>JBAIZL010000011.1:12107890-12480390 GCA_036971475.1 Prosapia bicincta | reverse complement strand
GCTCAGGCCTACAGTAGTTACCTCTAATCCACGCTAGACAATGCCCGGCTAATAAAAGTCAGATTTGCGAGCCGGGACGTATTCTCTACTAACCGTCCAACAAACATACGTTTATTGCCCTGTTCTGTTGTTGCAATCACAATAAACATGTGATTGTAAAATAATTGAAAACATTGTCTACTACACGACGGGGCTGAATGTGTCTCCTTTAGAATTATTGTACTTGTTTTATAACAAGTATAGAATTATACTTGTTTTCCATATTCTAAATATATAGTAAAAGAGATATCAAAAATGGTTTAAATCGGCTTCCGGTCGGGGCTTCCACTATAATTTGGCATATTTATAAAACCTTATTAAAATAACTAATTTATAACATAATGTTTTTTTGGTTTTATGGTGGCTAATTGGAGCTGACTGTTTGATTAACAAGTACAATTAGCAAATACTGGTTTTATATTACAATAAGTAATAGATTTATTTAACAGTTGAAATATCCATGGAAAGGCTTCATATATATATATAAACATATATATATGTAGCTTACCTCTAGATATCCAACTGCTGCTCTTCTCACTTTTTGTAACCGGAGGCATTTCTGTTTTTGTTTCTAGCAGTTGTACGGTCTGCCAATATGTCTACTACAGTTTACTAAAATACGAAATAGTTTTGAATATAGGTGGAAATAAGCTAAATACATCACCTTAGTAAGCTAAATACATCACCTTAAGGAGAGGGTCGTGACATAACGTGTGTAAGGTCCCCCCTGATGTACCTATAGCAATAGGAGCAATAAAGGGGGGTAAACCTCCCTGTAATAATAAGGATTAGGAATAGTTGATGGGATTGGGTAGGAATGGGTAGGCGTTATAAAATCCCATCTTCAGAGGAATATGGTCTCGGACAGGGGTATAAAAAGGGGCTCCACCCCAATAGTTGCTAGGTAATATGTTAGGTAAACACTTATAATTTTTTTGTTTCTAATTTAACGTTTGGTTTGACCTAATGCAAACTCGCTAGGCTTGTTTTATCATGTTGGCCTAGCGTAAACGCAGCGCGGA
Organism: Prosapia bicincta; assembly: GCA_036971475.1. Lineage (NCBI taxonomy): Eukaryota > Metazoa > Arthropoda > Insecta > Hemiptera > Cercopidae > Prosapia > Prosapia bicincta. The sequence goes on along the minus strand of JBAIZL010000011.1, from coordinate 12,479,329 downwards.
TAGGGAAGGCTGTGTCATAGTGAAATTGTGTACAAAACGATAAAATTAAGAAGAAAGAATACGATAAAAATAGGGCATTGTTAAAAAATCGCAATGCCACAAACATAATAACTAATATTACAAGTTATCTAAGATAAAATCCTTATGTACGTTTCGATGACCATGTCTGTAACGTTATTTTTAGCATTAATTCTTAAGTAATTATGTGATGTTACATAATTCAAGAATAAAAAACAATGTTACATGTCATCATCGTCATAGGGTTCTATTACAATATTGTTATGTAGAACACAATAATATAAACTAGACCAAGGTCGAGACAAATAAAAGGCATACACAAGACTCACAAATTAGTTATTTATTTACTCCTACACGTTTCAATGACAAAGGTATCATCATTAGTGAGTTTTGCTACTACAAACTCTAACCTACAACTATAACTAACTTACAACTTACAAGAGTTGTAAGTTAGAGTTTGTAGTAGCAACACTCACTGAAGATGATGACTTTGTCATTGAAACGCGAATGTTTAATTTACGGGCCAGTTAAATGTATTTAATCATGTAAATAAATGAATAATTTGTGAGTATTGTGTGTGTCTTTTATTTGTTTTAACATAACCTCACTAGCTAAGTTCAAAGAATAGTTGTAGACCAAGGTAAACTTAAAAGGAAAATTATTGTATTCTAGGTTGTAATTTTATAATAGAACCATTTGATGATGATGATGATATGGTCATTGAATTGTACATAAGGGTTTAATCTTAAGTAACTTGTAATATTAGTCTTTTTTGTGGTATTGTGGTTTTTTCCAATATGTTTTATTGTAATATATTGCACCACATATGTTGTATATTATCTACAATAACTGTGCTCTTGATATTGTAGAATATAAAATAAAAATATTTCAGTGTAAAGTAAAGGCAAAGTAGCCGTGAAGGGATTCTGATCAAATTCTAAAAGAGTGTTAATTACTAACGAAATCATAAAGTACTTGTTATAAGTAGCTGGACTCTAATTTGGCCGAAATAAATTAAGATGTAAATATTAGCGATAGGCAAAGAACTTATGACGTCACAGACAAATACGCTTTGGGAAATTTAAATTGGAAAATATTTTTAAAAGTTTTAGGAGAATAATTGGTAATTTGTATAGTTGTAACTAGTCGCCGCCATTAAAGTCAATTTATAATGACATTACTCGAAGTAATTTTAATGCTCGGTAAAAGTTCATTAGGGTACAAATTGGAATTACAGAAAATATAGTGGAACAATATTCAATATTGCGATACAGATTAATTTCAAAGAGATTTTAATGCCTGTGTTATTACATTTCATTACATATCGTAACAAGAATTTGCGACTCTAGGCGCCGTATCGGTTTCGCGTTGTTACTCAACGTTCTTCGTGTCGCTCGTCCAAGGTTAATGGAATATTTAAGCAGCCCCGCCAATATACTTCCACCCCGATGTAGTCGGCTGCACTGTGTTACTTGGTGTTACAACTTTATGGTTGTTTTCTTATTAGGTAGAGTTGCTAAGCTTTAACAGCTCAGACGTTCGATTGCATTTGGTCATCTAAATCAACCTATTCGATATAAGGGTTCTACAGTTGTTGGTGAACTTTAACGTGTTGGTGGATAGACGTTGATAAACCTATTAATCTAAACATCTTTCGCTCAATGTCCAGTAGCCAAAACATTTCTGGGAACCATTCAGCCCTCGGATAAATTTAGCGTATGAAACGTAGTACCTAAGGGCGAAATGTGCGGTTGAAGTTAGGTATTACATGTACAGGCCTAAATAATATATGTAACAACCTTTGTTACCGACCCAAGTATTAGATGTAGCCTACCAGTCTTTGTTAATTACCGACACAATTATAAATTTACCGTCATTTGTTGAATACCGACCCAAGTATTAGATGTAGCCTACCAGTCTTTGTTGAATACCAACCGAAATAATAAATTTAATGACCATTGTTAAATACAGATCCAAACCCTAAATGTACCAATTTTTCTTATATACCGACTCAAGTAATACATGCACCGATCTTTCTTAAATACCAACCCAAATGATAAATGTACCGACTCTTCTCAAATTCCGATCCAAGTAATAAATGCACCAACTTTTGTCAAATACAATATTTTTAATAATTTCGAAAGTAATTTTAATTCAGTAAATTACAGAATATAATTAGGCCGACAGAATGGAAATTAGATTTACATTAACGGTTGTGACAATAATCTCTAAATTTTAAAATAAAAACTGTAAGTTTTTGTGAAAATTAACTTGACGGATTTGACAACTTCCGGCATTGACACTCTAACCTAACACTAGACGTGAAAGTTAGTGTGGGATTTTCGTTGTAAGTGTGACAATGTAAAGAATGAAATTAAAACAATCTTATAACTTATATAATATAAGAAGCATTGTAAATTATTTAATTTATAATATTATTTTATATTTTTGTTATTAGAAATAAGAAAGATTAATAGATTTTATTTATTTGAACAATATTAGGACAATTATTTATTTCACGACATATTTTCAATTTTGCTTACATTTTCGACTTTTTTGCTTAAACTATACAGTGAAGCCAGCTGATTGCATTACAGCAATGACATTGGAACTTTGCTTTACTATCAATTAATTAACGAATGAAGTAAAACACTAATTCTTTCCTTCAATAGTTTTTAAAACTCTTAAAGTTTCCCGCGCTTCTTTTTGGCTGACATTTCATTAAAAACTGAAAATGAGTTATGTACCTTATAAAAGCTGTTGAATATACGCGGGGAAAGTTCTAAACAAAGTAAGTGAAGCCATCTTGGGGAGTGGAGCTTGGATATTGATGTACTGCTTTAATTTTAACTTTTAAGTATTAAAAAATAATCAAAGGTAAAATGTAGGTAGTAGTGGCCGAGGGAACAGCTTTTGTGCCGCACACTGTTCTGGTTTTATCGATGTTACGTTGTCTTTATTTTTTAAACAATTTTGTAGCTTCCAAATCAAATTCCTGATTTTCGTGGTGTTTTTCCTACATAATATGTTACATTGTTATAGGCCTACTCACTATAATAATTCCTTGATATAATATGTTATTAGTTGTTTATAAAGGTTCACAATGGCTTCTAATGTGAAATAAATAAATAAAGTTATTAATTATACACGTTCACACACACACACACACACACACACACACACACACACACACACACACACATACACACACACACATATACATATATATATATATCAATTACACTATTATGTACTTAAACAAAAATCTTACTTTGTATAGGGTCTATATGCGAGTCGACTTTCATGGACATTAATTACGTAAAAAAATACGAGTATATATCAAGTAAACCAAATCGCTATGTAGACGATCACAATTGTACTTCAGGTAATGATATTGTAAATATACAGGTAATACTGAATAATATTATTAATATTTCTCCATGAAAATAAAGGTAAATTAAACTATTTAGATTTATCAATAAGCAGAAAGAAAAATAATTTGAAATAATCAATATACAAACCTACACTAAAAATAAAATCATACTAAATAATTCTAACAGCCCTCTGTTATAAACAAAATAACTGACCTATATGCTTTATTATATAGGGAGTATAATGTATCTATATTATATGTACATAGTGAGTAAAACTATATGAATAGAGATAGTAATAAAAAATAGTAAAGTATCAATAATCCAATTTATATCGAAAATTGATATATAAGAACTATAGATAAATTACAGTTTAAAATAAAAATATTATTAATACTACTACTAGTATTAATAATAATAATAATACAGAAAAAAGGAAAATGGGCAAATATTAATTATATAGGCAATGAAATGATATATATAACTAAAATATTTAAAGAAAAATTATAAGAATAGCACATAAAGCAAATAAGCATATTTTAAAATTAAACTAAATCAAACAATAAATTACAATAATTAAAATATGTATTATAAAGGGGAAATTTATAAAATATAATGAAACGACTGCCAAAAATATACGTGACAAACGAAGAAGTAAATGAAGGATAGGTACAAGGAACATCCTAATGCATATATAAATTCCCACACACCCACACACAACACATATTCTAATTCTATATATGTAAATATATACACAGACTTATTATAGTTATTACTTATACAATTCTATATTTATTTAATTCTTTTTTATTCCTCTTAGTTTTAATAACTTAAACCGAAAAGTAATTAAATTTATTACCTTTGATAAAACTGTCCGCTAATGGAACATCTAACCGTCCTCTGGACTTTATTCTAATAACCTATTGGGCTAAAATATTTCCCAAACACAATAACATTTCTCTTGTATTTACAGATAAGTAGTAGAATAAACTTCCACCCGAAATATGAGTCGCGTGTGCTGTTATCATCCGTCAATCTATATTGTATTTCTCATGGTAAATATTGAGTAGGTTTACTTCTATATAAACACCGGTGCTGTGCTAATGGCATATTGCGGCCCGTCAGGGGACATTGAATAAACAATACTACTGCTGGATTATAGGTCAAATAGACGCTCGATTTTCGGTGAGAATTGTTTTTGTAGTGTTATTGCGAATATCTAGGATAACTATTCCATCCTGCAAAGGGAATAATGGGTTGGGAATACAGGTAAGGGTAGTGTATCTTAAGTAATCCTGTTGTCCTGCTGGTAAAGTCCAAAGGGCCGTAAAGACATGTCTATCGATTACAATGCCTTGTAAATAGGAGTGTAATGAAGAGTGGGATGACTAATAAGGAATAAGTAAGAGGGGATGTAATGATCCCGTACTACAGGGAATGAGGGGAAATTAAGGCATGAAGTAGACAACGTTGTTTACCTGAAGTATAGTCTACCTACGCTCACCTGAACTGACCTCGTTACCCAGGATGAAAGGAAGACCTACTTGCTACTCAGGGTGCAGAAGGGCCCCTACCCGCTACTCGGTACAAAGAGAGGCACACTGGCCACCCATGGGAAAGGGAGGTCTTAGGCGCTACCCATTGTTAAGAGAGATGTCTACCTACTACTCGGGAGAGAATACCGGCTATCCATGGCAAAAGAAGGACTTATACGCTACCCATTGTGAATAGAGGTGTCTGCCTACTACTCGGGAGAGAATACTGGCTACCAATGGTAAAAGAAGGACTTAGACGCTACCCATTGTGAAGAGAGGTGTCTGCCTACTACTCGGGAGAGAATACTGGCTACCCATGGTAAAAGAAGGACTTAGACGCTACCCATTGTGAAGAGAGGTGTCTGCCTACTACTCGGGAGAGAATACCGGCTACCCATGGCAAAAGAAGGACTTATACGCTACCCATTGTGAAGAGAGGTGTCTGCCTACTACTCGGGAGAGAATACCGGCTATCCATGGCAAAAGAAGGACTTATACGCTACCCATTGTGAAGAGAGGTGTCTCCCTACTACTCGAGAGAGAATACTGGCTACCCATGGCAAAAGAAGGACTTAGACGCTACCCATTGTGAAGAGAGGTGTCTGCCTACTACTCGAGAGTGAATACCGACTACCCATGGCAAAAATATTTGTTTTTCTAATATATACGCCACACATACATATAAAAATGTATAATATATATATTTTGTTGTTGTTTAGTGCATAACTTAGAAGAGCATTTTAAAATTATGAATAGGCGGGAAACAAAATAATCAAATATAGAATTAGCCAATAAAGCAAAGCTTTTTTATTTGTTCGTTAAATAATTTTTGAAAAGTTATTTTTAGTGTCAGGATTTGTGACAAATATTGTAGGCTTTTAATTAAAATAATCGCTGCTGAAATTTATGGCGATTCCCTGTGCCGCATTAATTATTATGTTGGGGTGAAAATTATTCCTTACGCAAAGTTACGCCCGCCCTCTTTATTTAAGATGTAGGCGTTCAAACAGAATCTGTTTTACGAGCGAGATTTAGCTCAGCTTCCGTGTTATCACCGCTCTCCAGAATGACAACAAAGCTGAGTTAAGTATTCACCGGTGACACTTCGCAGCTACCACTACGTCAGACGTTCAGCCTCCTCGCCACAACTTTACACAGTCTCGTGTTCATGCGACTGCTGTGAGGTATATATAGACTGCCAAAACATCGTGCTCAGTAGCACGAAATGTATACACTGGTAGTTTCGATAAAGGTGAGTTTGTGTTCTATAGAAGGGTGGGATAGTCGCAAAAAAATGTTGTGCAGCTTATTTGGGTAACCATGACATCAGCATTGCGAGTATGAGAGAGTCGGAAGAAAAATAGGTTTATAAGGGAGGTTTGTATTGAATTAGATGTTTTATAGATGTGTGGACGTGGAGGAAGAGACTATCCGTCGCTTTTCCACCAAACAAGGACTTGTGGTGTTAACTGCACTTTACAGGGTTGCCATATTTCAGACTCGTGCACAACTACCAATGCGGAGATGCTGTACAGGTTACATAAAGGTTTTATAGATGTGTGGACGTTGTGGAAGGGTTAGGACTAGTCGTCGCTTTCCCTCCAAATAAGGACTTGTGGTGTTAAGAGCACTTTACAGGGTTGCCATATTTCAGACTCATGCACAACTACCAATGCGGGGATGCTGTGCAGGTTACATAAAGGTTTTATAGATGTGTGGACGTTGGGGAAGGGTTAGGACTAGTCGTCGCTTTTCCACCAAACAAGGACTTGTGGTGTTAAGAGCACTTTACAGGGTTGCCATATTTCAGACTCATGCACAACTACCAATGCGGGGATGCTGTGCAGGTTACATAAAGGTTTTATAGATGTGTGGACGTTGTGGAAGGGCTAGGACTAGTCGTCGCTTTTCCACCAAATAAGGACTTGTGGTGTTAAGAGCACTTTACAGGGTTGCCATATTTCAGACTCATGCACAACTACCAATGCGGGGATGCTGTACAGGTTACATAAAGGTTCTATAGATGTGTAGACGTTGTGGAAGGGTTAGGACTAGTCGTCGCTTTTCCACCAAACAGGGACTTGTGGTGTTAACAGCACTTTATAGGGTTGCCATATTTCAGACTCATGCACAACTACCAATGCGGGGATGCTGTGCAGGTTACATACAGGTTTTATAGATATGTGGACGTTGGGGAAGGGTTAGGACTAGTCGTCGCTTTTCCACCAAACAGGGACTTGTGGTGTTAACAGCACTTTATAGGGTTGCCATATTTCAGACTCATGCACAACTACCAATGCGGGGATGCTGTGCAGGTTACATAAAGGTTTTATAGATGTGTGGACGTTGTGGAAGGGCTAGGACTAGTCGTCGCTTTTCCACCAAACAAGGACTTGTGGTGTTAACAGCACTTTACAGGGTTGCCATATTTCAGACTCATGCACAACTACCAATGCGGGGATGCTGTGCAGGTTACATAAAGGTTTTATAGATGTGTGGACGTTGGGGAAGGGTTAGGACTAGTCGTCGCTTTTCCACCAAACAGGGACTTGTGGTGTTAACAGCACTTTACAGGGTTGCCATATTTCAGACTCATGCACAACTACCAATGCGGGGATGCTGTGCAGGTTACATAAAGGTTTTATAGATGTGTGGACGTTGGGAAAGGGTTAGGACTAGTCGTCGCTTTTCCACCAAACAGGGACTTGTGGTGTTAACAGCAATTTATAGGGTTGCCATATTTCAGACTCATGCACAACTACCAATGCGGGGATGCTGTGCAGGTTACATAAAGGTTGTATAGATGTGTGGACGTTGTGGAAGGGTTAGGACTAGTCGTCGCTTTTCCACCAAACAGGGACTTGTGGTGTTAACAGCACTTTATAGGGTTGCCATATTTCAGACTCATGCACAACTACCAATGCGGGGATGCTGTACAGGTTACATAAAGGTTTTATAGATGTGTGGACGTTGTGGAAGGGCTAGGACTAGTCGTCGCTTTTCCACCAAACAAGGACTTGTGGTGTTAACAGCACTTTACAGGGTTGCCATATTTCAGACTCATGCACAACTACCAATGCGGGGATGCTGTGCAGGTTACATAAAGGTTTTATAGATGTGTGGACGTTGGGGAAGGGTTAGGACTAGTCGTCGCTTTTCCACCAAACAAGGACTTGTGGTGTTAACAGCACTTTACAGGGTTGCCATATTTCAGACTCATGCACAACTACCAATGCGGGGATGCTGTACAGGTTACATAAAGGTTTTATAGATGTGTGGACGTTGTGGAAGGGCTAGGACTAGTCGTCGCTTTTCCACCAAACAAGGACTTGTGGTGTTAACAGCACTTTACAGGGTTGCCATATTTCAGACTCATGCACAACTACCAATGCGGGGATGCTGTGCAGGTTACATAAAGGTTTTATAGATGTGTGGACGTTGTGGAAGGGCTAGGACTAGTCGTCGCTTTTCCACCAAACAAGGACTTGTGGTGTTAACAGCACTTTACAGGGTTGCCATATTTCAGACTCATGCACAACTACCAATGCGGGGATGCTGTGCAGGTTACATAAAGGTTGTATAGATGTGTGGACGTTGGGGAAGGGTTAGGACTAGTCGTCGCTTTTCCACCAAACAAGGACTTGTGGTGTTAACAGCACTTTACAGGGTTGCCATATTTCAGACTCATGCACAACTACCAATGCGGGGATGCTGTGCAGGTTACATAAAGGTTGTATAGATGTGTGGACGTTGGGGAAGGGTTAGGACTAGTCGTCGCTTTTCCACCAAACAAGGACTTGTGGTGTTAACAGCACTTTACAGGGTTGCCATATTTCAGACTCATGCACAACTACCAATGCGGGGATGCTGTGCAGGTTACATAAAGGTTTTATAGATGTGTGGACGTTGGGGAAGGGTTAGGACTAGTCGTCGCTTTTCCACCAAACAAGGACTTGTGGTGTTAACAGCACTTTACAGGGTTGCCATATTTCAGACTCATGCACAACTACCATGCCGTAAAGATTACATAAAGGTTTTAACTAGCATTTTGACTGCTATCAATATTGCAACTCCACGATAACCACTCTTATACACTGCGACATACTAAATACCTTTCCAATTTTAATTCGATCATAGTAGCCTATGCCCACCTTCCTGGAAAATTAGCACCATTGCACCCTTACGTAAGCCTATTAACGCAATGTTTCCTCCTCAATGTTTTTCCTCTAGCTTAGCCAATCTCTGTTTCTCTTTGTTCCTCTTCCAATTCTCTTTCCAAACACATTTATCATTTCGGTTGCGTCTTTTTGAGCAATAGGAACATAGTTCTCGGAGGTGTTACAATCCTATCCTGAACTAAACCCATTCTCTATTGGGGTCATAAAGATGTGTCCATCCGTTACAACCCCTTGTAAGAAGAAAAACGAGATAAGTTAGACAGAGTAAGGACAGAGTCTAAGGAAAAGGCTTGTTTGTCTCCTGCTACTGTATTCGGCTTCACGTGGGCTTACCTAAGTAGACCACGGGTTTAGGAGAATCTACCTACTCCAAGAAAATATTGGTAAAATTCACTACTATTTACCTTAGTACTCGTATTTCATTAGTTTAAATATGGTTACTACTATATTAGTTGATTGGATGTCGTGAACTGTCCCTCTTCACAATTCTATATTTAGCATCACCTAGTAGAGAAAAGATTAACTATTAAAGATACGCTATTAGCGTAATAGCGAACACTTTTTGTATATGGGAATAATTTATAAGAAAACTTAACAAGAAAAACTATTTGTGAGCTATAAATGTTTTTAAGAGCTACAGGTAATATAATCTTCCACTATTACTGTTGGTAGAACTAATATGTCTTATATAATTACTAGTGGTAGAAATAATATTTCTTCCAGAATTACCAGTGGTAGAGCTTAAATGTCTTCCAGAATTATCAGTGGAAAATTAATATTTCTTTCATCATTAATGGTGGCGGAACTAATATGCCTTTTTAAAATTACCAATGGTAGAACTAATATGCCTTCCAGAATTACCAATGGTAGAACTAATATGTCTTTCAGAATTGCCAATGGTAGAACTAATATGTCTTTCAGAATTTCCGTTGATAGAACTAACATTTCTTTCAGAATTACCATTGGTAGGATTTAAATGTCTTCCAGAATTATCAGTAGGAAAATAATATTTCTTTCATCATTAGCAATGGCAGAACTAATATGCCTTCCAGAATTACCAATGGTAGAACTAATATGTCTTTCAGAATTTCCATTAATAGAACTAACATTTCTTTCAGAAATACCATTGGTAGAACTTAAATGTCTTCCAGAATTATCAGTAAAAAAATAATATTTCTTTCATCATTAACAATGGCAGAACTAATATGCCTTCCAGAATTACCAATGGTAGAACTAATATGTCTTTCAGAATTTCCGTTGTTAGAACTAACATTTCTTCCAGAATTACCAATGGTAGAAATAATATTTCTTCCACAAATAGCAGTGACAGAACTATTATGTCTACCAGAATTAACAGTGACAAAACTAATATTTCTTGCGGAATTACCGTTGGTAGAACTAATATGACTTTCAGAATTTCCGTTGTTAGAACTAACATTTCTTCCAGAATTACCAATGGTAGAAATAATATTTCTTCCACAAATAGCAGTGACAGAACTATTATGTCTACCAGAATTAACAGTGACAAAACTAATATTTCTTGCGGAATTACCGTTGGTAGAACTAATATGACTTTCAGATTTACCACTGACAATACTTATACTACCTTTAAGAATAACCGGTGGTAGAACTAATATCTTCTAGAAATACCGTTGATAGAACTAATATGTCTTCCACAATTACTAGTGGCAGAACTAATATTAACTTCCAGAATTACCGTTGGTAAAACTAATAATATTTTCAAAAATTCCGTTTTTAGAAATAATTGTTTTCCAGAATTACCGTTGGCAGAATTAATATTATCTTTCAGAATTACCGTTCGTGGAGCTAATATGTCTTCCACAGTTAACAGTGTGGAACTACAATGTCTTCTAGAATAACCAGTGGTAGAACTAATATGTCTTCCAGAATTATCAGTGGTAGAACTAATATGTCTACCTCAATTACCAGTAGTAGATCTAATATGTCTTCCGCTATTACCGTTGGTAGCACTAATATGTCTTCCAGAATTACCCGGGGTAGAATTACTATGTCTTCCACAATTACTAGTGGCAGTAGGCTAGTTGACGCTATAATACTAGTAATATCTTTCCCATAATTATATTTAAAATGACTTTTTATAATTGAAAGTTCGAGTAACATCTTGGGAGAAATAATTTCCTTGTGTAATAGTGTAATAGTGTTTTAATAACGTAACAAAAATCAATGCAGGTACAAAAACCACGCAACGGTCAGCATATATAAGCCACGCTGCGAGCATACGCGCATGAACCCACCGAAGCAGGCTAACTTTAATGGCATATTTATGCATATTTCTACCTAGCAAATAAACTTTTATAACTCTCATAACAGCAAATAGTAAAAACTTAATGCAGATGGAAAATTAATGTTTCCTGAATATAGTCCCTGCATTTATGTCACAACTGCCCAGGCTTAATTCAAACGTTATGTGATGCATAATGCATTTAAAGGCTATAATAATTTCAAAATGTTAACTTCTCACATTTATTTTATACCTGACTGTAATTTGAAACCGCAAAAATTCATATATTTTATTGCAAATTTACAGACCCGAAGCATTTCTTATCTGTGAATAATCAAAAATTATTATTTCTTATTACGAAATAGATCACTAGCTCACTTTCCATTTCTTTGGGTAACGTAACTTAATCAAAGGTGCTACGAAATTACATCAACTACTCCTGCTTCATAGTAAAATAATTGAAATACAATTACAAATTTCTGATAGTAGAAGCTAATGTTAGACCTGATCACAAATTCAAATTCACACGTTTAATTATGTTCTTTAATTAATCTAATATTACAATAAATGATCTTTATAAATTAGGTGATAGAGTCAGCGTTCATTAGGTTTGGACATTTTAGACGATTCTTTGTTGTCATGGTAACTAAACTGTTATTTGGTTATTATTGAAAGTTTTTAACTTTTCTTTGTTGGCATGGTAACTTTATTTGGTTATTAAATAAAAGTTTAACTTTTCTTTGTTGTCATTGTAACTAAACTGTTATTTGGTTATTAATTGAAAGTTTAACATTTATGCTGAATTTTTAATTATACGAAAGTCTTTAATTAATTTAGGTAAGATATAATTAAAAAGTGGGGTCACATATTTATCAAAATTCACTTAATGCAGAGAGTTCAGTGATATTAATAAAAAAATATTGGATCTACATATATATATATATATATATATATATATATATATATATATATATATATATATAATATGTTTCCTTGTTTGATAATTTAAAACAACATATTTTATTCAAATACAAGAATATTTATTAATTTATATTCAAAGCTTTTCGTTGATAAACAGTACAAACATTATCAGGAATGATTTATTCCTGATAATGTTGTAACTGTTTACCAACGAAAAGCTTTGAATATAAATTATTAAATATTCTTGTATTTGAATACCCTATGTGGTTATATATATATATATATATATATATATATATATATATATATAACTAAAATAATAAGGAACCAGAAAAATCTCATCATCTCTTTAAATCGCTTCATGTACCTCATTCAGGACCCCTACCACCTCACGACCCAGCAACACACTAACACCGATGTCGCAAAATATTGAGATTTCTGACAACGCTTAAAAAGGATTCCAAATGCCAATCAAGTATTATGTCAGATCACTCAACCAAGTGAAAAAATACTTTTCTGTGGACTCCCACTTATATTAAATATTTGTAATTAGCGAGCGCGCCCGCGTGTGTGTGTTAAAATACCTATAACGAAAATTAAAGTGAACCTATCATCTATTTAATGAGATCAAATATATATATATATATATATATATATATATAAATTATGTGTTTATAATTTAGGAATTTTTTATATATTTCCCTAAAAAGATATTTCAGACATAACTCCATAATCCACCCACGTGCTTAGTTAATAATTTAATGTTGTAAGTTAGCATAATCTATCAACTCAGTATAAATAACTTCTTAATATAAAGATTTATTAAGTTCAGCAAATAGTAACGACGTGCGGCTTTTCATGTTATTTTGTTACGCTTCTATATTTGTTATTTGAGTGAAATTTAAATTATTGTGCTACATCTAAATTTGTCTACTTATAATAATTATTATTAAATACAATAAAAGTAATTAATATTAATTATGGGTTACCTGATTCTAATACATAATATTAAACGTCAGTAACGCAATGTTAGACACTAATAGATAAGAACTATTGTAAGACGTATCTACAGGTTACAGAGGTCTAAACACAACGCAAGAAGTATGAAGAAGAACTACAAAAGATTTTCTGCGGAACATCATTAATAAGATAGCAAACCAACTGAGAATTTGTCGCGACAAAAAACTGACGTATTTTCATTTCTGTATTACAGGAAAAAAACAGGCACATTTCTTTTAAAACATCAGCAAATGGATAATGCAAGAAGCCCTCCGAGGAAAAGGGTTCGTTGCATTGGTGGAAACGAACGAGTCGCATCCCGAGGGATGACAGGGAGACCGAAATGGATAGCAAAGAAAAGCAAACCGCGAGAGAATACAACATTTAACTGGTTTCTAGAAACATAGGGAATGACTGAAAAGGAAAATGGGAATTAATCTTCCTGAGCAAGTTTACACAGATGCGTAGGGTCGAGCTTTGTAAAGCATTATGACTGGCAAATATCTGGATTGCTATTAATAAACATGAAATACTTGTATAAACAAATACTTTCATAAAACAAGTAACATAAACAACAACAAATTTAAAGTAAATTCCTATTTAGGTTGAGGAAGAAAAATTTTGTTTTACCTAATTTTTATTAAATAATTACAAATAATATAAACAGAGTAGCATAACCTATGCATTAAAACAGCTGTTCTAAAATTAACCTATAACATAAAATCAGCTGTATTATGTAACCATGTTACCTCTATGAAATAATTATATTGCATAACTTGCAAATATGTAAATTGACGTATGAGAGTTGGGACGAAGGAAAAATAAGGAACGTTTTGATGGTGTTATTTGTAGTCAGGACTATTCCCACGTTACTTTAATGACGTTTTGCGTCACAGCGACGAGTTGCTTACTAGCAATAGTTTGATTTAAAACAGAATAGTATTCTGTGTAGGTGAAATCGACCAGAGAGAGTGGGGATTACAGCCGTCTGAGCGAATAGGAAATTCACATCTTGCTACATGTGTGAGCCTTGTTGCCAATTCGACGTTAAACTTTCGTTCGTCGCTCAGTGACATCGTAACTATAGTGGAATGATTTACTAGTGGTGTAGCTTGCTTCGTTCTGCAATTTCAGTCGCTGGCAGTAGCGGATTAACTGTCAATGCTTTCGAAATGACAACATCGCATCCCTACCTTTCCACAGACCCATTCCTATTCTGCTTTAAATCTAAGTATAATCGCTGATGTCAGTCTCTTTGCTCCTCTGTCCTTAATCTCACCACCCAGGAACAGAGTGCAGCGGTAGACCATAGCTATTTCGTGAACTATGTTGTAGGAAGGCTTTGATTTTCTAATATCCGTATACTTGTTTGTACCAAGGGTTACAAACACGCGAGCACGCGCGCGTGCGAGCTTTAATATAAAAATATTTTAGTAATTCATAAATAACTTTAGTACTCACAGAGTAAGCTATGCAATATAGTTTCATTTCCACTACAGCAAAAGCCTAAACAGGAGAATGCCTCTTCTAATATAAAAATATTAAGGCGATGTTCATTAAATATATATTTCATTAATTATTCTTTGAGCTTAGCTTGTGAGCTTATGTTAAAACAAATAAAAGACATACACAAAACTCATAAGTTAATCATTTATTTACTTATACGCGTTTCAATGACAAAGTCATCATCATCATCACTGAATGTTGCTACTACAAACTCCAATCTACAACTGTTGTAAGTTGCAACTATACTGATGATGATGCGCTTTGTTTGCACTTTGTCATTGAAAAGCATATGAGTAAATAAATGAATAACTTATGAGTTTTGTGGACGTCTTTTAATTGTTTTTGTTACATTAAATATATGTTGGTTGGGGGGAAATATCGATTTCCCTGTATCTTGGTTACTATGCAACTCACTGATTTACATCATCGTTTTATTTTTAATTAAATCACAGGTTATTTAAAAGAAATCACAATTTATTATGCTATAAAACACATTTTACGATTTTAGTTTATGTATATTTTATCTTACCAATTTTATCATTATGAGGTTTTCTTACTGCACGCGCATTAATTCTTTTGTTTTCTGACCGATATCATTATTTTTTGTTTAAGTATTTTGTAAACAACAGTAAATATAAGGTTCTTATGTTGAACTTTAATGACGTCAATAAAACAAGTCATCACTCTCTGACCTTGTGCATTCTATGCGGGCGTTTAGTCGTGCGCAATGTTTAATCAGAGACCGCTTCCTCCACAGATCTCACATATTTCTAGTATAATTCTAGTTTTCTAGTAATTTCGGCAATGTGTAAGACGCTAGTAAACCAGGGTGTAAATATATAATGGTGTTGTTTTACTACATACTCTTTACACATGCACAAAATATACACACACTTTAGTGTCTAGAACTGGTGACAAGAAACCCGAGTAACCGATTGTTGTCGTAGCTACCTGTTGCTAGGCCTCCCTCGTGTAAACAAATTGGAACTGTCAGGGTCGTTTTGGAATTTTTGACACAAATCTGGCTTATAATAATAAACTCCCAGAGCCGGGGAAACGTCTTGCCACATAACGAGCTTTAAAAATATTTTTTAATACCAACAAAACACAAGTAAATGATTATGCAATTGTTTTTCAATTCCTTCTATTAATTAACTCTCTCTCTCTCTCTCTCTCTCTCTATATATATATATATATATATATATATATATATATATATATATATATATATACATAATTATATATCTTGTCCAAAATTTCAAATAATAATAAAATACTTTTTATTTATACATTCAATTTCAATTACATCTTTTAAAACTTGTCGCGGAAGACACTTTATAATATAGTTTGTTCAAATAATATTGTATGAATTAAATTTAAAGAATTAATTTTCGTTTTATATTGGAGACATACTTTTCACAAAAGGGGCAAGGTATGCAATATAGTTATGTCTTCAATTTTACCTTAAATATGTGGAAGTATATGATTTCATAAAACAGCTGATTTTATGTTATAGGTCATGTGGTAGAACCGCTGTTTTAACGCATAGATTATGTTACTATATTTATTCTAATTGTAATTATTTAATAAAAAGTAACTAAAATAAGGTTTTTCTTAGTTGGCCTAAGTAGGAATTGACTTTTAAAACTGTTGGTTTTTATTAATTGTTTTGTTCAAATAAAACTATCGTTTGTTAAATATGTTAGTTATGGAAATTTGTGCACTTTCATGTCCTTTGTCTATCGTTCGTTTGAACATGAGGTGATTTATTGCTGTATATTCTTCTTTATTTAGTTAACAACTAATTTATATTTAACCAAAATATATTTTAATAGAGATATTTTAAATGAAACGATTGCGATTAAGTTTCAAATAGTAATGGTGTAGCTGTTTTCTTTTAATTTTTTTTTTAACCTTTAACCGTTCATTTCCATTTATAAAAAACCCGTCTCAGGTTAGAAATATATTTCAAGATATATAGGGTTGTGTTTAAGTTGCGTGGGTGATTTGTTTCTAATTCAACTTTATTTTGAGATACAGCACTTTAAGAAATAATAAAATGGTAATTTCTTTCTGTATCTGAAAACTAATAATAACTCGGATTCGTATTAATGTTGTGAACTTTAAAAATTTCTTCGACTGGTTTTACATGTTTCTTGTGACTTCTTCAGCTCTCATAAATCATTTTGGAAAACGGATTCACAGTTCATTGAATCTATCATTTAGTCTAATATTTTATTATTGAAATTTAAAAATCATATATTTAGGTAAAAACAGGTGTTTGATAATGCAGGTCAGTCAATAAAAATTTTTAAAATCGTTTTATGAATGATAAGAAGAAAATTTTTAATTTATTTTAATTACGACAAATATAGAGTCGTAAAAAAAATCATGTAAAGCTGCGCGCCGTTACTATTTGCTGAACTTAATGAGTATTTACAATAATGAAGTTATTTATACTGAGTTGATAGATTATGCTAACTTACAACATTAAATTATTAACTAAGCACGTGGGTGGATTATGGAGTTATGTCTGAAATATCTTTTTAGGGAAATATATAAATTATCAACACATAACATTATATATACATATATATATATATATATATATATATATATATATATATATATATATATTTATTTATTTATATATATATATATATATATATATATATATATATATATATATATGTAAACACACACACACACAAACACACTTCCCTAATGCATAACATCGCAGTTCCGAGGTTTCGACAGAATCTCATCTAGCATTGAGCATGGGAACCGAACCATAGTTGAAGAAAGAAATGTCGCATGTCATACACTACAAAATGAACGGATCATATCACCATCATCATAAATATATATAAATAAATAAGAAAAAAACAAATACAAGAATAATTTATTGAATGTACAATTCAAAGCTTTTCGTTGCCAAACAGTACCAACATCACCAGGAATACTAAAGCAATTAGCTTTATTAATACACAAGAATACATATTGTAATATATATATATATATATATATATATATATATATATATATATATATATATATATCAAACTCTGTTTGCACAATTATTAATGTAGACTAACTGGTTTTGTCTTTTTTTGGTGTGATTATCATAGATGTTAAGAATAACGGCGACTTTACTTAGAAGCTTTTTTATGTTTTAAACATTACCTAACACCCTAGGTAACCTACACTTTAACAATTTCTATTACTTTCTGTATAGTGAAACTTCTAGAAACGGACTGATTGTTCCTCTATATTTGTATGTCAGATATGCTGCGTGTGAGTCTCTATTTATGTTGGTATTCTTTAAGCGATACTTGACTCTGTAATGTTCTGTAACTCTATCTGAAACGTGCGATCATTAACGCGTCTTTTGAGTGTGCGATGTGTGTATCAGTAGTAGTGAACCACCACAACATTTGGTTAATAGACAAACCTCTAAGCGTGGCTTGAAGAAGAGTACAACTGTGGCCACAGATCGTCCAACCGAATGCAAGGATTGTGTTCGACTGATTAATTACTTTGCGCTTTGTCCCTATTTCAACATGCTAACAAGTCTGTTTGGTAAAGAAAGAATAACGTTTCTTGTTTCTTGGCTAGTCCTCCGTAAAAATCGCAATTCTCTCTCTCTCTCTCTCTCTCTCTCCCCTCTCCATCTTTCTTTCTCTCTCCTCCTTTTCCACTTACCCACTCTCTCTCCCTAGCACTCTGTCTCTCTCTTTTAATATCCTTTTCTTCTCTCTCTTCTCCTTTGATTCACGGTCACTGTTTCCTTTTATTTTCCTCTTTCACTCTCTTAATATTCCTCTCCTTTTTTCTTTTTTTCTCACGCACGCTCTCTCTTTCTCTCTCAGTCACTCCCTTTCTCTGGATCAAACAATGGATAAATTAAGAGATATTGTAATAGTGTTATTTTGCTTCGTTGATGAACCTTCGCGAAAGAGCTCAACAGATTGTATTTGCAAACCCAGGTTTGGATGTAACTCACGTTTTATAGGACAGTAAAGCCAAACTGCAGACCTTAAAACAGTTCTAGGATTCTTCTTGCCACAGATACAAAGAGTGTCAACATTGTGTAAATTCCTCTCGTGAAAAAGCGTAGAATCAGCTGCTTGTATATTTATGTTATGTCTTACTGATGTCTTTGTGTTGTTATATTTTATTTATGTCTGTGGTTATGTCTTACTTGTGTTTTTGTGGTCAGTTATGCCTTATGTCTTGCTGTTGAGTTATGTCTTACTTATGATTTTGTGTTATATTTTAGTTATGTTTATGTGATTGTGTCTTACCTAAGACTTTTTGTTATATTTCAGTTGTTTTTTTGATTGTGTCTAATATATGTGTTTTTTTATATTCTAGTTATGTCTTTGCGATTTTGGATTGTGTCTTATTTATGCCTTTTTGTTATATTTTAGCTATGTCTTTGTGATTTTGTCTTACTTATTTGTTGTATTGAGTTATGACTTATTTATGTCTTTGTGTTAAATTTGTGTTATATTTTAGTTTAGTGTTATATTTTGTAAATGTGTCTTGCTTTTGTCTTTGTGTTGAGGTATGGCTTACTTACGTCTTAGAGTTCAGTTATGTCTTACTTATTTCTTGTGTTGAATTATGATATACTTATGTCTTTGTGTTAAATTTGTGTTTTATTTTAGTTATGTCTTTGTGATTGTGTCTTGCTTATGTCTCTGTGTTGAGTTTTGTTTTGCTAGTGTCTTTCTGCTTTACCTGTGTCATTAAGTTAGGTTATGTCTTATTTATGTTACTGTATTAAGTTACCTGTTGTTGAAGTGTTTTTATAAAATTAGACACTTATCAAAAAACTCAGATTAATCCCTTTTGCGTTTACTTTTCATTGCACTTAATACCAGGATGTAAATTTGTTGTCTTTGTGCCAGAAACTCAAGGCAAACGCTGTCGTCCGATCACTAGATTCCAGATTTAACACACAATGTGACATTGCCAATGCATAATTGATGTAGCCGTGTTGGATCAGCACGTACATCCTGCATAGTGAAACAGCGCTGGGAGTGTTGTCGGCCATTAATATTGCAAAAAATGCAACCGTTTCAATGTTTCAGCGCGTCTGCGGTGGCTTTTAATTTCTAACTGCTTGGATTATTGCAGACATTTACCATAGAAATCGGTCTGGGTCATTTGCATTGCTAACTGGTTAGGGGCTAAAGGTCGTAACATTTATTCTGCCCGGATTTCTAGCTTCAGTAACAAGTTATAAGCTTTTGTTATACTAAAGATATATTCTAATGAAAATATTATTCACTAAAAGTAACATTTGAACGGTACATTATGTCTTGGTTATATTTCAAAACAACTTACATTATTATGTTTTCTTTTCAGGGATTTTTAACTGAGATTGTATTTCTTTATTTCCAGTTCGTTGTATTTTCTATATCTAACTTTAGAATTCCTTGTGGTCATGTCTCTATGTATTAATACTATCGTTATGTATTTATTTATTATTGTTTTATGTTGGATTTTGAACCGCTTGACTCATTTACTTGATCCACAAAGTATAACTGGAATCTAGCCATATTTATATATATTGAAGTTATCTTACTTTGGTAGAGTAAAATAGTATTTTAGCAATATGTTGACGCTTTTATTATGTTCACAGTAATGGATTTGTAGCTTTTTTGTATCCGTTAATAGTGGCTTTCTTTCTACTGCTTAATCTGTTCTGCTTCTTCATTGTCCGTTGGAATGAATAACTATTTGTTTTCTCCTTGCCAGGTTTTGTGTTTTGATCGAAGATGTTGAACATTTAGAAATAATACATTTAAGAACAGCCAATATTTGTCAACAATTATTCTTTCCGGGTGAGAGAAAGTGCCTTGTTCGGTAAGAATGGGGAGTAAGGTACAGTTGGAGACGGCGAAAATATTTGTTTGTATTATAATATACTTTGTGCATGGGTATTCTGTTCCAATGAATGTATTAGGGTTGATTTTTACTGAGTTTTTTTCTAAAAGCTAATTAGAGAGATTAGGGGGTTATGTTGCAATATGTATTACTTTTACAGACGTGTTGTTATACAAATAGTTGTAAGAAATTGTAATTCTAATGAAACATTTTATCAATTCTTTTGCTGGATTATCCCTCAAACGTTACCTGTAACCTGGACTCACTCGTCGGGGTTGTTCGACAGCGAGATGCCACTAACAGCGCCGTATCTGACAGCTTCACTATTCCTCTTATACTAATAGCACCCTTTCTGCAGTTTTACAAGTGTTATGTTTCAACCCTTGGCCTTAAGCGGTGCACACTGCACTTAACCCCCGACCGTACATTATGTGCAGCACCATATAACAACTCACACTACATATCTGTGTTTAAACATTTTAAGGTTGTTGTTAAAGGGGAGGTTTTATCCTGATTGATATTTACAAGCAACACATAATAACAAAGTATTTTTTAAAATTTTTAATAACATTTAAAATTTATATTTGTATCAAAATATAGGTTTTCAACAATATTTTGTAAATATGCATTGAATGTATGGTCGGTGTTAAACAAACCTATTATAAGCAGATAAAAATTAGGGTTATTTTAGGTAAGCCATCGCACACATGTGATGCCTTGACCCATCCTCTGCCGAAGGGTGCTTATTTCATACAGACCTCCCACCTATATTTACAATACGTTACTTCCCTCAAAAATTACACGTAAAGTATTTTCAAATCTGTTAATTGTTTTAGTTGTGCGACACAAGATTTTCCGCGCATCAGTATGTGTGATAAAAGCATTAAACCCCTCAGCACACAATCCTCGCACTGTGGCACTAAGAAATGATTCAAACTAAACTAAAATAAATGGGTTAAAATAAATATCGCCATCTAATAGCTTTAGTTTTCCACAGAAAATGCATTTAACAATTTAGTTTAACAGCCTTCAGTCTTGAACTTTCTTTTTATTTTCCCTCTGATTCCTTACAAAATAAATAGTTGTTTTTCTAACAACTAACTTTATAACTTTACTTTACGTCTAAATGCGAATACTTTTAAACACTTGGCCACGTCCTATAAGCAAATTTAGTAAAGTATGCATCATTTCACGTAAACCTTTAAGCAGACGTTCCACTCCCCCCCCCCCCATCTAGACCCTGACTAAGTTGCTTATTCTCGTTCCGATTAGTCTCTTTTCCCTTCAATATATAGTAATATTCGTCGTACATTTTGAGGCCGGAGGTGGCTTCTCTTATGGAGGAAATCGCATATATATGTGGATGATCTTAGGACAGGAAGATAACTTGTTTGATCTAAAGCTTATAAGGGGGATGAGATTAGGGACATAAAACCCCCTCGTGCACAGGGTCGGTGTATGCCATTTCTTGTGTACACCTCCAAATAGGCGAAGGAAAAATACGACTAAGGACTCAATAAGACTAGTAGAGCCAGGAGTTGTTATAGCTAGCTTTTCGACCAGCTTCCTGCCGGAGGGGGGTAACAGGGGTAGATCTATGTGGTCCCGATTTGTCTAAGGATTTATATTGTCGTGGACCAGAAGGTTTTGTGAGATAAACTGACGGTTGAGACATGAGCTGGCACTTGAACCTGGCGTGCCACTATAGGCGGGGAGGGGATGTAGGGTAGGCAAAGACTATTCTGGGAATATTCCCGCAGTTGTAGACGTACATCACTTACACCCTTTCGTATGTCATCTACTGTAGCGCCTTCAGGATAGCCGCGAGGACAATTGACGCAACCGCATGACGGCAGACAAGTTTTTTTATCTAGGCTAGTACAGTCGATCGGTCAAATTCCAGCTGAAGTGTAAACACATATACCCTGTGCAGTTCTGAAGGGCTGCGTCTGTTACGCTGTAAAAATTAAAATATGTTGAGAATTTAAATCACCTCTTTCTCTCTGAAGCTTTTTTTTATGAAAAAGTACAAGAGAATCAATCAAAAATTTAAAATTAAAATGTAAAAAAATCTAAAGAGTAGCGATTGGGTTTCAACGGAATTTTTTAGTTTTATTATGATATTTAATTAAAAACTTATTCCTCTAAAAAAAGTATATTGAAAGAGCCCCTGCAGACAATGTTCCCGTAAACATTATGTAATAACTTAAAGAATGTATTTAGTCAGATCATTATGTATTACTTTATGAAAGAATGAAAATACTGTTTACCTGTGCCAATGTAATTAAAAGCAAATCCCTATTAAAAATAATGTGATGCAAGAGAGACTTCTTTATAAAATAATAATAATAATACCTCTTTAACTTAGTACGCTACTTTAATTATAATTAACAAGTGTAAAGTAATCGTAAAATGTTAAAGTATAATTAGACCAGTTCATCTTATTGGGCCTATTATACATGATGCTAGCTAGCTAAGAGGATCATTTCACTTTGCTGTGAATATTCGCAATATTCTTTTGAGAAATTGTAAAAGCTATAAACCTAACCTTTTCTGCTTTATAAAAATTTTAATATAATTATTATTATAATTATAATTATATAATTTATAAAACTTATATAAGTTGAAGTATTTTTTTTTAATTATTAAACCCATTTTTTATAATTTTAGTATATATATATATATATATATATATATATATATATATATATTATAACATAAAGTACGAGGCTTTAGAGTAAATTCAGTTAATTGCTAAAACAATTATCTGTAGGATTAGCAAAGAAAGACACGAATCGTTTTGTAAAGTGCCGACAAAGCAGGTACCATCCATTATCCTTTTCCAGGAAAGCTATAAGTTGAGTGCGGCAGCAATAGACAATAGAGAGGGTCCAAAGTGGTTAAGGCAGGAAAATCCAGCGGCCGATATAGCCTGGGAGAATAACTGTGTACCGTTAGGTTAAGCTAATTGTAGAACTGAGTTAAACTTACAAAGAACGTATTGTGGTAATGGGAAAGATTAGATTTTTCAATAAAAACTAAATGATCGGGGAAGTTAAGAGGAGGGAGTTTGAGGAGAGTCTCAGAGGAAGGCAGGCGGATTGGTGGGGACCAGGGTGGAAGTGTCGTAAAGGGAGAAATTGATTAAATTAAGTAAAGAGTTTTTATAAGTAAATTTTAAAAAAGTGCGACGTAAAAGTTTTTTTTTAGAAATATAAAAGTAAGTTTTTTTGTGTGTCAAGTATAAGTGCAGAAGATAGCTAAGGCCAAGATTCCAGGAGCTCTTCAGAACAATAAGTATTATTTGAATATAAGTGTAGCCAACAGACATCTATCTTTTAGTTCAGAACAATTTTAATTTCATCAAAATTTATAAAAATTATTCTAGTTTCACCATTTCTAATTTAAAAAGCAAAGTTCTCGTAATAGCGACCCCAGAGCAAGAATAAAATTTTAATATTGCTTTTTTGTTATGTTATTTTATTAGAAATCTAAAGCTTCAGAAGTCCACCATTTATCATTGTAATATTAGTTAAGATATCAATCCTGTCACTGCAAAATATTAATATAAATTTGGAATAATGTGTAGAGTTAATTGAAAAGAATAAATGCAAGTGATGGTTAAATATTTTATAAGAGTGGTAATTCTTTATAAACCTGAAGGTGTGACATTAAATAGGTAAGGTGAATAAATAACATTAAAATAAAAAATTTAATTATAACAAAAGTTAAGTTATAATATATATATACCTGAGACTTTTTTGGTTGTATATTTATTACAAATACATTCTCTCGATGCGTGTATTTGATTTTCCCTACAAGCTACGTAAAGGTAAAATTTCTTTTTAAAAGTACAACCGTTGTAACTATAACATATTTGATTTTCCCTACAATCTACGTAAAGGTAAAATTTCTTTTTAAAAGTACAACCGTTGTAACTATAACATATTTGATTTTCCCTACAATCTACGTAAAGGTAAAATTTCTTTTTAAAAGTACAACCGTTGTAACTATAAAATATTTAATTTTATCTGTGAAGGGAGGGTGAAGGGGTTGCTGGATTCTAATCACCAAACTGCTCCAATAATAGGCTTTCAACCCCTAAACTGGTGTTCTCATTTGTTCTGTACGCAATAAAATTAACATATACACAACCAGACTACCCACAACGTTTGCCCGTTTGTTTATTAATCACTATTTTAAATTTACAATCGATGTATCCAACGGAAATCGACCTTGTTTTAAGCCATAACAAATGGATTTACGTTTTGTTTAAGGGAGGATTCATGTTGAAAAGTGGGGGTATTATAAAACGTACCTCACATATGGGATTATTATCAATCTTTGGTTAAAACATTTTGGAATTTCTAAATAATACATTTTACTTGTATTTAATGCTCAAAAAGTTGCATATTGCTTTGTTTCTCATCGAAGTAGCTGCGTCTTTACGTGTTACAAAATATGCTTTCTTCTGTAAATATTAGAATTATAAACCATTGAATTTGTATTTTGTTGGATGAGTTTTAAAAAAAACTATTTCTTGTTAAATTTATTAAATAAAATATTATTACCTTGTGATCAATATGTTTGAAATGATAACAAACTTCAGTGCAATGGCTCCGGTATACATCATTCTGGCTACCGCAACCCCAGCAGTGAAGGAGAGGCTACAGTTTGTAGGGGCGACGACCAAGTCTAATAATGAAACACTTTATGCCTCCTGAGCGAGCAATATATAAAGCTTTTTCAAAGTTGTTTTCTATAACGTTGTGATTTTTACTAATCTTTAAAATATTTCCACTTGAAAACTATTTTTCAAAAAAAATTCCACTGAAATTATTGACTAAAGAGAGATTAATGGGCGGAGATAACGGGGGGGGGCGAAATATAACTGCCCCCCAAACTATCTGGACAGGTGTAACATTTTTTTATAGTTAAGAACTGACAATGAACTCATTAAAATACTACAAAAATAATAATAGTGCTGACAAGAAATATTTTCGACAGTATCAGTTGTTGTTTTCATCGCAAGCGAGATGTTTTCTAAATATGATTGTAAGTTAATGAATCTCATTGTAATCTTACAGTCATGGTGTACAAAATGATATTTTAGGAATTGTTTCAGACGAAGTTTGATAATCACAGTTATGTTTCTCAGAGAAACAAAATCAGGTTATTTTTGCAATTGAAATTTTGCTATTTATAAGCCTAAAAGCTCTCTATTTGCGTACTATGAGAAATATATCGTTGAATACCATATTCTAACTCACCAATAAAAAAAAGTAGTTTAACCTATGTCCCTTATAATATACGTTTTTGGTTCAATGTCGACAAGCTTTTAAATGCTCTCTACTTTAGGGGGGGGGAGTACTCCCGACCTCGTTTAATACCCCCAGGGGAATTTTGTGCCTCCCCAGAACAAAACCTGTAACTCCGCCCATGATAGAGATGTATTATTACAAAAGAAATAATTTTAAGTCTTATAATTATTTTTGGATTTAATTTTTGGAATAGGAACTAATCAGTGAACGGAAACAATGTAAGTTTATATGTGTTTTTCCCATCATTCGGTCGGGTGCTTTAATTTCCTCAATTAATACATATAGAGAGATATGAGTTTTAATTCACGGCCTAATTTAAACAGAATGCTGTTCAGATGTAATTAGAAAATTTATCATTTTCTAAATGCAATTAAAATTGTAATTAAATATAATTAAATTTAATTGCATGCTTTATGTAATTAAATTAAAGCCGTTTGCATCGGTGGGCTCTGTAAATAGTCATATTTATTATGTTATTAAATAAGTTCCCAACTATGCCAGCATAAACTTTCTACGTGTTTAAATTATAACAAACCCGGACATTTTTTTACAAACCAAAAGCTAGCGCATAGTTACGTGGCAACAACTGTTTGGTTCCATCAAAATAACCTCTCGTCGGTGTGTTAATTGGATCCTGCTTGACTAAAATATTTAAATTATTCGAGGAATGAATGGGTTGTGTAACGGAATATGTTTACTTAATTTTAATATTCGCTTTATTCCGCCGTAAATCTAAACTTTGCGCAAGAGAATTCGCCCTTTATGCGCGGCAAAACAGGCCAAGTACTAATAACTTTGGGATTTTAATTAAATTACGTAGCTGACTTCCATTTGTAAGTCTCTGCGTAAATTTACTTGATTCGATTCACTGCTGAAATAACGTTTATTTTTAATCAATGTAATAAAATATTTGAAAACACTTTGGCGCCGGTAAATTGGCCAGAGGTAATTGCGTAGTGTTAATATGTAAAAGAAACAAAATTAAATTAGAAAATCTGTTATGAATTCAGTGGCAAAGGGATGGGAAACCGGGGGGGGGGGGGTAAAGTGGTGTTATTTGAATATTTATACAGATAGCAAACGCAATAAAATTATTTTTTAGGGAAAAAGAGAAGCGGGTCAGAGCGGAACTGAGTGTGAGAAGAATAAGAGGGTTAGGCGAGGGGTAGGGGTGAGTAATTGATTATGCATGTAAGTCTCAGCCCCTAGCTACCCCTCGCAATACTGCCAACTGCAAAGCTATACACGCGAAATATCCCACTGTAGTGAATGTTTATTTTGTCTACGGACTTTAACAGCACTTCCAAACTCAAATGGACTTGTTTAAGTGCTTTTCTCTACTCCAATAGAGAGAAACGGGCCGGAGGAGGGTGGAAAGAAAGAGTTTTAAAATGTTTTGCAAAAACAACAGCTGTTTATTGTGCGAGTAAATTTACATTTCATGTACTTAATACAATGCCCAGGATAAATAAAGCACTAATCAAGGATTTAGAATGGGTTTTGTTTTTTCTCTAAATAGATTTTTTTTTGTGAGAGGGAGGGAATAAAACTTTGCATTTACACTGTTTGACGATTTTTTGTTTTCATCGTCAATATTGTTAAATTACAAATACAGTGTTTGACGATTTTTAAACTAATATTTTTCGGTAATATATATTGTACACACACACACACACACACACATATATATATATATATATATATATATATATATATATATAACACACTCACACACATATATATATACATATATATATATATATATATATATATATATATATATATATAATTAGTATTCCTTCGCGGAATGTGCTCGTTTATATGCATACGTATTCCTTTACGGATAGAAAAATATGATGAGTAGTTACTATCCGGAGTACATGCGTTCATTCTGCAGTTCATAAAATCGCAGTTCCGACGTTTCGCTAGTATAAAAAAATTATTAAAAACTCATTATTATAAATAATTATAATAATGAGTTTTTATGGTTTTTTTTATATAAAAGAAATTTCTACTGTTTCTGTTCAAGCAGAAAATATTTAATTAAAAACAAGGCTTCAAATCAGTTTCACATTTCTATAAAATATATTCTCATTTTACGTTTACATTGTATTTATTTTAAAATAGACTTTGTGACGGATAGATTTGCATATTTAGGCTTCTAATATAACTTATGTATAACCGTAGAGTAATTAAATTTTAGTTACAACAAAATTGAAAGGAAATTGTATAAATTGTGGACAAAATCCTTGTCTGATTAATAGAATGTTGGATCAAATGTATTTTTATATATAGACTCTATTAACAAAATAAAATAGTTTGGTTAGCAGTTCGTGCATTAAAAATTGGTAAAAATAGTTGCGTCTTAAAAATGTCAGAATTAATCAATTTTAACTTTCATAATATTTGCAAAAGTAAAACTCACGGAATTTTTGAAAGATTTTGAAAATAAATTTTGGTTTTTATTTTAATAATATAACAATAACGACTTCTTTCTTCCTCCAAAATGTCATAAAAAGCCATATTAGGGCCATTTTGTATTCAAGTAAGGTAGCGTGAAGCTCTGCCCTTTACTACCCTAGGACTACCCTAGGTACTCATTTTCTTAGGCTGACCAGGGGGGGAGCTGAAATAATAATAACAACAATTCTGAGCCGCTATCAGGGACGTACCCGAGCTTGATGTTAGTAACCAAAGTCCCTACACATTTGCCCAATAGCAGCCATCTTTATAAAACTCTTCAGTTTTGTACCCATTGAGATTAATGGTTTTGTAACTGCAACGCCCCAGAAGAAACATCTATTTATTGTAAGTTCGTTTTATTCTATTATTTTTTTATTTTATTTTATCATATTAAATAATTTAATTTATATTATTAATTTAATAATTTATATCATCAGTTATTATATTATATTATATTAAATTTATATTAAATAAAAAGCGAATAGCAATAAGCGGTGTATAATATAATTTGTAATCTCACTGATTGCTATTTAGTCTACCTTATTAAGTCAATGAAATGCTAAAGCTATTTGAAAGACAACATTCGCTCAACACATTAATGTCTCTCAAAAGCTGAAAAGAAAGTGGCAACACTGTGCACAAATGCTTTAAAAAATACGGCAACCTTGCCAATAAAGGTGGGTGAGCCCATGATGAGCCCTGAGCGTGTATTTGAGCTCGGCGTGGGAAATACTATTTTAATTTTAATTTCACTGTAAAAATATTAATCTGAGAATATCACGCCTTTCGTGTTTTTCTCAAAGTTTTAAAATTTGGTTGCGTCATTTTCTTACACACTGGAGATATTAAGGGACTATGAGACAGGTTTCTGATGAAATCAACGAAGGATCAAATAAACATGTTTGCAGAAATTCTTTTATCGTTATAAATCTATATTTACAACTATATTTATAATTATAAATCAGTAATAATTATTTACAGATTCAGCTGAAATATTTAACACAAGAAACCTTCTATACTGCTTAGGAAATCCACCATTAGTTAATGCATGCTATTGTGTAGCCGACTCTAAATACATTTATTTAAAGATATCTTGCATAAATTCAGGACATAGGTTTTGGTCCTGCATTTATACAACACAATATGCCATTTCGTTTGTTTGCTCTATTTCAATGCTTTTAATATTTTGTAGTAATTCAAAACGAATCCAATTCAATGTAATAATTTCCAAGCGCACGCTAATATTGAGTTTGCATGATACCCTCCGCATATCATCGTATTAAAAGGATTAATGTGTGCTGTTGTGATTGGATGTTTTGTGTCTACATACATCCGCAGTATATTATTTTAATGCATTAGTTGCCTGAATCGCGAGTTTTGTTCATCGAGCCTCCAATTCGAGAGAACTAATTAGGCGACGAAGCCGCATTTTACATTTATCGATCTGCATAGCAACAATAGATCCGCTTTATTAATCACGCTAATAGCTGGCTAAGCCGAAGTTGCTTGGGCGCCAAAGGTATATTGGTTATGATTAAATTTAATTTTACACTCTGTAAAGACTCATGTTATAAAGGGACAGTCAAACTCTGTTCATTGAAACTATTAATTTAAAAATATGCGATGTGATATGTTACGTAAACACGTTGGCCCAACCCCTCACTATTTTCCTCAGTAATCACTATTTTTCCTCTGTTCTTCTGACGACATATTGAACATATCTTTCTCAATTTAAATCTGCAAAATATTGTCTTTTGCAATTAAATCTATTCACTTCCTGTTGTAAAATTTCCTTCCGGATTTTCCCTGCCAAACCATGTCCACTGCGTTTCGTCTAGTGCGATCCATTTCATGAATGACGAGCTATCTGATGCATTCCTGCTCTACCCTTAAAGTTCTTGACCTCAAGTTTTCTTTTTTCTCCAGCTAATGGGTCTCCATTTAGTAGTCAATGATGTATGTCTATAGTTACATACACAGTGTGTGTGTGTGTGTGTGTGTGTGTGTGTGTGTGTGTGTGTATGTGTGTGTGTGTGTGTGTGTGTGTGTGTGTGTGTGTGTGTGTGTGTGTGTGTGTGTGTGTGTGTGTGTGTGTGTGTGTGTGTGTGTGTGTGTGTGTGTGTGTGTGTGTGTGTGTGTGTGTGTGTGTGTTTAAATTAGACTATATATTAGGAAATGACAATATTTTATTTAATATAACTAAAGCAACGGATTTATTTTCGTCTGTTGAGCTTGTATTTTTAGTGACTTATAGTCATTTAGACACTCGTAGCATTAAAACACGCTGAAAGCCCAAAAATTTGTTTATTCGTTTTAAACTAGACAATGTTGAAGCTGTTGAGTTACGATTGGAATAAGATAAATGATATATCAATGTATATTGTAGTACTCTTCTACTTTTCAATTTCGTATTTACACAAAGGATTCTCATTTCGTAAATTGAGCGCATTTTAAATACAGAAACATACATTGAAACGGGCTCCTTTCATAACCTTTGCTATTCATTTTTGAAAGCCCCCGTTTCATCATCCTGAGCGTCGTTCTTCGTTATTCATATTTGCCCAATCCCGTTGCGAGCGCATTAAAACAAAGGCATTACGGCGAGCGTGCCATATC
The DNA here is from genome assembly GCA_036971475.1 of Prosapia bicincta. NCBI lineage: Eukaryota > Metazoa > Arthropoda > Insecta > Hemiptera > Cercopidae > Prosapia > Prosapia bicincta. The sequence continues at coordinate 12,448,243 of JBAIZL010000011.1, read as the reverse complement.
CGTGTACCTTATCAGGTAAAATATAAGCTACCTTCATTAATTCCAAGCCCTTATCAATGAACGGTGTGCAAGTACGGTATAATGGGCGACGCCAGAGCGTTCTGGCGTGCAAGGCGGGCAGCTCACTCTTCTAATTAAACAGTTCGGCTTCAATATTTCCTTCCTAACGCGATCGGACAGGGCTTTGGCCATTCAGAGCACGGGTGCATTAAGCTAATAGCCCGCGATGAAAGAGGATGCTTGTAAAGGAAATGCGATATTTTCAAAATTGCCCAATTGCAACATGTGAAGTGAAGTGTAAAAACTTTCGAAATTACTGCATTAGTTTTCGTGCTACATTTAATTTTTCATTTTTAAATCAACAAATCATCTTTTCTTGTTTCTAAGCAAATCAAAATTCCGCCCTTGAAAACCAAATAGGTCTTAAACGTTTATTTGTTCCAGGCACGATCAAGGTAAGGACATAAAAGCCCTTGTAGATAGTGTAAAGGGATTATGGCGATCCATGGACAGGGTTTCTCTCCGAGATCAAAAGAAAAATGACTAATTTAAACATAATATATTATGTTTAAAGCGTTTTCCATATTGAAATAACTGAAAGCCTTTAAATAAATTTTAAAACCATTAATAAACATAAAAACTTTACTAGATGCTTTCAAAGAATTGCCATAAAATGAGGTACAAACACGAATAACTGATTAATCTAGCCTTAGAAGCCCCAACGCCGAAATTCTACTACAACACAAACACAACGAATTTACGTGTTCCTCGTACTTCATCCTGATTGGCCAGAATAAAAATCTAAATAAGTTTCACTTCAAACCGTGCTCAACACTCTAAACAAAGCCACACTATTTTTCTGTGAAACGAAAATAGGTGAACACATTTTTCCTGTTGTTTCGACCAAAAATTACTTTTACCGAAGATGTCTGAAAAGTGATAAAGGAAACTCCGAAAAAGATATACGAAGACTAATGATAATCAAATATGTGAAATGCAATGAAATGTATAATATGCAATAATTATATGAAATGCAATGAAACATATGAAATGCAATGAAATGTATGAAATGCAATGAATATATGAAATTCGATGAAATATATAAAATGTATGAAATGCAATAAAATATATGAAACGCATGACAAATGTATGAAATTCAATGAAATGTATTAAATACAATGAAATGTATGAAATTCAATGAAATATATGAAATGCAATGAAATGTATGAAATAAAATTAAATATATGAATGCATTTACATTCATGCATGACATGAAATGCGATGACATAAATGGAATGTAATACTAACAATTGCATTTCATTACGATAGTCAAATAGCTTGACTTGCCGATTTGTGTTTGTGTGTGTGTGTGTGTGTGTGTTTGTGTGTGTGTGTGTGTGTGTGTGTGTGTATGTGTGTGTTTGTGTGTGTGTGTGTGTGTGTGTGTGTGTTTGTGTGTGTGTGTGTGTGTGTGTGTGTGTGTGTGTGTGTGTGTGTGTGTGTGTGTGTGTGTGTGTGTGTGTGTGTGTGTGTGTGTGTGTGTGTGTGTGTGTGTGTGTGAAAGAGAGAGAGGAAGTGGGTTATTTTTAGAAAATTGTTCATTAGTCCTGAGTGCTTCGAATATTTTTGTAATATTCATCTAATTCTAAAATGAGCAGAAGCACGAAGGAAATTTAAGTTGCTATTCATTGAATTTAAATATATAGGCTAATGGAGTAGTAATGCAATCTCATAAAATTTATCACATTGCATAATAATTCAACGCTGCATTAGGTAACAAACGCGAATTTATAGCTCTACAAAACGACAGGATATTATAGTCTGCGAATTATTACTATTATTCCATTATTGTAATGTGTTTTATAATATTATTAATTCAGAATATGAATTACTATATTTCGTGCTTCTTAAAGGTATAAATTCACAATGTGCGAGGAAGTATTGCTGAATTTACTGAAGTTTGTGTTTGCTATTGCTTTTGAAGATAATTGCTTATTTCTCTCACTGGCATTAAATTTTCCTGCATGTTATACCTGATTCACTTTACTTCATCTCGACTATTTGCATATGAAGGAAGTTCTGTTCCACCCGATGTATATATCACATACGGAGAAAATCGTCGTGCACAGATAAATATGTACTCAGTTTGTTAAAGTTTTCATATTAATGTTTTTCGTCGGTTTTATACAACGTGTATGCAACCTCTTATAATGTCTAATTTCTCCCTTTAAAAACAATTAATGAATATATATAATTTAATTCGATAATTCAAAATTTATTTTTCTACGAGTTTAACTTTTTATTATTGGAGTTTGAAAGTAATCATTGATAAAAGAATTAAAAATCGTTCAAGGAAGATACAACTTAAAATTATTAAGAGCGAAAAGGTAACATTTCATAAGAGGACTAAAAATCTGTTCATAAGGGTAGGCCTATAACTTGAACTTAGCAAGAGTAAAAATAAGATAAAAGAATGTTATAGTATGTTTAAAGTAAGTTAAAGATATAGCTCAAAGTATGTTTAGAGCTATATAAACCTACCTTACCTAAGGCGAATCCGTGGGTGTAGAGTCTGTTTCGGAGGTTTTAGATAACCTAACATAACATATTGTGAAGAGGCAACTTTAAATAAGAGATTTTAAGGTCAGTGTAGAAGGTGAGTCTCACTTACTTTGTTCAATGTTAAGGTAAGATGCATTCAATAAACTTACCGATAGAGGAATAAGAAGCTGAACAAAGACTTGAAAGAATGAACAAGTGGACGTGAAGTAAATGTGATGTCATTAGTCGCGCCTAAGTTCTAAGAACGTATCGAACGGGAAATGTGCGAGTGGTTAAGTTCGTGCCGTGTTATGCTCCATTTATTGGACGTGTAGGTAGTAAATTTTATACAGTTGAAGGGGCAATAAGTAAAATACATTTTTGGTAAAATTGGGAAATGGCCTGTACAAAATAAATGTGTAAGCCGGAAAAGTTTGCCTGTGTTCCGAGATATATTTCAGTCGAAGATGATGAATAGCGATACGTTGTGTGTAGGCGAATTTACATTAAAAGTCTGAGAGAAACGTGTTCAAGCAATGAACATGCGGTGTGTATTCAGCAAAATGTAAAATCCATTTTGTCGGTTCAAGTTGTTTAGAAATTGTTTATAAAGTAAATTTAGTAAACAGACGAACTATTTATAACCTAATCTAAAGTAACTAACCTAGCCTAAAGTCACCTAAACTAACATAACCTAGCGTAACCTAACCTTACTTATCTAAACTAAAGTACCTAACCTAACCTTACCTAAAGTAACCTAACATAATCTAAACTCAAGTAACCTATCCTTAAAATAATTAACCTAACTTGAGCTAACCTAACCTCAAGTGATCTAACTGAACCTAAAGTAGCCTTGCCTAATCTAATCTTATGTAACCTCGCCTAACCTAGAATAATTAACCTAACTTGAGCTAACCTAACCTCAAGTGACCTAACTGAACCTAAAGTAGCCTTGCCTAATCTAATCTTATGTAACCTCGCCTAACCTAGAATAATTAACCTAACTTGAGCTAACCTAACCTCAAGTGACCTAACTGAACCTAAAGTAGCCTTGCCTAATCTAATCTTATGTAACCTCGCCTAACCTAGAATAATTAACCTAACCTGAACTAACCTGACGTCAAGTGACCTAACTGAACCTAAAGTAGCCTTGCCTAATCTAATCATTTGTAACCTCGCCTAACCTAGAATAATTAACCTAACCTGAACTAATCTGACGTCAAGTGACCTAACTGAACCTAAAGTAGCCTTGCCTAATCTAATCTTATGTAACCTCGCCTAACCTAGAATAATTAACCTAACCTGAACTAACCTGACGTCTAGTGACCTAACTGAACCTAAAGTAGCCTTGCCTAATCTAATCTTATGTAACCTCGCCTAACCTAAAATAACTAACCGAACCTAATGTAACCTAAAATAACTAACCGAACCTAATGTAACCTAAACTAACTAAACTGGCCTAACCTAACGTGATCTAACCTAATCTAATCTTACGTAACCTAAATTCGTTGAATAAAATTTCAACTCAGTAAATTTTCAACATCTAATAAAGTTTTTTTTATTAGGTGCATTAAATAGAAGACTATATACATTGAAACTGGTATTAGGTGCGTTCTTCAAATGAAGTGTTCACTTCTGTAGCCCAGTTTCATTAAGTAATTTTGTCACAATTCACTGAAACATTTCATAAGTAAAAGATATCATAATAAAGCAGTTAATTGTTAAATACACCTATATACACGTGTTTAGATTTAACAGGCAACATGCAACAGGTAAACACTTTTTCAAAAACACTAAAGATATTTGAAAAAAATAATCATTATAATTACAACAGAATTTACTGGGGCTCCATGATATATCTAGTATTTTTTTTGTACTGATAGCACAACCGGGTTGTTCAACGTTTCCTTGATAGTAACTACCCTCTACGTAATTGTTTCTACGTTAATGCAACGAGTTTGTATTTTTTTACAGCTTAGATATTTCTGCCTTTCTTTACATTACAATATTTTCCTTTGTTGACGCGTTTCGGAATGTCTCTATTTTCAAAATCCTAAAAGTACTCCTTAAATAGTAGCAAAAAAGAGTAGCCTACTAAAGGTTTAGAAAATGGAGCCATTACGAAAAGCGTCAACAGAGGAAAATATATCGTAATGTTAGTAAAGGCAGAACCCAAATATATACAAATATTCCTAACAGAAGTGAAGATGAGTATATTAGGAATTTCAGTATGTATTTTTTAGGCCTTAAGTAAGGCATACACCTTACATATTCCTGTTTATTTCTATCCTTCGGCGATGTATCGTGTAGGCTCGTGATGTCATAATACTCCCCTATACTCTCTGCCAGGGGGATTTGTAATGCTAATTCATTCTGTTTATATTCAGAATCCTCTCATGTCCTTCAAAGAGATGGTCATACTCGGTCAGGGGCACGAGCGGTCGCTTTACTATAACACCAAGTTCCTGAATTCGTGAGATATATGGGTGGGTGCATTGTAATGCAAACTAACAAGGGTTGAACATCGAGTAATTTCAGTGCCATTGTGATACTGTGTTGCCATGGCGCTTCGGAGCCCTACAGGGGCTTACCCGAGCAGTCGCTTTGGTATCACTCCAAGTGCTCGAGTTCGTGAGATATATGGGGGATGCATTGTAACGCAAACTAACAAGGGTTAAACATCGAGCAAGTTCAGTGCCATTGTGATATTGTGTTGTCATGGAGCATCGAGAGCCTACAGGGGCTTAACCCGAGCGGTCGCTTTGCTATAATTCCAAGTGCTCGAGTTCGTGAGATATATGGGGGATGCATTGTAACGCAAACTAACAAGGGTTGAACATCGAGCAAGTTCAGTGCCATTGTGATACTGTGTTGCCAGGGCGCCTCGGAGCCCTACAGGGGCGCTTACCCGAGCAGTCGCTTTGGTATCACTCCAAGTGCTCGAGTTCGTGAGATATAAGGGTGGGTGCATTGTAACGCAAACTAACAACGGTTGAACATCGAGTAATTTCAGTGCCATTGTGATACTGTGTTGCCATGGCGCCTCGGATGCCTACAGGGGCTTACCCGAGCAGTCGCTTTGGTATCACTCCAAGTGCTCGAGTTCGTGAGATATATGGGTGATGCATTGTAACGCAAACTAACAAGGGTTGAACATCGAGCAAGTTCAGTGCCATTGTGATACTGTGTTGCCATGGCGCCTCGGAGGCCTACAGGGGCTTACCCGAGCAGTCGCTTTGGTATAACTCCAAGTGCTCGAGTTCGTGCGATATAAAGATGGGTGCATTGTAACGCAAACTAACAAGGGTTGAACATCAAGCAACTTCAGTGTCATTGTGTTGCCAGGGCGCGTCGGAACCTACAGGGGCTTAACCCGAGTGGTAGCTTTACTATAACTCCAAGTGCTCGAGTTCGCGAGATATATGGGTGATGCATTGTAACGCAAACTAACAATAGTTGAACATCAAGCAAGTTCAGTGTCATTGTGTTATTGCGTTGCCATGGCGCCTACAGGGGCTTAGCGCTTGACTTGCTCCAAGACGCCAAACGTCTCAACGGCTGTGAAAGGCTGCCAACTGAAGGGAAAGTGATACGAAGGGCCAAACTTCATCGAAAGTAAAGACAGACAGCGGAAGCCGGAAGTGGATGTTTGCGTAGCGGAAATTAGTAAGCTGTCAGAAAATGACAAACTATATTGACGCCAGACAGGGATTCGCTTTATTGAAAGGAATCACTCTTTCGTAAAGGATATCCTTTTGGAAATGTCCTCAGTCCAGGGTGTGCCTGGCAAACGCTCCATCGAGGATATTAAATTATTTTTATATCACAAGCTCTTTACAAACGCGTTGATTGTGACATGTCTCGGTATTGTTTCCATCGTTGGTTTCCGTTAAGTTACAAAACTAAATTGGGCTAGATCTTGTTATGTGTCCAGCGAGGTGAGAAAACGGTTCTTCTGTGTAAATGCATTTCCATGATTGCATTCGTCTTAAAGAAAGCGGTTTCTACAAATACTCCAACCCATTGTCTAAAGATGCGGGACTCAGTATGAATACGAACGCGGGAAATATATTCCTCTCGTTCGTTTTCCTTGGTGCATCTAAATTCAAATTAGAAAAATATAAATTGACATTTTTTGCTTGTATCGAAGAGTATCCGGGGTTATCCATAGAAGGTACACTTATGTATTTGTTGCTTGTATCTAAGAGTATCCGGGGTTATCCATAGAAGGTACACTTAAGTATTTGTTGCTTGTATCGAAGAGTATCCGGGGTTATCCATAGAAGGTACACTTATGTATTTGTTGCTTGTATCGAAGAGTATCCGGGGTTATCCATAGAAGGTACACTTATGTATTTGTTGCTTGTATCGAAGAGTATCCGGGGTTATCCATAGAAGGTACACTTAAGTATTTGTTGCTTGTATCGAAGAGTATCCGGGGTTATCCATAGAAGGTACACTTAAGTATTTGTTGCTTGTATCGAAGAGTATCCGGGGTTATCCATAGAAGGTACACTTAAGTATTTGTTGCTTGTATCGAAGAGTATCCGGGGTTATCCATAGAAGGTACACTTAAGTATTTGTTGCTTGTATCGAAGAGTATCCGGGGTTATCCATAGAAGGTACACTTAAGTATTTGTTGCTTGTATCGAAGAGTATCCGGGGTTATCCATAGAAGGTACACTTAAGTATTTGTTGCTTGTATCGAAGAGTATCTGGGGTTATCCATAGAAGGTACACTTAAGTATTTGTTGCTTGTATCGAAGAGTATCCGGGGTTATCCATAGAAGGTACACTTAAGTATTTGTTGCTTGTATCGAAGAGTATCCGGGGTTATCCATAGAAGGTACACTTAAGTATTTGTTGCTTGTATCGAAGAGTATCCGGGGTTATCCATAGAAGGTACACTTAAGTATTTGTTGCTTGTATCGAAGAGTATCCGGGGTTATCCATAGAAGGTACACTAGTGTATTTTTTTAAAATTGTTATAAAATACTACTTTGCTAGACGTTTGTAGAGAATTGGATTACTTCGTTTTTGTCTTAATAAAAAAAGTATTTATAAATTATAAGAACTTCTTATAAGTACTTTTGATTGATAAGAAAATTCTAAACAAGAAATTAAAACCTCAAAGCGTAATAATGTTTTTAACATTTTACGCTCAAGAACATATTTTCCTTCTCAAGATAAGTTTTTTTTTAATTTGTCGTAGATCTTTACGTATCGTTATTAAAAGTTATATATATATATATATATATATATATATATATATATATATATATATAAAGCAACTAAGGCTATGCAAATACAAGAATTATTTATTAATTTATATTCAAAGCTTTTCGTTGGTAAACAGTATTAACATCACTAGGAATGAATAATACAATAATGCAAGATATAAAACAACATAAGGTTTTATATATTGCATTATTGTATTATTCATTCCTGATGATGTTGGTACTGTTTATCAACGAAAACCTTTGAATATAAATTAATAAATAATTCTTGTATTTGAATAACTTCAGTTATTTTTGATTATTATACAATATAAATATATTTTATTATATTTTATGTATACTCTCTCTCTCTCTCTCTCTCTCTCTCTCTCTATATATATATATATATATATATATATATATATATATATATATATATTTATTTATTTATTTATTTATTTATTTATATATATGTATATATATATATATATACACATACTAAAATATCCGGTTTATTATAATTTTATATTTTATAATGAATTATTATTTCAGTTTATATTAGGTAACTTCTTGATATAACTTTATGATCCATCTAATAATAAGTTGTACCCAATAAGTTATAATATGTTGGAAATGTACGAGAGCTGGTTGTATTATTTTCAGGAGATAAGCTGTTAACGAGGTATGATATTAATCTCTTCAACAACACACACGACCTGAGTGAATTCTCTTGAAAGCTTGAAGTTTTCATCATATAATATTACAATTTCTTCACGCAATAGAATTTCACTCTCTTTATTCAACAAACATTTCACGATCTTAGTCTAAATCAAAGCTGAGAGTTTTCATGATAAATGATTGCAATTCCTAAAATTTCTAAAATTGGGCATTGCAGTCTCTTCAAACAACAAGCTTTCGATTATTGAATTACGTGTTGTAAACCTATCCTATTTCTTTGTGCAACTGATTCATCTTGATACCTTTACAAACGAGAGACGAAGAAAATCGGTCCATTTAGCTTATATAAGCGCAACAAAAACTATGTATCTAAAATCCGATCCTGCGCCGACTATTTGATTGCCTTTCCGTGAGAAATAAAACGTTAGAACCATTTATTATTATTTTAAATTAAAGTAGTCCATGTTTTTGCAATTGTCCAATGGGGATTTTCAAATTTGGTTTTATTACGTTTGTCAATATATCGTAAGGCTTTGTCTTTAAAAGATTTAGTAAAAGTGCCAGTTATTTTATTATTCTTAGTCATAATTTTATTATATCTTTTTTAATTTTATTATTATTATTTTATTATTTATACAGTATCTGTGTGTTTTGTCAGTTTTTTATTTCGCAGTCAAAATTGTAGGTGAGCTGCTCTACAGTTACGTAGAGCATTTAATAGTTTTGCCCTTATTTTAATTAGTTTTACATATTGTGTCCTTTTTTATTATTTTCTTGTTGAAATAATCAAGTTTTAAAGAGATACATTTGCATATGGAAAAGCAAAAACCTGTTTGAAATTCAACACCACTTATCCCTAAAGCTAGTGATGTTATTAAGATTGTGTATTTCAACTTTTTATTCTTCAAAAGACTGGAATGTGTCCCTCCAATTTACAGCATACACATATAGGCCTACAGTAAAAAATGTGATTTAAATATGCATACCCAAGCAGCCGACATAGCGACCGTTGCATTTAGACACCCATATTTCCTATCATTATTTCAAACCGGTTCCTACTTAACGCATGACAGAGAAATACCTCAACGTATCGGGTAAGCACCCAACTGGAAACGTATATCCATTAGCGAGTGACGTCACACTGGCTCGGTGCACCGCCAGGACTAGCGCTCGGGTAAACTGGAAGAACAACCTACACATCCCATTACAAACCTCAAGTCTCCTAGTTCTCTATGCAATCGATTCGAATGCTTTTACATTTTGTTTCCATTTCGTCCTTTAAAGTAATCGTTACTACATACCAATGGTTACAATGCAATCAGGGATCAATAAAGGTGTTGCAATCAAATTGCAGTATCTTCTTTTATTAGGTAATACTCAGAGTGCGATTTGCAATCAATTTAATAGTGGGGGAAAAGTGTGAGGCTTTGTATATTCAGGAGCTTCAAAACAGAAAAGCCCTAAGTAAATAGATTGTATATAGATAAAGATTTTATCATAACGAACTCATTCCCAATACATATTCTCACTTTACCCCTCTATACGACCATCGTATATGATATCACACCTTTATAAATAATTTCACAATTCGAAACAACGAAACACAATTTTTCATGTTAAACCAAATAATAAGACATTTTAATGTTAACCGATTTGAATTCTTCACGTAAAATTATTTTATACCAAAATTTATTATTATCATATGTTTGGACAAAAACATAATATTTCCATTTTGTAGAAACTTAAACTATTTTAAAAGTCTTTATGAAAAGTTACATACCACTCTCAAGATATTAAATAGGGGGATACTTTTTGTGTAATATAATAAATTAATAAAAGTATTTATATTACAATAACTGGATAAAAAGTGTAAATTAAAAAGGAGTATTTCGTATTTGAAATATATAAATATATAGAACTAAGTCAAAATACAAATACAAGAATTATAATGAATTTACAATTCAAAGGTTTTCATTGGCTAACAGTACCAACATCATCAGGAATATTCTTTGGAAGCTGATGTTGGAAGCTAAATATTCCTGATGATGTTGGTACTGTTAGCCAATGAAAACCTTTGAATTGTAAATTCATTATAATTCTTTTATTTGTATTTTGACTTAGTTCTTTATTAATAAACAAGAATACATATTGCGATATATATATATATATATATATATATATATATATATATATATATATATATAAAACATAAACGTATAAGGAATTTTTATAATTTTAGTTAAGTATCCAAAATAATAATAATCTGTAGAAATATTAAGAAAGGAGTGACCAAGAGTAGTTTACTAAAGTACCGACAAATAGGTCGTAACCATTGTTCTATTTCAGGAGTAGTCATCTGTGTAAAGTAACACTGTACCGTGAGTGTGAGTGTGAGAGAGACAGAGATTGTGTGTGTGTGTGTGTGTACGTGTATGTGAAGGAGAAAGAGAGTCTGGGCGTGTGTTTGTGAGAGAGAGAGTGTGTGTGTGTGTGTGTGAAAGAGGGAGTGTAAAAGAGGGTGTGTGTGTGTGTGTGTGTGTGTGCGAGAAAGAGAGAGTATGTGAGAAAGAGAGAGATAGTGTGTATGTGTGTGTGTGTTTTTCTGATAGAGAGAGAGAGAGAGAGATTGTGAATATGGGAGAAAGAGAGTATGTGTGTGTGTGTTTTTTTTTTGATAGAGAGAGAGAGAGATTGTGAATATGTGAGAAAGAGGGTATGTGTGTGTGTGAGTGAGAGAGAGAGGGAGAGAGAGAGAATTGGGTGTATGTGTTTCAAGCGGAATCCAACTTCGGAAAATTAAGAAGAAATTCTGTTTGTTTCTAAAAAAAAGGCCTTCGTTGCGTAATAGTCTACTAGGGTAGGTCAGAAAACGTTTTCTTTCGATAAACGAATTTTAACCGTATGGGAAAGTGTCGAAATCGCACCACTGAATCTTCAGATTTGTACAATGGGCCTTGAGTTTGAAAAGTATAAATACAAAACCAAATGTGTTCGTCGGCCGGGCATCTCCTGCTTTTGCAATATCAGGGTATCTCATTTCCTACCCTTACTTTCACAAATCCATTCCTGTAGAGAGGTTAGTTTTTATCTGAACCCGAAAGAGAGTGGGTTACCTTAGGATAGCTACCTTTCCTGCGCACACCCATTTAGCTACTAAAGTCCATTAAATAAAGTACGTTTTACAATGTAATAATATGGTGCCCTGCAGTCAGGAGATATATGATGCAAGTTCAGTTAACATTATATAAATTAAATTTACTTTTATTATTTAAATCTTGTATTATGGATGTATTTTCTTCTAATATTCAAATAGTTCTCCAAATTGAATTTATTTGTACAACAATAAACTCACATAAAAAAAAATTTAACTGTGTTCCTTGTTTTTACCATTGTTTTCATTTTTGTTTCAGGTAAGTCAACACTTCTGGTATCATCAAATTTAGTGAGTGATTTTTATCTTTCGCAATACCCTTTATGCATTTTAGATTAGTCTTAGTCTAGCTCATTGCTTTTGCGTATTATTTTACTAATCCCGTGTGGTTTAATTCGATTATAGTTTAATTCTATTATCAAGAGATAACAGTAAAAGTATCAGAAGCTGAACTGTATTAGATGAGGCTTGAGACTAGGTTAGAATGGAGTGGCTAGATAGAGTGCGCCACTGTTGCTGATGACGTGCCAACAATGGTAATGTTCGCTCAACCAACAATAGCAGTAACTGGGAATGTACGAAATGACCGAGTGTAATCGATAAGTGGGAATATAAACACAGACAAGAGAAGACTTGGTTTGGGGAAAGAAAAGTATGCAAATTAGTTGTTATTATTGAGAATAAAAATTTTAGTGGCTTCCAGTGGCAAAAGGTAATTTAAAAGGTTCTTCTAGGTTTATCCTGGGTGAAAGAACCAGCGATCTTTCCAAGGTTAATCTTTAACCAAAAAAGACATACATTTGTGAAATTTTGATATAAGAATAAGTGAGAAATTAATTCAGAGATTTTTTTAGCGCGAGTAAAATACAAAGACGGAAAACAGAAAATAATCAAAATTCTTCCCTAATGTGAAATTTGGGGATGAATACAGGTAGCTATTGTCGAATAAAATAAATAACAAATACAGACGCTGATAAAAAATATAATATATTTACTCAAATGTTTTCTATAAACCAATAGTTATTTTTGAGAAATCCATCGCAAAGCCTTTATAGAGTCCAAGGTAACGAGGGCCATGGTAGCAGTAAATATTAGCCCAGGGAAACAGGAGGTATGAAAAGAGGGAGTTGGGTGTCTAGTGAATTTGGGAAGGTAGGATGTTTAAATTACTTTAATTTTATCCAAGCGTTAGAACAGAGACCCCAGAGCAACTTAAGCCCTTACAAGTCAGTACATCTGGCTTAATCGGGGAGAACACAAAGAGTTTCACTCGGAATAAGAAGCTTGTTCATATCACGGCTGTTCTTATTTTCTCCGAGTCGCAGTTTCACAATCGTCGCACAAACTTTCCACCATGCGGCTGCCTAATAGAATCAATTATATAGGTATTTGAACCAATGTGATAGGATACTTGGGAATGGTATACTCCAACGCCAATGCTTCGTTTTCCTGGAAGGTTTCCCAACATATTCGGTTGTTTTAGATGCCTCTAACCTCTCGTGGTTTGCGTATGGTAATTGTGTATATTTATATATTTTCCACGACCCCTTTTTATATACTATGGTAACCCTTGACGACCCTCAAAGGATCTCTCTGAGTGTCTTGACACATTCAGATTCTTTTTTGACAGCCTGTCCCTGCTTGACACACTCAGGATTCTTGTTTGACAGTCTGTCCCTGCTTGACACACTCAGGATTCTTGTTTGACAGTCAGTCCTTGCTTGACACACTCAGGATTCTTGTTTGACAGTCAGTCCTTGCTTGACACATTCAGGATTCTTGCTTGACAGCCTGTCCCTGCTTGACACACTCAGGACTCTTGTTTGACAGCCTGTCCCTGCTTGACACACTCAGGTCTCTTGTTTGACAGTCTGTCCCTGATTGACACACTCAGGACTCTAGTTTAACAGTCAGTCCTTGCTTGACATACTCATGGCTCTTGTTTGACAGCCTGTCCCTGGTTGACACACTCAGGACTCTTGTTTGACAGCTTGTCCCTGCTTGACACACTCAGGACTCGTGTTTGACAGCCTGTCCCTGCTTGACACCCTCAGGACTCTTGTTTGACAAACTGTCTCTGATTGACACACTCAGGACTCTTGTTTGACAGCCTGACCCTGCTTGACACACTCAGGGCTCTTGTTTGACTGTCAGTCTTTGCTTGACGCACTCAGAACTCTTGTTTGACAAACTATCTCTGATTGACACACTCAGTTCTCTTGTTTGACAGTCTGACCCTTTTTGGCACACTCAGGACTCTTGTTTCACAGTCAGCCCTTGCTTGACACACTCATGACTTTTGTTTGACAGCCTGTCCCTGCTTGACAAACTCAGGATTTTTGTTTGACAGCCTGTCCCTGCTTGACACACTCAGGATTCTTGTTTGAAAGCCTGTCCCTGCTTGACATGGTCAGTATTTCCTTTTTCAAAACTCGGTCCATTCATGATCCTCTAGAGATTTACTTGTTCTTTTCTCTGTCTATCCATAATACCTTTATTATTTCCATCTTCCTCCATTTGTCCATCGGTAATGTCTTCAGTATGTCTTGGTTATTTATTCTATCCAACCATGACACCCTCAATATTTCCTTCTTCGTCCCTCCATCCACCCGTTATACCTTTTGGATCTCTTTGTTCTTTATTTTACCTTTCAATGTTACCCTCAGGCTACCTGTTAGCCAGTCTGTCCTTCCTAGACTCGCTCAGTATTTCCTTCTTCGTCCCTCTGTCCACCCGTAATACCTTTCGGATCTCTTTGTTCTTTATTCTATCTATAAATGTTACCCTCAAGCTACCTGTTAGCCAGTCTGTCCTTCCTAGACTCGCTCATATTTCCTTCTTCGTCCCTCTGTCCACCCGTAATACCTTCCGGATCTCTTTGTTCTTTATTTTATCTATCAATGTTACCCTCAAGCTACCTGTTAGCCAGTCTCTAATTCCTAAACTCGCTCAGTATTTCCTTCTTCGTCCCTCTGTCCACCCGTAATACCTTTCGGATCTCTTTGTTCTTTATTTTATCTATCAATGTTACCCTCAGGCTACCTGTTAGCCAGTCTGTCCTTCCTAGACTCGCTCAGTATTTCCTTCTTCGTCCCTCTGTCCACGCGTAATACCTTTCGGACCTCTTTGTTCTTTATTTTATCTATCAATGTTACCCTCGGGCTACTGTTAGCCAGTCTGTCCTTCCTAGACTCGCTCAGTATTTCCTTCTTCGTCCCTCTGTCCACCCGTAATACCTTTCGGATCTCTTTGTTCTTTATTCTATCTATCAATGTTACCCTCAAGCTACCTGTTAGCCAGTCTGTCCTTCCTAGACTCCCTCAGTATTTCCTTCTTCGTCCCTCTGTCCACCCGTAATACCTTTCGGATCTCTTTGTTCTTTATTCTATCTATCAATGTTACCCTCAAGCTACCTGTTAGCCAGTCTGTCCTTCCTAGACTCGCTCAGTATTTCCTTCTTCGTCCCTCTGTCCACGCGTAATACCTTTCGGACCTCTTTGTTCTTTATTTTATCTATCAATGTTACCCTCGGGCTACCTGTTAGCCAGTCTGTCCTTCCTAGACTCGCTCAGTATTTCCTTCTTCGTCCCTCTGTCCACCCGTAATACCTTTCGGATCTCTTTATTCTTTGTTATATCTATCAATGTTACCCTCAGGCTACCTGTTAGCCAGTCTGTCCTTCCTAGACTCCCTCAGTATTTCCTTCTTCGTCCCTCTGTCCACGCGTAATACCTTTCGGACCTCTTTGTTCTTTATTTTATCTATCAATGTTACCCTCGGGCTACCTGTTAGCCAGTCTGTCCTTCCTAGACTCGCTCAGTATTTCCTTCTTCGTCCCTCTGTCCACCCGTAATACCTTTCGGATCTCTTTATTCTTTGTTATATCTATCAATGTTACCCTCAGGCTACCTGTTAGCCAGTCTGTCCTTCCTAGACACGCTCAGTATTTCCCTCTTTGTCACTCCGCTTTGAACACTCTAATTTGTATGAAACATAGTTTATCCAGAAATATTTATGATTGCCTTTATATATTATTGTTATTTTAAAATTTAATGCAAACCCAAACACATTTAGGAATGTATGTTTACGAGTTAAATTCACCACCATCACTTATTTATACGTATAATTGTGATATTTAAACTGTATTGTTAAATTACAATAGTTATAACAGGGTCTCGATACAATGACTTTCATCAAATGTACTACCTTTTTACAATAAATAAATAACTAAATAATAAACAATAAATATATACAATAATAATAAATCATTGAAGTTAATCGCACGTCATGCCCTCAATACATTAATAAATAGTTTAACTATTATGTGACCTGATGTTTAATCTATAAGAAGTCTAAATCATTATTTTTTGCTAGAAATTTCATGAAAAATATAACTAAGTAAATTTAAAGTATGAAAATTTAATGAATGTATGAAACTTATTAATGAATATTAAATAATCAAATGAAAAATGAGATGATTTCTCTCTTTCTCTCTCTTTATGAAATTATGAAAGATCTTCCTCCTCCTCTCCACCCCCCCCTCTCTCTCTCTCACGTGACAGATACCAGTGTGTGCTCTTTGTTTAGCGGTTCTAATAGCTTAGCTTGTTAAGGGATACGTGTTAAGTTTTTAAATAATTGTCATTGATTTTAATGCCCTCTTTGCTTTAAAGAACTTGTAATTTTATACTGTTCAGAGAAGTTTTCCTTAAACAGAAAATGTTCTTGTTTAAAAGAAAACACGAAGACAGTGATTAATTTTAAGGGAAAGTGTTACTTCTCGAGCTAACTCACTGCAAACACCCTCGGATTAATTATCATCCCTCCCACTCTACAAACACGCCCGTATGTGTTGCCATTACATAAATATACATGTAAAGACGACGACCCATCGCTCATAAGATTACGGCAATGATATATCATAGCGGGGAGGAGTCCCGCGGGAGCTTGGCTTGTATCTTATAATTCTACGAAGCTTCTATCCCGGTTAACCATACTTCTCTTACAGATATTTCCCTGGGGTAGTTTTCTAGATTCAGAAGGCAATTGTTATGCACGAAACTGTTCTTAATTTAACTAATGATTTTACCGACAGGTGGCAGCACATAGTTTTGCATTAGAGTGGATGATGTTATGGGATCGTAAATAAGGAAACGGGAGTTGGGGGATAAAGAGCGCTCGTATGCACGCGCAAATTAAGCAAGCAGATGTTACCCCGTATTTGTTTGCGATTATCCTAAGGTTTTCATTTTAATCTATATTTATTTCTTTTTTTTATAAATACTTTAAAAATTACTACACTATTTAATTTTGCATTTATATTTGTATTTAAACTGCTTTTTATGTTTAAGAACAGAAAATATATCTGAAAAATTCGTATATACAATAAAGGTTTTTAAACAACTTTTTTTAAATGTTTCACTAACAAAATTTGTTGAAAGTGTTTTAAAATTATAATTCAAAGAATGCAAATTTATTTAATTATTAGTTTTGGCAACTCTGGGCGTGCTAAACATCATACACTTTAGAAATACCAATGCCTTATCTATTTTACATAAGGGCGTTTTATATCTTCTTACATAATCTTTCATTCCTGTGGATGGTTTTCTCTACATCCCCATGACACTCTAGGCCGCATCTGCGTCCTCGAGGAAGTGTTGACCCTCTTGTATTTGTCTTTTAATATGAAGTTCTTTATCACTATGTTTGCATGTCGGCTTCTATCATTAGTATAGCCTTTACACTTTTTCCATTTAGATAAATTCCCTCTGTTCTGGTACCCTGTATATATATCTATATCTACTGATATTGCTCTTTTAGTAAGATCATAAGGAGTTTAAAATTCATAATAGTTGAGCCGATATTTTTGTGTAAATGGTAGGAGTAGAATTATAAAAAATGCAATATTAAAAGCCTTAAACCTAGTAGTCTAAAGCTTGCCGTTTTCCGGAAATTAAATGTTACATGAATTAGACAAACAAAAATTAAAAAGAGATTATATAGACATGAAGAACTTTGGTGGCTCAAAGTGAATAAAAAATATAATCGACGATTTCGATATAAGGCAACCAATCAGCGACCACGAAAGGCGAGTGTAGGAGGGATCCTTACATAGGAAGGCTACGCATTGGCATAGCGATGTCAGAGGAAGGCATTAAAGGGAGAATATTTGTCAAAGTAGGAAATGTAATACTGCAGAAACTGCGGCAAAATAATACGAGTTTCCAAAACGGTCATCCTCATTCTCGATAGATTAGTGATCTGCATTCATTGTTTACCCAGGAACACTTGAGGCAAAGGTAAATAGAATTGTATAAATTATTTAGTGTCATGCATTTGTAGTCGTACTATGGAGGGATCAAAACCGTTACTTTATTTGGTGCGGAGAGACTTTTTGAACTTTTATATTTCTGTATTAAATGCTAACGTCTATGTGGTCGGACATTGGTTACATCGAATAACGATTTGTGACAATCGTTCGAACCAAAATTCCTCCTATACGCTTACGTAAAAATTCACCTTTAGTACTTTGACAGCTTTTCATCTTAATGAGTCAAATTGCATACCATTTTGTTAACTAAACACAGATGGGGTGGGCTCCCTATCGATCTTTCCACACTACGCACCGCTCTTTGTAGTATTCAATGGTTGCTTGTGTATGGAGTTGCAAGTTGATATCATTGAATATCCTTTCGTTCCCGCAGGGTTTTAAGGGTAGCATGACGTTGGGCTACGGTATTCCTAGAAGCATAACTCATCTGCTGCATTTACCTCGAAAGGGAACAGGACAAAACCACAAAACCTACTTTGCCTACAAGGTGATAATATAACCCCCCCCCCGGTGGTCCTCCCCAATAGTTCAACTAACTAATATTTTCTACCATTTCCATTATCTTTCTCCTTACAAGGGAGTTTAAAGGGTAGACACCTCTGCATGACCCAAATAAGGGACTTTATGCATGGTCTACTTAAAGAACGAAACCTGGACCTCTAGTGACCCCAATTATAGGTCCTCTATTATGGCTGCTGATCGCCTTAAGTGTCAAAAAACTAATATACATATACATTTATAGAAATATAAATATGTATATATATTTGTATATATATATATATATATACATGTATGTGTGTGTGTGTAAAAATTAAGTAAATTATACTCCTAGTTTTATCATCCCTCTTTGTGAAGCACAACAGCATCCTAGGTTTCTAACCCCCGCCGCGATTACCTGCGCCAGTTACCCCACAACTAACTACCCCGTCCAGGCTTGTAACTTTCCCTAATCACTTTGTGTACTCGAAGGGATACAGTAGTTACAGTAAACTTCTTCGACGCGGGCTTGAAATTAATAAACACGTTTTAATCAAACTGCAAGTTAGTCTGGAAGACCTCGGAGTGCTTACAAGCGCTGTGCTTGGAGAACGGCAAGCTTAGGAACTAATGGCAAAAGTATTTATATAAGTGATTATTGCGTAACTAAGTAAATACAGTACTTAAGACGTGAAGGGACGTTTTGTGTGTCTTGAATTTCCTTCGTTCTTATTAAAGTTGCTTGTTGTAATATCTTGAATGCATTTATAATATCTTAAAATAGCTTTAAAATGAAAGCACGTAATTAATAGATTTCGAAAGTCGACTCGAAAATATATCAATTAAAATTTTAGTTCAAGTATATTAAAATGTATGTGATATATGTATTTGTGTGTGTGTGTGTGTGTGTGTGTGTGTGTGTGTGTGTGTGTGTGTGTGTGTGTGTATGTGTGTGTGTGTGTGTGTGTGTGTGTGTGTGTGTGTGTGTGTGTGTGTGTGTGTGTGTGTGTATATGTGTGTGTGTGTGTGTGTGTGTGTGTGTGTGTGTGTGTGTGTGTGTGTGTGTGTGTGTATGTATGTATGTATGTATGTATGTATGTATGTATGTATGTATGTATGTATGTATGTATGTATGTATGTAGGTAGGTAGGGCAATACTCCGAGAAACATACTTTAATCTAAAAAAATCTTACATTAACGTGTTCTAATTTTGAAAGAGGCTATATACACATGTCTATATGATAAATTCATTTATTATATTGTATTGATCATATATTGGAAACTATTATAAGTCCTGAGTAACGTCAAGAAAAGAATTCAGAATCGGTCTTTTAGGTCTATAGGTTAATATTGTGTTTACGCGCGCGCGTGCTAGCGAATGTGTAATGAGACTAATATCTTTAGATAATAATAGTTACATAAACGTCCCTTAGCTTGTAGCTTACGTATATTATTTTTAATGTATATTATCCCCAAACTAACGCCTTCAACTGTCATGAGTAGACACAAAATCTGATTTCATTGCAGACACGGGTCGATTTGATTTATTTTTATAAACATGTAAAACTCATTCAATTTCTAAATTAATTATTTGCGTCCGCCCTCTGTAACACTGTGCTTTATTGAAAGGGCGTGTAGCGTTAAATTGATCGCATTAATCAACCCTTTGAGGTCAGAAACTGAAATCTTAATGGAAATATTCGTAATTAATTGTGCTTTCAATAATGCATGCGTTCTTGTGTAGCTCTGTGCTCTGTAAACGCACGGGGGGGGGGGGTTTAGTAAGACGCCAAAATATACTTTGCATTCCGATCGGACGCAAGCATTACTCGGCCGAATATATACGGAATATCAATTTCCAAGGAAGGGGAAGAAGTTTAAGAGATTAGGGCGGTGAGTCCGGGGTAGAAATGATGAGTTGACTATCACTCTATCTCCCTTAAAGGCGTGAGGGTCAAGGGTAACGTGGCCAAATAAATTTCCCTGCCCCGCAGCCCTTGTTTACCCGCGCCTTCTGAAATATTCATACTACCTAGCTCAGGAGTTTAATTACCGTCATGAAAAAACGAACCAACTTCGTTTCAGCACTGTCAATTGTTAAATTACAATTTTAATTAATAACTTTTCATCGATCAAGGCGTTTATTCAGGTTATTAACAGACCTAAATTGGTTTTTTAATAGAATTTTTTCAATAAATATTTTAAAAATGATAATTTAAGTTTTTAATTTTTTTATTTCTAGAACTAGGTTTTTAGTAAAACATGACAATTTTACAAAATACATTTTAAGAATAAACAGTCCATTGATTGTAAACTTGTATCTTTTTGCTTTCTTTAAATCAAGCTTTTGCTTTCGGATAATGTTGTAGATGATTTCCAAATTCTCAGAATACAAGCATCGATTTGTTTTAGTTTGATGGCGATTAGCCAATATGATTGTTAACGCCTAGGATGGATAGGAAAGGATTGTGAACATAAGTAACTGTAGCGAAGGGAATAATCCTTCCGGTAGGGAACATAGAGGAGATGGCATCATGGCATTCTTTGAGTAATATTGTGTTGGAATACGTAGGATTGAGGTGGGGGCAAACCTCTAGGATTATGGCAACTTGAAGTAGGCTTACTCTCTAACTGGTTCTCTGTCCCTCTCTCAGAGATCTTCCCTGTTACATCCCCTTGTTAGTACAAGGGTAAGGCAAAGAAGATTGGGTTAGGATAGTAAGCACACCACGATCCCCTGATATCAGATATATATGAAAATTCCGGCATAGTTGCTTATCATAAATAAACCTAATCTCATCAAATAAACACCCCTTCAGAGAATAATATCGATTTTGTAATCATTCTTGTTGAAATAACATTAAATTTGGACCCGAGGTACGAAGTTATATGTTTTTGAAATGTTTAGGATTTCGGATAGGCAAAACAAATAAAGGGTGTCTGCAAGGTGAAGTGGGTATAGCACGTGATAACTAAATGAAAGGGTCTAGGTTCGATTCTCAATAGTTCCAAATACTTTTTGCGTACGTTTTCCAATCTCTGAGTCAACTTACCCTCAGCAAGTGAGTACCTAGGGTATTAATGGTAGGTTAAGTGTGGTTCTGGCCAGATTACCTGCCTTCAAGGAAAGGAAGGTAATACCACATGGTACAAGTTAGCAGCTCTACCCTGCCTCTCCTCCACCATGTCACGTGGTATGAAAAGGAGACGCGACAAACAGAAATTTTGTTTTATTTAACACCGAAGTTGCTTTGAGACAAGGATTGTTAAATATTTGAGTTACTCGTAGTTGGTTACTATCTCTGTCTTTGTCTATTTCATGTTATTCGTCAAAGGTCAATTACTTTTAAGTCATCCATGCAGATAGAATATATTATATTCTATAGTGGGACAACGCCCTCTTATGTTTTCATATAAAACTATGACCACAATAAAAGTTTGCGTAAAGAATGACAAAAGCTTGTAAATAAGTAACACAAGCCACCCTTGTGTTGAAAACCCTTTTCCGCTTTCACCTAAGAGAGGAAGCATATATTAGCCAATCCTCTTAGATTAGCTCTTGTTGCGGCACACGATAACACCTGCTCAGTTAATTCCATCACGTGTTTATATTCAGTAATTAGAAGCGACTCACGAGGGTTCAGGAAGACACGAAGTGGGAGCTCGCTTATCTCGCCCCTAAACGCATTCATTCCACCGTGGGTTTTTAAATCTATTAAAACACGACAGAAAGTGTTGAAGAGACTTTGACATTCGGTCAAGCAATAAATCAAACATTGGAATCTAAAAACACAAAAGCCGAAATGGAAACAAATCCATTCAATGCGGCGTTTTGCTGTTTGCATTTTGCACGTCAAAGCGGTTCGATATTTCAATTAATTACCAAAGCTGAAGATAAAACTTTAATAAAAATCTAAACAAAAGCGCTCAAAAGCTATAAACAAGGCGTAAAGAAACAAATAAAAGGGCTGTACAATTTTTTTTTAAAATCTATCAACGTCAAGGAGGGATGAACAAAGGCTAACGTTGATTGACAGTTCATTATGAAGAATGGCGAGGCTGTGCTGGATAATTGATGGACTATACAAATTGCCTTTCTATCTCTTTGCAATCATGCATAACTGGTTGCAATAATCGGATTGTTTTCGTAACTAACAACCGATGGATCAATGGTCTGCGCTATTCGTTTTGCATTGATTAAATTCATAACTAATATTATTAATTTGCAATTAAATTAAGTGCACATTTAATAGGAGGTGAACTTCAAAACGGATATTCAAAACGTATTTGTCAGTGGTCAATTTTAAAAAAATCAGTTAAAATAAAAACAACTCAGAAATTCTAGGTTTTTTAAAAACTCACTCCATTACAGAATTTGTCGCATATTATTACTTCAACCTAGCAGTTATAACTGAAGCATTGTGTTTAGAGGAAGTATTTTCACAGATAACCCTCTTTAAATTAATGACGTTTATGGTCAAAACTTGTAGGATGTTTTTTTTTTTTTTTTTTTTTTTTTTTTTTTTTTTTTTTTTTTTTTTTTTTTATTTTAAATAATTAAAATTTAGGTTCTGTTTTCTATTTGTTATGGGGAAGCTTATTGTTTGGTTTAGGTTTAGGTTTTTTTTAATAATACAACTTTAATGGTGTCATACATTTCGTATGATAGGCGATGATAACCTCAATAGGTTTTTCGCCTGGAAAAAGAAAAAAAAAAAAAAAAAAAAAAAAAAAAAAAAAAAAAAAAAACATTTCGTATGTTACATTTAAAATCCGATTGTGTTTCTATCCTCACTTTCAGATAATTTTATTTAAGTCGATATTGTTCAAAGATGTTTAAAATAGCCTGTATGATCAATACAATAATATTCAATTCTAATAACAACAATGCATGTTTGTCACCGATAATGGCAACGTAATGCCGAAACAAGTTCGCTAAGAATAAAACTGTTTTTTCCAGCATATACAACAGTTTATGATAGTTTGTTGAGGTAAGCAATAATTAAACAAAAAACAAATGAAATATTTATTATAGTTATAATAAATATAATAAAATCTTTGTTGAAATATTTAGACTTTAAAAGAATTTAGCAAATAAAATAGGGCTATTCATAGTTTTATAATATCAAATGGTTTTGTTAAGTTTCATGTAATACATTTTATGTTTTTTTTCTTTTTTTTTGTTTTAAAATATAGATACGACTTTGAAAGAGATTTACTCGTTCGCTAAGAATATCTTGTTCAACAATGTATTGTTACTAAAAGGTTATAGTGTCTTGTCTTGTTATTATACGTAATTACCCCATAGCATATGCCACTTGTTCATGCGATGCCGCGTAGTAAAGGCGACAACCACAATCACCTGCAAACGAACCGTACGTCAAGTAATTATGCAAATCGAGTTTGATGCGAGGTAGTAGCGTAGAAAACCTTCGGCGCCATTAACGTGGAGGTTAGCTCCGGCCTGACTTGAGTGATACTTAACCTAAGTAATGCGCCCGTATAATCTTACAGTATAATTTTTCATGCTTTCTAGATATGGTAGTTTAATAGGATTAGGAGGGTAAAAAGTTTCCTTTTAAACCTGACGGCTGGTAATATTAAAATTGCTTTATTTTCGGACTTTTTACGACAGTTTAAAACTTTTTTTTATTTCCCTTTCAAGTGGCTGCTTTCTAACGTATGGTCGTGTTTTAGGTATCCATTGTAATAATTTCGGGATTAAAATAAAAAACGTTTCAAACATACTGTTAATTAAAAAATTAATATTTATTAACACTTAACTATATTTCTCTAAAATTATCCTCACATTCTACACTATGCCCTTGTCCCTCAACTTCACCCTCTTCTCATTCATCATCGTAATAAAATTATTCTTATTCTACATCTCCTTCCTTTTATTTTTTCCTCTTATTCTACTCTTCTTCCTCTCTCTTCTTCTACTCTTCTCCTCCCTCTTTTTCTACTCTTCCTCCTCCCTCTTCTTCTACTCTTCCTCTTCTCTCTTCTTCTACTCTTCTCCTCCCTCTTCTTCTACTCTTCCTCTTCTCTCTTCTTCTACTCTTCTCCTCCCTCTTCTTCTACTCTTCCTCTTCTCTCTTCTTCTACTCTTCCTCTTCCCTCTTCTTCTACTCTTCCTCTTCCCTCTTCTTCTACTCTTCTCCTCCCTCTTCTTCTACTCTTCCTCTTCTCTCTTCTTCTACTCTTCTCCTCCCTCTTCTTCTACTCTTCCTCTTCTCTCTTCTTCTACTCTTCCTCTTCCCTCTTCTTCTACTCTTCCTCTTCCCTCTTCTTCTACTCTTCCTCCTCCCTCTTCTTCTACTCTTCCTCTTCCCTCTTCTTCTACTCTTCCTCCTCCCTCTTCTTCTGCTCTTCCTCCTCCCTCTTTTTCTACTCTTCCTCCTCCCTCTTCTTCTTTTTCTCCTCTTTGCCATAATCCTCTTCTTATAGTACCACATCTCCTTAGTTTTATTTTTTAATCCCAGGGTAATTAATTTTTTCTCTTTGTTTTTTTCTTACCGTGTTCCTAATTCTTTTATCTATTTTTGTGAATTAATTTTACTCTTCCTTGTCTTAAAATTTGCCTCGCCATATCCTCTACTTATTCGAATTTCTACCACTTTTCCTCTACTTTGACTCTGTCTTCGGAAGCCCTTTTTGTAATAATCCAGTTCCCCCTTCCAGAAGCTTTTGCTGTCCAGGTGTTGGAGGCTGCATCGAGGTGTTGCAGTTCATCTTCATTAAAACATTTGCATTGTTCGAGATCTGTCTGTATTCAGCTTGCATGAAGTAAACCGTAACAAAGGCCGGACCTCTGGTTATATTCGTTTCTGCAGACGCCAATTTATAATACATCGTAAACAATAGGTTTCAAAACTCGCAAAATATAAATAGTTGTTAAAACCTTAGGTTGTTGTCGTCAAGCAAACATAACCTCATTTCATCGACTTATTATTCACGAGTCACACCGCTATGTTACATTGCTCAACAGCTATATTGAAATATATCCGCAGTTATCCTTATAGTCAAAAGTAGACATTACGTTAGGGCTACATACTATAACCTCATTACAGCACTATTTTACTGTATCAGTTACAAATTATTTGCTTAGGTTAGGTTTGGTTGTAATAAAAAAAAGTCATTCTGACGTAAGCTAACCGATTGCTCAGTTTTATATTATGTATTTTTTTATAGCTAAACCCATCATCATCGGATACTTTGTTTCCCTTATATAAAATAGATATGTCGTAATTTAATTCTTTGCAGTTTTTGTGTTGTACATCTTGAGGTTTTTTTTTATAAATGATTACTTTTGGTATCACTTGGCAAAAAACACACAGCCCAAATCTAGTTAAATACAACTACAGAACACACTACACACATGTATATAGACACCAATCTAAAAATTCCTCACTACGTCAAAAAAAGCAACAAACTAAACACAACAGAAAATTACGAGATATACAAACACCAAAAAAACTGTCCACAACCCATTCTAAGCTAGAAAACACACCCACAATTAAATACTATATTTTAACACATAATTAACAACTAATCTATGAAAAATAATACACCCCAGAACACCAATACACCAAACACTCACACCGAAGCAACAGCTTTACCCGTGCAACATTGACCAATGCACTGACCTAGTGCGAAACATATCTGCTGAAAAATACCAGTAAGTAGTGGTTTTCTTGCCAAGTGATACCAAAATAGTCATTTATAATTTAATTCTGTATAAAATTGTTTTTTTTTTCAAAAAGACATCTTCGTATATAGTTTAGTTTCTAGTGTGTTTTATAAATATAGGTTGTGTTTGTGTATTAATAATATAATTTTTAACCTATTTATGGGTTGCAACATTTAAAACCGTTTTGTCTTGTTTAGAATATAGTTCAATTTGTTATCTAAAATATGAATAAAATGCAATAATTCTGGGCGTTGCGTTTGTTTAACTTGAAAATGTTTATTGTAAGAAAATTTCGCTCAAACTGCTTCTTGTTGAACTTTTAGGAAAGCCAAACTCATAATACAGCAATTCTTTAGGAATGATGCGCGATTTAAATTTTTTTAGTTAAGGATTATCTTGTGTAAACTAGTAAAGATATATATAAGCACATCCGATGCAATACGGACTAGAGAAATATACAGAAGGGGGTGGAAAATATAATCCACTAAAAAGTGGTTCCACGAATAAAACATGAGGCATTGATCTAATCCCCGGACGGCCTAAGTGTGTAAATAATTTACCAATGTTTTCAAAAAGAGCTGATTTGAAATGATGGCGGAAGATAAGTAAGGGCAAGTTAACGGGGAGGGGCAGGTTCATCTCACTAATGGCATCTGTCAGTCCTTTCCACATAAAGAACACTTCGGACTTCAATCTCTCAACCCCAAAAGGTATAATTTTTAAATTACTGGAAAACCATCCTTCGTACGAGATAAATTCGCCCGTAGAAGGAGGGAGGGGCACTTTTATAAGCGCTCGTTTTTAAGGCGAGTCGTGTTTTCATTTTGGAACGGTTTGTGCTTTATGTTACATGTTCTACAGCGAATCAAAGAGCGAGCGTTTCTTTTATGGCCAAAGTTTAAATCTTCCTGTTGAATAAAGGGATGCATTTGTTTTTAGTTTCTCGGGATTGGCGTAACCCAGATATCCGGGATGCACTTTACGTCTGGATTCTGACAGTTTCTTTTCCCGTTTGTTCACGTCAATCCTTTATCTGAGTGTATATCTATAAGATGACGTAGAATATAACATAAACTGTAGGGTTTTAAAAGGGTTTAGGAATCTTATTTTACTTTAATCAATTGTAGACATTCCAAAGTACATTACAGTAAACCTTTGTAGCATACATGTTTCAATGTTTGCCCTATTTGGTAACAATAAAGGCACATCTGACCAGTTGGTCTTAAGTAACACATAAACAAGTAATATTATTTTTTTAGTTAAATTTCTATTTAAGTCAAAAAAGGCAAAATTTATTTTAGTTTCTTTCTATTTTTTAAATACAATTAATATAAATATGTATATACATAAGTAAGAATAACAATATGAAGTGGCAAAATAAAAAACGAATTTCCTTGCAATTTTTCATTTTCCTTTCTACGTATGGTGTTGCATTATTATTTTTGTTTGTTACTATTTATACACTTTATTGTTTTGTCGCTTGCATTGTGTTGTTATGCACAATGTGTTTTTTCGCTTTCCTTTCGCACTGTCCGTTTGTGAAGCAAGGTTCAAAACCGTTAACCCCATTTGGTTGTTTTCTTTTTTTCATTAATTTTTAATACTTGAGCGTTATTTATGATATTGTGTGGTAACCAGTCCAACTATTTAAAGTTGTACAATGATAGTTTCAAGAAAAATGGGAGCAAAATGGGGCTAGTCTTTGAACATGAATATACTCAGTTCGAATCCGGCCAAGATTCTTAAATATTTATAGCCTAATTATTAACTAAATATTTGAAAAAACTGTAATAACATCAATTTTCATCCAATGGACGTTAAAACAAATATATTTGAACGAGATTGGACGAATAAAAAAGTATTTTATTAACGATTGTAAAATTGTACAAAGTATATATAAGGAGAGAGGGAACTAATAGAAATAATTTAAAGAAGAAATAAAACACGCGGTAAAGATCAAAGTATGAACAACAACTCGAATACCGAATGAAAGTTGACTTCAGAAGATACGAAGTTTAGAAATATAGCGGATTATATTCTCCATACTTGTTATTTTCACATACGATTTAACACTTCAAATGACTCTCAATACCTACTTCTCTTAAAACTAATTTTATTTGGCCCAAAGTAAATGCACTCAACACTGTATGGATCCTAGAATAAAGGAACTTGGAACAATTTTAGAAACCTCTGTAATATAACTTGTTATAATATTTTAAAGCAATTACAGTCTTATCAACACAAGACCGTTACCGTAATGTTGGAAACTAATTTATTCTCAACATAGCAATGTAAAAGTTTTAAAGACTAATATACAGGACTGGTGAAACGCTGTAAAACACGCTACATCCGTGACTAGCTCCTTGTACAAGTCACTTGCGTCATGTTGCGTGGCGTCGTATGATTCAAAGGAAATTACTATTAGCTAGAGTCATGTAGCTCTACTAGTCAGCCTGGTAGTAGTTTCCTCTGAAGATGGTTGCTTTGCAATCGAAATGTACATCAAGAGATAAGTAAAGAGTTTTACGAGGTTTTATGTATTTGTAATTATCAACACCCAAGGTTTAGGCAGTTATCGGTGAGCTTAGCAAGAGGGTTCTTGTCACACAGCACTCTAGATAACCGTGTACGCCCTCAACTTAGCATACAGCAAGTGTGCGTTTGAAGCACAATGTCTAGCTTTGAGTTCAAGATATTAATGGGTTTGAAACACTATCAGAGGCTTGCTTAGTGCCATTCATTGGTGAGCGAGCCATTATGCATTGATTTTGTCCACGTGGTCTACTAACACTCGAAGCTTTTGTTGGATTCCTCTGTTCTGGTTATATAACAAGTACATTTCCGTTAATTTAATTATTAACATGCGAAATTAATTTAAAACTCTCCAAGTTTACTGTCTTTTTTGTGAACAGTTTCCTCTAAACTTGTCTAACACGCTTACCTACAAGAACCCTCTAGCTAAGCTCACCGATAGCTGTCTTATCTTTGAGCAGTTAATAATTCTAAACACATAAAACCACTTCAATCACGAAACTCTTTATTTATCTCTTGATGTACATTTCGATTGCAAAGCAACCATCTTCAGAGGAATTACGACAAGACTGACTAGTAGAGTTAGAGTTAGACAAGTAGTAATTTCCTCTGAAGATGATTCCTTGCAATCGAAATGTACATCAAGATATAAAGAGTTTTGTGGCTTAAGAGGTTTAATTTATTTATAATTTAAAATTACACCACAGTTGCTGCAAGTTATTATAGGAAGTTAAAATTCCGTTATTATATCTACAGATATATATCTGTAAAACTTTTCAAAATTCAATAAATTACCCCATATTCATCAACTCAAGTTTAAATACATTTTTTAAAGCTGTAGGGAATGGCAATCGATATTAATTCAGTTTTTTTTCAAATATTAATTCATTAATTAAATATAATGAATTAATTTTAGTTTTATATGGAGAAAAACTTTTCACAAAAGGGTCAAGGTATGCAATATAGTTATTTCGTCCCATTTAGCTTAAAGTAAGTGATAGCATATGATATCATAGAACAGCTTATTTTATAAAGGTAAAAGTCGAAATATTCAACTCAAAATCTCACCAAAAATTAGTTTTCAATAAACAAACACTTAGTAGTAGCCAACCACTGAGAAAGACGACATCGTCGCCAAAACTAGTATGTTGTTAACTAGTGTCTTTGTTTATTAAAAACTAATTTTGGTAAGATTTTGAGTTTACTATTTTGACTTTGTGAATAGTTTTCCCTATCTAAGCTCTAATTAACTAAATAACAGCTTATTTTATGTCTTAGGTTATGTGGTAGAACAATGGTTTTAACGCATGTATTATGTTACTTTATTTACATTTATTGTAATTGCTTAGTAGAAAGTAACTAAAATACAATTTTTTTTGTCGGCCAAAGTAGGGACTGAAACGTTTTTTCTATATTACTTGTTAGTAATTGTGTTAAAATTCACAATTTATTTTACTTGATTGTTTTGCCAAGGCTGAGTGTACTTTGTTTCTCTCCAACTGTCGAAGGCATAAATTAAAACGTTTTTTATAACCGTGCATAGACATTACTGGAAAGTCATTTGATGCTCGCTACGAACAGCATCAAACGTCCTGTGCAAGGAACAAAGCAAACCCGTTGGGCAGTGTTTAAAGGCAAATATATGGCTACATAAATCACTGTGCTGTAGCTCAAGGAAAGGGATCACGACAAATCAAACCGCGTGACAGGTGCGGTGCGAGGAGAGGCACTAAATCATGACTGGTGACTGCAACAGAGCCGTGAATGTCCGGAACACAGACATCGACACGTTTAGGTGCAAATAGGAAGCATTTCTATCGTAGGCGGACAGGTCTTCACTTTCACGCTGATATACATTGTTTTCAATCCTTTATTGCTCGGAATATAGTACAAATCTGGACTAGTTCATTCAACACTTTCAAATAAAATATCCGTTGTTACTGCAAATAAAAATACAGTTGTTGTCACATGTTTTCCCTAATAATAATAATAAATATATTTTCGTTTATAAACTAGTAAGAAGAAAGAATCTGTTGAATTAAAAAAACTAGACACAGCTTTTTTAATAAATCGTGGTTAGAGTTGAAAACTTATAGACGAGTGGTTTTTTAAACGTAACTTGACAGTGTAACAAGTGCAAAACGTAATGTTTCGCACGTTCCCTACCTTTCATTAAAGTCTTCCATTGCAATGTTGTACCACTTGATTTTCAACACACATCGTGACGTAGTCGAACGAAATAAGAACACACTCATAACAAGAAACCCAATATGTATTTACTGTGAGTTGAAACTCTGTTATTTTTTCTCGATAACACTTAAATCCTTTATTCCGCATATTTAGTTTCATTTTTAGTTTCCTGAGGAAATTATTCGACACTTTAACTGCCGGTCATAATAGCGCGGGGTTTTCTCGAAGAATTGCCAAAATATTTTAAGCTTATTTTTAAATAATGTGTACTTACATTTTGTTTTTGCCCCCCCCCCGTCATATCTAAGTACGAAAATACCCTTCTAATCATAATATTTATAAAAAACATATGTCGGGCCAATTGGTCATAGTTTTTTTATAGCGTAAATGACACCTAAATAAACTGCGTAGGGGCCAATTAGCCTGACATTGCATTTGATTTAATTATACGAGTATTTTCCTATCTGTGCAACATTATTACCAAAGCAGGATAGCAATTGTGCGAGACAGGATTAAATGCGTTCCAAGCACAAAGCTTTTTTTAAACCATTTGAAACTCTTTTGATAAACATATAAAAATATTCTATACATGTTCTATTTAACAGAAGTGTGTTTTATTCGAAACATCTAATGCCAATGAAGGAGTCCTCGCTTAGGCGTGAAGTGGATAGTATAAGTCAGTAATAGCAACAGAGATTGTATGGTTTGGGTCTTGATTTCCCAAGCTGCTTGTGGGAACAGCTTGGCAGGTAACACATCTCTAAAGGATACATCATCACTCCCATCGGGTTTTTTATACAGTTATTTGGATAGGGGGTTGCCCTGGAATAGGCAACTTGAAATATAACGCAAAAAGGTATAGATACACTCTGGCAATGCAGAGGAGCAGTAACCATGAGATGGGGACTGGATCTGTGACAGGTGAAATGGATCTATACTCCCTTAATTGTTACACCGAGTTATCACTTTAGCTGCCAGCCACAATATCGGTGTTTTCTCGGAGAATTGCTAAAATATTTGAAGCCTATTTTTGAATAATGTGTACTTATTTTTTATTCCCCTATCATATCTAAAAGTACGAATATATGTTTCTTATCATAATATATATATATATATATATATATATATATATATATATATATATTGGCCCTACATATTTTTTTTTAGCCTGAACGATACCTAAATAAACTCCGGGCCAACTGGCCCAACAATGTTTTTGAGGTATTTTTATTTTATTATCTCTGCAAAACTCTCTTAATATTTTTTTGTTATGTGTAAATAATAAACAAAAATACCCCAATTTCATGTTCCGGTTAGCTACATAATAAGCTGACTGGTAAGAAAAGTATTTTGGGGCTTATCACTAAGACGTGTCACATGTGATTGATTTGAGAGTTTATAAATATTTTGTATATAGAACAGAAGTGTAAACATATTATCTGTCTGATAAGTAATGAGATCCGATAAATACTATACAAGATTCATAACAAGCAAAAGTTTTAAAACGTAATAATTTATTTTTTTAGGAATTGACGTTATAATTTACTTCCTAGTAAGGATGAGTTTATCGAAATGCCCACAAATTCATCCAAGTCCGTTTTTAAGACCTATTTTTACAACTTAATATTTAGTAAATATTTTTACGACTTATTTTGTGAAGTTTTAAAAACAATAGTGAAAATCAATATATTACATCACTAAACATTATTTATTTTATTATTAAAATATATAAAGAAAAATTTCTTTCAATGAACCAATTTTTTCGGTTGGAATAATCAACTCAACTTTACCAACATTGATAAGAAATAAGTGTGTCGGACCATAACGTCCGACAAAAAGCTCCTGGAATAACATCATGTTTACAATGCCGACGGCATTTATCTGACGAACCAAAACCATCGTAATTACACCTGTACTACAAGCAGTGTGAAGCTTGATGTTACATAAAACGTTACTAGACAACCCTTGTGGCCCGACATTCAGTGCAGCCTACTAGGCCGTCGTACCAATAGGCCCGGCGTGGCAGCTAAAGTGTTTAAACGGAAGGTTTACCTATTGTTATTGAACCCATGAGGAATACGTATAAAGTAGGTGATGCCGTAGAGCTTCACTGTGCATCGACATTCTCTTTGAGGGTTTTTCTGTAAAGGGAACAAATAAATCGCTTTGAGGTTTTTCAGCTAAAAATCCTCAGGATATATGCGCAAATAAATAAAGAGTAGAACAGTCCTTTAAATATGGAATCCGCAATGAGCACCAATAGTATGTAAGGATTAAAAAAACTATAACATTATTCACTTCCAAAGTTTTATGTATTAATTTAATCGTTTTATTGTACTAGAGTAATAAATTTATTTCAATACTAATAAACATGTAATAAATATATTTATTTATTAATAAACACATAAAAGCCTACTTGTCACATATTGCTTACTAAAAACTAGAAATTTAAATCTAATAATCACTATCCTTTATTTATAGGATGTATTTACTAAATACATTTATTCATATAATCATGAATCATTAAAATCTTTTACCTAGAATCATTATCCTATAAACACATTTATTCATATAATCATGAATCATTAAAATCTTTTACCTAGAATCGTTATCCTATAACTACATTTATTCATATAATCATGAATCACTAAAATCTTTTACCTAGAATCGTTATCCTATAAATACATTTATTCATATAATCATGAATCGTTAAAATCTTTTACCTAGAATCGTTATCCTATAAATACATTTATTCATATAATCATGAATCATTAAAATCTTTTACCTAGAATCGTTATCCTATAAATACATTTATTCATATAATCATGAATCATTAAAATCTTTTACCTAGAATCGTTATCCTATAAATACATTTATTCATATAATCATGAATCATTAAAATCTTTTACCTAGAATCGTTATCCTATAAATACATTTATTCATATAATCATGAATCATTAAAATCTTTTACCTAGAATCGTTATCCTATAAATACATTTATTCATATAATCATGAATCATTGAAATCTTTTACCTAGAATCGTTATCCTATAAATACATTTATTTAGACTACAAAATTATATATGTGTGTGTCTGGGAAGGAAGATCATTGCCAGCATTTTGACGAGCAATTTAAAGGAGATTACCCCTGTGTGTTGTGCTGTAATTAAACAGGTAGGTCAGCCATATTGCTTTGTTGAGGCATAGTTACTATTTGCCACCCAGCCTTCATATAACCGTCTCTTATTATTCCAGTGAAACATCGACCGGCCGAAGTATAGACACAAGTCAGAAGCAGCTCGTCTTATTTGGTTTTCCCCCGCTCGTAGAGGTGTCAAACACTGGCAGGGCTTTTTTGGGGGAAGCTCCAGAAGCACGGCACCAAACTTAGTTTAACCCGCTCAGTATTAAATAGGAAACCATACGTTATTTTGTAAACGCGTATGACCGCACCATGCGGACAGTTGACTTTAGGTTCAGAAGGATGACGTAAGAAGAGAGTTTGCCACCATCCGTAATATTTGCCGATAAATCAGTAGACCGTAGTTGTTCCGTCAGTGCCTTCTTGTCGGCGTGTCAAGATGTCCCAATTTATAGTCTATCACTCCATCGGCACAGATTAGCTCCCATCATTAGACTAGCATCTGTTTCATCAATTATCTATTGGTATCGCCGGATTCACAATCTTCCACGATTTTACCATTAGCTTCTGAGAAATTCCGCTTGAACTCTCATTCGATACCTTGTACAAATCACAAGACTAACGATCGCACGGCCACACGTAAGGCCGCGGCGAATTCGTCTCTCTTACATCTCGGAATTTCATTCATTTAATGCTAAATATTAGAAAATGTCTAAATTATATAGACCCATAAATGTCAGTATTTTTGAAATTATGTATTGTTTTAGAGTCTTTAAAACTGGAAGTGCTTTAAGCTTTTACAATTAGCGAATTATTGTCGAGTTTTGTCATGTTTGTGTACACGTGACGTTGCCCCGCCTCTAGTCTAGGTATATAGAGCGATTGTCGTGCGTATTACATGCATCCATAATAACAAAGCACATTGTGCAAACGTAATATCACTGGGACAAGGGAATACAATAAGGACCGATAGATCGCTTTGAAGTATCCCTCTATCCTGAGGGTATATAACGGTTGCAGTGCTCATATTCCTTGACTGAAGGGAAAATATGGGAAGCAAGCGCTCATGTAGATTTTACCCTCTTTTAAAATTGCTTTTTATTTTCTAGAAAAAACGTAGTTATCTGCAATTTTATTCTTTAACTTTTCTCTGTCGTAATGTTTCAACGGAGCAATGTTTACCCTAAGGTATAACTGTCGTCACCTATGAAGGATTATAAGAGTAGGCTATGGTTAAGAATATACAGGAGTGATATTAACATCACGCTTTGTGGTTGCTTACTGGAATAAACCCACACTCCCCAGGCCACTAGAGCTGCCTATGCTTTACCCCTGCTTGCAGAGGCAAGGGTGATGAAGGGCAGACGGAATTAGAGAAAGGTTCCTGGTAATTGTTATGGTAGTCCTCCTCGACCCTAGCTAAGGTGGGCCTGGAGTAACTTACCCGCTGCCTCTTGAGTTGTAGGGAACTACACCTTTGTGGCGCTACCCCCGCATATCGCCTTCTTCCTGGAAGGTGACAGAAGGTGTCCACTAGAAGGCCCGCTTCTATTTCTGTAAAGTATGTTTATCTAAACGTAAATTCATTACGAGCGTCTGGAACGTATTTTGTCTACAAAAAGCACAAGACTTGGTTCGGGTGGCACAAAATGCCATGGCTATTGATGTGCTTACCTTAGGATCACCAAATGATTCATTCCATTAACAGGAAGTTGTTTCCCTTAACATTAATCTTCAAGGTAATGCGTAGCAGTGGGGAGAAACAAAATAATCGAAAAGAATGCATTGTGGCGGTTGTTGGTCTTAAATACGTTTGTATTGCTGTTTCAAAGATGTTATAGACTTCAGCTCCTGAAGAGGACTCCACTTTAGATTAGAAATGTACAGAAATGTGTTAACACTAATAAGAGTTATAAAATTATTGACTATAATTAATTGGCTCTAATCAACCGAATATATCTTAGGCGTAAGATGTAAAATTCTAAAATTATAAATAAGTATTCATAACTTATTCTACACTCATAACTTATTCTCTAATAATATATTATTCTCTATTCTTAACTTATTCTCCATTCATAACATATTCTCTATTCATAACTAATTCTACATTCATAACTTATTCTGTAATAATAGGTTATTCTCTATTCTTAAGTTATTCTCCATTCATAACTTATTCTATATTCGTAACTTATTCTATATTCGTAACTTTTTCTCTGTTCATAACTTATTCTCTATTCATAACATATTCTCTATTCTTAACTTATTCTCCATTCACAACTTATTCTATATTTATAACTTATTCTCTATTCGTAACTTTTTCTCTGTTCATAACTTATTCTCTATTCATAAGATATTCTCTATTCATAACTAATTCTACATTCATAACTTATTCTCTAATAATAAGTTATTCTCTATTCTTAACTTATTCTCCATTCATAACTTATTCTCCGTTCATAACTTATTCTCTAATAATAAGTTATTCTCTATTCTTAACTTATTCTCCATTCATAACATTCTCTATTCA
This sequence comes from Prosapia bicincta, assembly GCA_036971475.1. Taxonomy (NCBI): domain Eukaryota; kingdom Metazoa; phylum Arthropoda; class Insecta; order Hemiptera; family Cercopidae; genus Prosapia; species Prosapia bicincta. Next base: position 12,411,769 of record JBAIZL010000011.1, on the reverse strand, counting down.
TAACTAATTCTACATTCATAACTTATTCTCTAATAATAAGTTATTCTCCATTCATAACATATTCTCTATTCATAACTAATTCTACATTCATAACTTATTCTCTAATAATAAGTTATTCTCTATTCCTAACTTATTCTCTATTCATAACTAATTCTACATTCATAACTTATTCTCTCATAATAAGTTATTCTCTATTCTTAACTTATTCTCCATTCATAACATATTCTCTATTCATAACTAATTCTACATTCATAACTTATTCTCTAATAATAAGTTATTCTTAATTCTTAACTTATTCTCCATTCATAACTTATTCTACATTCATAACTTATTCTCTATTCGTAACTTTTTCTCTGTTCATAACTTATTCTCTATTCATAACATATTCTCTATTCTTAACTTATTCTCCATTCATAACTTATTCTCCATTCATAACGGATTCTCCATTCAGTAACGTCATTGTTTGCGTGGCTATTGTTGATGTAAGTATTCACAGTCGTAAAACATTACCTAATTATACAAAAACACACCGGTAACCGTGTAGATCATTTATACCTACACTGCAGACATTGACAGACAAAACAAGGCGCTGTAGGCGATTTGATAGTAAAATAAAAATCGCAGAACTGCGCACCTGTAACCAAAGCAAGTTAAACAAAACATGCAATAAAACAACTATATTTCGGGTTATTTTCGGACATGTTTTATTTGTGTCAGTGCTGTCCATTTTGATATAATTATAAATGGTTAAAGAACCTTTACCAGATGTAACAAAAAATGCCTACCTTTAGCCTTGATGTAGGTTATTCGAAACGCTTGTAACAAACAATATAAAGAGTGGAAGGAAAGGTGGTTTGATGAGGATTCGGTCTGCTAGGAAGTGCTGAATAGTTTCTTCTCAACTTGCTCACGAGTCAAGAGAGTTTGGTTATGAGCTCGTAAATACGTGAGTTTATAGCTTGACGTATTTATGAGTTATGAACTCGCGAGTCTCCATAGGTATTACATTCCAAGCGTCGTCCTACCGAGGTAAAACCCAGTTATAGGCGCACTGGTTATACGAAGCATCGCGCATACGCTCTGAAGCCGCATATAAATAGATCACACGCTGTATATGCGTATGTACCAGTTTTAGTTTTATTTATTGGTAAAACCTACTTTAGATTATAGAATTTTATAGTTATCTAAACCCCTATATTCAATAAATCGTTACTTATTTTAAATAGGTAACTAAAGGAAAGATTTCTGAATTTTGGAATAAATGCCAATCTTAATGGAGAGATTAGCAACCTTTTCATCTGTTAAAAGAAATAAAAATTATTCCTTTTAATATTTGAAGTGTTGTAACGTATTTAATGACGTGAGGGAAAACCTCTAAAGAAGTGACTCTTTATCTTGAATTGAAGGTTTTGGCTTGTCTTTATTCTTCTATAATTTCCAGTATATAAAAAACAGTAAGTAAACCGTGAATAAAAGCAATAGATAATAATTTGAAGCAAAGAGGTGTAATTTTCAATTATAAATAAATAAAACCTCCTTAACCACAACTAAAAATTACACTAAAGTTTCTCCAAGCTGTTATTCCCAAGACTTCTCGGTCAAGACAGCATAATTGGTTCTAAAAATTAAAAGGACATAAATAAAAAGTTTTTGTAGATTAAGAGGTCTTATTTATTTATAATCAGAACAATACATTTGCTAGCTGGAAAGAGTTGTCACTACCTGCACCAGAACGTGTCGATGTATGTCTCCCGTCACCAGTCATACGGGTGTTGCAGTCTCCAGTCATACGGGTGTTGCAGTCCCCAGTCATACGGGTGTTGCAGTCCCCAGTCATACGGGTGTTGCAGTCCCCAGTCATACGGGTGTTGCAGTCCCCAGTCATACGGGTGTTGCAGTCCCCAGTCATACGGGTGTTGCAGTCACCAGTCATACGGGTGTTGCAGTCCCCAGTCATACGGGCGTTGCAGTCACCAGTCATACGGGTGTTGCAGTCACCAGTCATAAGGGTGTTGCAGTCCCCAGTCATACGGGTGTTGCAGTCCCCAGTCATACGGGTGTTGCAGTCCCCAGTCATACGGGTGTTGCAGTCACCAGTCATACGGGTGTTGCAGTCCCCAGTCATACGGGCGTTGCAGTCACCAGTCATACGGGTGTTGCAGTCACCAGTCATAAGGGTGTTGCAGTCCCCAGTCATACGGGTGTTGCAGTCACCAGTCATACGGGTGTTGCAGTCCCCAGTCATACGGGTGTTGCAGTCCCCAGTCATACGGGTGTTGCAGTCACCAGTCATACGGGTGTTGTAGTCCCCAATCATGATAGTGCCGCCCCTCGCACCGCACCTGTCCGATTTGTCGTGGTCCCTTTCCTTGAGCTACAGCACAGTGATTTATGTAGCCATATATTTGCCTTTAAACACTGCCCAACGGGTTCGCTTAGTTCTTTGTTGTTTATTATTTATACATAATAATTTGTACCCTACTTTAAGTGGCCCTAGAGATAGCATTCGACATAACAGGACATAGATTGCTCAAAACACGTTAAGTATTTTCTTGCCTCCTGTTCTGAAAGTCGCCTTCCCATTGGCAAAACCTCCTTATGATCTTCAAACAGCAACAGTTCTTCAATAACGGATCCCAAATATCACCCAATCCTACGTCAAGATTTTTAACCTTACATATCTACCTTCGCTTTATCTCCGTATTGCACTCCCGATTTCCCTTTACTCTACCCCTGTAACCATTTCCCCTCTCTAGAATTTTCCATAGCTCTGATCAGTTTTCCACCTGTATTTGGTTGAATTTTTCTAAAGACGCCCTCATATCACCCACTGTGACTATACTAAATGCCAGAACTAGAGTGATAAGGTTTTATAGATTTTCAGGTTGGTACACCTGTTAGAACTGTCAAGACGAGATCTATTTCCTGCAAGTACTGAGCTTGTGTCTTGTTATAACAAGTGTTCCTGTACTGAGATGTAGTCCTAAATAGGGTTAACCCAACTTGAAGTTCCTTCAGTTTAATAAAGTTTTCAAACTTTGACTACGTTATTTCATTTTCACGATTCTTGTTTTCAAGCTACACCCAACGGCACGCTTGGCAAACAAAGACTGTTAGCAATTTTCCGTACGTTATAATTGCATCATCAATGTCTTCTATTCGTTCACACTCACCCTATTTATATCTTGAACAGATTTTCAATTGTTAATAAAATACATTTCATTCATTCACTCAAGTTCAAATAATTTTTTTAAAACTTGTAGTGGATGACACTTGCTGTGTAACACAGTTTTTTTTTCCAATATTAATTCAATCATTGAATTTTTATTGAATTAGTTTTAGTTTTATATGAGAGAAAAACTTTTCACAAATCAGGTAAGGTATGCAATACTTCGTTTTATTTGGATTATTATAAGTGATAACATATGATTTCATGAAACAGCTGATTTTACGTTATAGGTTGTGTGATAGAACAGCTGTTGTAACGCATAGGTTACGTTACTTTATATATATTAATTGTAATAAAAATATCTATATTTTGTAATAAAAATATCTAAATTGTTTTTTCCTATTACTTGTTTTAAACTTACATTACAAGAACATTTTTGGAATTAAAATAAATTTTGTATCTTTTAGAAGGATCCTAATCAACATATTAGATTACTATTTTAATTCCAACTATTAAACCTTTGATTTATCCGTTATTTAAACTATTACACCTCTTCTTAAATAAAAATTAATAAGCAACTAATACAAACAAGATACTAGACTCTGTATTTTGTTTCTATAAATTTTAAGATTCATTTCAATAACAATTAAAACTACAGTCGTAAATTAATTAAAGTTTTTTTAAAAAACACACAGGTATATTTACTTGTTTTTTCAGACAGCGTTCGCGTACATACAACATAAAATAGACTGTAGTAGTGTTTGATCTTTATATATAATGCTTTATAAAAAAGCAGCCACACACAAAGACATTTTGTAATGTTTCCCGCTGCACAACATTGCAATGGCAGAAGTCTGTTATGCTCTGTCTCAAAAGTCTTTTTATAAAATTCGAGCTTTGAGTTGGAATAGAATCAGAAAAGATCGCGTAAGAAATGTATAATGGGAAACTAAAATTGTGCGACTTTGTTCAGTAGAACAATATACCCTTAGTAACGTATTTTCTCTTCTTGTTAGCACCATGAGGTGAACAATGGTTTAATCCTAGCATTCTTGCCTTTTTTTCAATATTTAATTTCAAATACAATATTTACAATTAGAATAATAAAACAAGTAATATATTTTGTTTTCAAAGTAAATTCCTAATTCAGTCAACAAAGAAAATTTGTATTTTTTTTTAAATTTTATAATTACAACTGATATAAATATGTATATACATATGAACAACAATATTAAGTGGCAAAATAGAATGCGAATTTCCTTGCAATTTTCTATTTCCCGTTCTATGTATGGTGTTGGACCATTATTTCTGTTTCTTACTATTTATAAGCTTTCTTTTTTTGTCGCTTGCATTGTGCTGTAGTTTCTTTTCGCTTTCTTTTCGCATTGTCCGTTTGTGAAGCAAGTTTCGATACCGTTAACCCAGATTGTGTGGTTATTTTATTCTTTTCATTCATTTTTAATCCTTAAGTATTATTTGTGATATTGCGGGGTAACCATGGCAACAATTTGCGATGGTTTTCTCAGTGCCAAAAGCGCTAGTCTTTAATCATGAAGATACTCAGTTCGAATCCTACCCAGACCCCAAATTTTTATAATTTAATTCTTGAATAAATATTTGAAAAAAACTATGTTAACATAAACTACCATCCTCTACAGGATAAAAAAAATGTATTTAAACGTCTTTGGATGAATAATAATCTATTTTTATTACCTAATGAAAATTTTTACAAGATATATATCAGAAGACTGTGAGCTAATAGAAGAAATTGAATTTTAAAAATATAAAGATGAGTTTTAGTAGCAATGAGTAAGTGAGGAGTCAGGAGATTGTCTATATTTCCGGTCTAACTTATAAAATAACCAGTTTTAAAAAGCTTTCAATTTGGTAAAGTAATATATAGATATAAACGACATAATCGGGGGTTTTCAGTGGTGTGCGTTGGACTTTCATTACTTGTAAAAAATATTCTCAGAACCCAGTCATCAATAAAGTATCTGTGCGTGGACTCAGTGGCGTGGCAAGATTTGTTGCCAACTTTAGCTCGAAAACAAACGCGTGATTGTAACTAAACTGTGACAGCAAAACTCGCGTTAATAGGCTACAACGTAAGCTACAGCTGGTGAAGTTTGCAATCTATTAGCGCCCACCTCATTACGAGGGGCAGCGTCAAGAAGGGGCTGCTATTTTTAACTGTTTCGAGACGCATGCTACATTGTTTTGTTCCTCGGCAAACAACAGTTTCACGTAAACCCCCGCGTCACAGAACAATGTTCAGAGTTTGTCGTTTAAAAGAGACAAATGCCGGCCAGTATTGTAGCTTCCACAGTCGTTTTATTGTGTCTTTTATTTAGAAAATAAATACACTACTATTGTATTTATAAAAACCTTTGCACTAAAAAGTGTTTCTCGTAAATTTTATAAAAATCGAAAAGTATATTTTTTAATAATTTTGCATCAAAGATTTAATTATATTTATTAGACTTTTACACGAGTAATTAATAGAGACAAAATTTAATAACAATTTTTTGTAGTATAATTATCAACGTTTCGACGCCTAGTGGCATCGTCTTCAGGAGTCAAATATTACATTCTCAAAAATATAAACAATCTAAACGGAAATTCAAAAACCAACAATAACTCAAATTATAAATAAAATTAATTAATACAACCGCATGAACAACTATTATATAATATTTTGTATACGGTTATATTACTTTATTTTATTTATAATTTGTGGTAATTGTAATTGAGTTTTGTAAGTTTTCAAGTTTTGTGTTTATGTTTGAAATGTTAATGTTTATAGTTTTAGACTACTGAAGAGGATGTCATAATGCGTCGAGACGTTGAATATTACTAAAAACATTTTCGTTAAATTTTGTCTATAATAATAAGTCGTGAACATTTATTTAACTTACTTATGTCTACAGAAATGTAAAATAAATAGTTTTTTTAATATAGTTTCTGGAATATTACAAATTATAGACGATGTAAGAATTGAGTATCCTTTTAATTAGTTCTAGAACACTGTTAAATCATCTTCTCAAGCTGTCAACAGTTGTCTCAATTTGTATATCGTCTATAATTATTCGTAATCAATACAATATAATAACTAATTACTTATTTATTATTTTATTATGGAAATATTTTTATGCCAAGGTTTTACTTCTCGCGACTTTGATATTACCGCTGTTATATACTCACCACATGATGAATATTAATAAGGGACGGCCCTTCACGATAAGGGTCCAGTGCTGTGAGACCCTTGGCAAACAATGAGCATGCCTCCCTTTGTCTAACCTTTTCCGGCAACTCACCACTACTATGCTTCAACTTCCTTATTTTAACTTACTCATTCTAAACTCAAAAGTACGTAGAACCCCTAAAACAACGGGTTTATTATGTGACTTCCATTCTAGGCTACTTCCGCGTAACGCAGTACTTCCAATGGCCAAAGGGTAAGTCAGTGTTCCACGTAACAATTCTTTGTGAGTATGGAACGCCATCATATGTTCTCTGCATTCACACAAATCACTGAACACCACGACTTTAACTACTTCTACGTCCGCACATATTTTAGATCTGCCCGCCTTTCGGTACTTCCTGAGGATCCTGGGAAAGAAACAGTTGCTGCGATCCGAGTGTTTACTGACTTCTTGCTGCGGACATCCAGGGTCATGGGACTCCGATGGTCCGATGTCCATAATAAGTTGCTGCAGCCAAGATCCAAAACTGGTTACTGAACATGATAACCTCGCGAATTACCACCATCGTCTTCATTTATGCATTTCCTGCATGTTCGTTCGTTTGAGTGTGTGTGTATGCGCGCGCGTGCGTGTGTATGTGTGCGCGCGTGTGTGTGCGCGCGCGCGCGCGTGTGTGTGTGTGTGTGTTTGTGCGCGCGCGCGCGTGTGTGTGTGTGTGTATGAGACGAATCTGACACGTGTTATCAGGATTAGATATCTCCCTGTGACCTGGGAAGTGACTAAATTCCAGATGTCGGGGATAAATAAACAGACAAAAATAAGGTAGGTTTTTTTATTAGCTACAGTATAGAAGTTGTGGTCACCCCGTTCACTGATTCAGACTGTCCCGCTTCCGTCTGTTCGTGTTGCGACTTCCCTAAGCGAAGGTATGCCTGCTTTTATGGCTACTTTTCTTGATTTCGTCTTTACTCTTTGTTCTTCGCCTTCCTCATACCCCCGAATGTTTCCTACCCCCGTGTATCCAAGCGCCCGTTTTAGAATCTTATTTCTGCAAATTACTTCAAGGTCCTATTGCACAACAAACTTTCACAACCACAATAGTCATCCTTAGTGGTTGTTTCTCTTTACCAGAGTACCAAGTATCCACGCCCTAATTGAGACCAGGTCTCTTCACCCCTATTGCAAGCTTCACAGCTTTTGCAATTAGCTCCTAGTAGGATCATTATTCCCCTTCTTTTGTCCTAGCTATGTCCACCCACCCTTCCTTACGAGGGGTGTAACGGGTCGACACCCCTTTATGTTCCCACTCAAGCGACAGGTATGCAGCCCCGTTTATTCCACAATATCTCTCGTGATCCTGCACCAGGGGGAGTTTATCCCCATATTAGTTATATGTATATTAAAAGCCCGTATCCTTTGTAAGCGATAGGTGTCGTCCTGCCTGATCGCATTAATACCAAACAAAATCCCAAATTTCATAACAACTAATAACATATGATGACTTTGTTTTCTGGCGTTGGTCCAATGATATATTGTAATTTTGAAAGATAAGGTTGTCTTAAACAAAAACAATTACCTTGCCCTTTTGAAACAAGTTAATATTTAGAAATAGCCTAATGGCATTACCCAAAAAACCTATCTATACAGATCCTCCTACTCGAAATGGGCAAACATAATATTTAAACTCCTACAAAAACTTTGCAGTCATAACAACAAACGCCGACCCGCTATGTAAACAAAAACATTCGTAGGTTTTTGTTTTCCGAACGCAAGTAGTATCACCCAATGCTGATTTAATGCAGTCTTTCTCTGCTGGATGTCGCTGGACGCAGTGAGGAATATATCAGCTTAGACTACCGCTCAGTGATTACCTCATAATCATGTCAATCTATCTACTTGGACGTATGCAATGTAATTCCTTAGAGACACAGAAAATACTAATCTTTGTTTCTTAAAATTAATTGCAAAATTGAAACATTTTTTTCGTGAACTCTTTAAACGAAATGTAAATTTCATAATTTTCTCTATAAACTACCTTTTATTGCCATATGCGGTTTTCTGTACTATACAACGAATTTATCGCCCCTAATTACTTATAAAACGTACTTCCACTCTCTGTAGGAAGGATAACTATTCACCGTTTCCTCCATATAATTATTGACTACTTAGAGAAAGTCCTGCGGTTCGTAAACAGCAAAGTTTCAACCCCATTGCCTTACATCCCCCTCCCTTACTCGTGACGTTCCTTTGGCGGTTTAATCACTTTAATTACATTCGTTGAAATCTAAGTGCTTCTTAAATATGGCCGCCTTTGGTCTCGTAGCTTCTTACGTCAGTAGATGTAATTACCCTAAGCCTAGAATTACATTTTTACGAAATACTTTACCGAATTAGATGATCATGTTTCTTAGATCAAAAAGTGTAGACACTTAGAGATTTAAGTGCCTTAAAAACATGACTTGAAAAGTTTCTTCTACTTTTGTTTTATATTTTGAGTAATTCTAATGCATCATGAATTATTTTATAATACATAAGTGAGAATAGAAGAGTGTTACAGCATGGGGAGAATGAATGAAGATTCACACAGGTCAGGGTGGATGAAAGTTCACGCAGAGTAGAAGCGATAAAGGTTTGCACTGGGAAGAATAGATAAATGTTTGCACAGGGCAGATTGGATAAAGGTTTGCACAGGGGGAAATAGATACAGGTTCAGACAGGATAGAATGATTAAAGTTTCATAAGAGGGAGAGTGGATGAAAGTTCCATTAGGGGAAATGGATGATGGTTTCTAGAAGGGAGAATAGACAAAGGCTCACATATGGGGAGGATATATGAAGGCTCACACAGAGTAGAATAGATCAAGGCTCACACAGGCGAGAGTAGAAGAAGGTCTACACAGAGGAGAACAGATGAACGTTCACACAGGGGAGAGTAGATGAAGGTTCACACAGGGGAGAGTAGAAGAGGGTCTACACAGAGGAGAACAGATGAACGTTCACACAGGGGAGAGTAGAAGAAAGTCTACACAGAGGAGAACAGATGAACGTTCACACAGGGGAGAGTAGATGAAGGTTCACACAGGGGAGAGTAGAAGAGGGTCTACACAGAGGAGAATAGATGAAAGGTAACACAGGGGAGAGTAGAAGAAAGTCTACACAGAGGAGAATAAATGAACGTTCACACAGGGGAGAATAAATGAACGTTCACACAGGGGAGAATAGATGAAGATTCACACAGGGGAGAATAGATGAAGATTCACACAGGGGAGAATAGATGAAGATTCACACAGGGGAGAATAGATGAAGATTCACACAGGGGAGAATAGATGAAAGTTCACACGTAGGAGAATAGATGAAGGGTCACACTGAGGAGAGTAGATGAAGGCTCACACAGAGGAGAATAGATGCAGGTTCACAAAGGGGAGAATAGAGGAAGGGGCTAAGGAGAATATATGAAGGGTCACACAGAGGAGAATAGATCAAGACTCAGACAGAGGAGAATGTATGAAGGGTCACACAGAGGAGAATAGATCAAGACTCAGACAGAGGAGAATGTATGAAGGGTCACACAGAGGAGAATAGATCAAAACTCAGACAGAGGAGAATGTATGAAGGGTAACACAGAGGAGAATAGATCAAGACTCAGACAGAGGAGAATGTATGAAGGGTAACACAGAGGAGAATAGATCAAGACTCAGACAGAGGAGAATGTATGAAGGGTCACACAGAGGAGAATAGATCAAGACTCAGACAGAGGAGAATGTATGAAGGGTCACACAGAGGAGAATAGATCAAGACTCAGACAGAGGAGAATGTATGAAGGGTCACACAGAGGAGAATAGATCAAGACTCAGACAGAGGAGAATGTATGAAGGGTAACACAGAGGAGAATAGATCAAGACTCAGACAGAGGAGAATGTATGAAGGGTCACACAGAGGAGAATAGATCAAGACTCACACAGAGGAGAATGTATGAAGGGTAACACAGAGGAGAATAGATCAAGACTCAGACAGAGGAGAATGTATGAAGGGTCACACAGAGGAGAATAGATCAAGACTCAGACAGAGGAGAATGTATGAAGGGTCACACAGAGGAGAATAGATCAAGACTCAGACAGAGGAGAATGTATGAAGGGTAACACAGAGGAGAATAGATCAAGACTCAGACAGAGGAGAATGTATGAAGGGTGACACAGAGGAGAATAGATCAAGACTCACACAGAGGAGAATGTATGAAGGGTAACACAGAGGAGAATAGATGAAAGTTAATACAGGTGAGAATAGACGAAGGTCCACACAGAGGAGAATATATGAAGGTCCACACAGGGGAGAATAAATGGAGGTTTACAGAATTGGTTATTTGGACTATTTCACTTCCCATTTGGTTTAATTACTAATCAAAAACAATTATTTTTTTCATATATCTTAAAGTGGTGAGCTAAGTAATACTGTTTTCGCCCGTCAGTGGCAGAAATTGTTGGAATTATAGGAAAATTCAAAATATTGTCATGAAACCTGCTGATCATCGCTCTCCTTGAGCAATGTTGCACTTAATATAGTGCTAATCTATCTGGGGCGCCAGATAATCTTTTATATCTCTTTTAACTTGAAAGTGGCGTCTCCCCTCACCCCTTTGTAAGAAGCAGAATATGGAAGAATGTATGGAGTACGTAGGACTAGAGAATGACCATAAAGATGGTGTGGTACTGAATATAAGAGAGAATTATAGAAAAAAAATGGGTAACCTGGTAAAGTAGAGAGGCAACGATCTGATTATTTAATTCGGCTGGATTCTAATACATTTGAGGTGGCAACAAGGGGTATGGATGTATTGGACAGATTCTAATACATTTGAGGTGGCAACGTGTGGTATGGATGTATTGGACAGATTCTAATATAGGATAGGTACGTATGGCTTACTTGTATTACTCCTAGAATCCGTTAGGTGGTAGTTCGTGACTCCACAATAATACGCTGACTGGCATTACTGTCATCTTCTATGGACTAGAGGGAGCTTCGAATTTTACGAAACGTTAATGACGAAATCCAACCATAAATGATTGCAATTGCTACGACCGTCAAAACTCCATCATCCAACTGCTTATTATCTATATAATACAAGAACTATTCCTTATGTGTAAGTTAATTGCAAACTCTCTTACATCGATGTAAGAAAAGAACACCTTGCATCGTACAATAAACGGGACGCACGGCTAAGCAGAGACTCGCCCTGATATATTAATATCGCCGGTTGTTTAATAACAACCGGCCATTGTTAACGGCTTTGGAATTTCCCTAACGAGGATAAAACAAAAGTTAGTGGTCAAGCACCAACAAAGGGTGGAACTTCTTATTGTTTGTGAAAAGGTCGAGTTTACGGTGGCATTTAACGTTTGACACCATGTCCGGCAAAAACTTGACCTTCCCGGTCAAATATCAAACAATGCTAAATGCTGCATTAATATTCCCCGGGTCGCTTAGTTTTTTACTCGTTGTGCATATCTTCACGAAATTATATAGATTCTTTCTCAGTTTATCTAGATTTAAAATGTAAAATTATTCAAGTAAACGAATTATAAATTTGTTAAGGCTAGAACAAAAATTAAATTAATCACTTAAACAATAGTTTATGACTATCCGAACTTTAGTAAATTTGTTAAAACTTACTGAGACAGAACGTTTTCGATCGCTATGTGCCCATCTTCAACAGTGTCTTCTGCTTGGAGGTGTTGGGTCAAGCGGTGACGGTTTTAAAGGTAGGTTTTCGATAGTATCAAAGAGTATGTGTGATTCGTATTGTGTTTGTTCGCTTAATATGTTTGTTACCGACACACAAAAACACAAAGACAAACATATTAAACGAACAAACATAGTACGAATCACACATAATATTTGATACTATGGAAAACCTACCTTTAAAACCGTCACCGCTTGACCCAACACCTCCAAGCAGATGACAGTGATAAAGATCGGCAAATAGCGATGGAAAACATTCTGTCTCAGTAATTTTTAACAAATTTATTAAATTTAAATTTCGGATAGTCATAAACTATTGTTTAAGTGATTATAATAAATTTCACCGAACGTAATGGACTACAAAATTGAAGAAAAATTAAATTTTTAAAAACCAGTAAATACCCTAATCGGCGACGTAGACTCCAGAAACTATGTATGCTATAGTTTACGGTTTCTTAAATTTCCTAATGAAATCTCCAGTGTAAATAACCAATAGTTTGAAAGACACGAATGCTTACGTAAGAGAGCAAGCATGCGACAGTGTCCTTGAGCTAATTTATGGTTAAATCGTGAGTAGAAGGCAAGAGTAAACTAAGAGTTCGATAGTTTACTATCGATATTAATAAAGTTCTGAATTTGGAATTGAGCCTTTTAAAGTAGCCTAATCGATTCCTGTTACGTCGAGATCCTTCTAAATTTCACTATATTTTTGCATTTAGAGCTGTTTAATTGCTGTTTTCCCACTTTTCCTTTTTTTACGGGCTCCATTGAAGATAAATTCCCTAACCATGGGGAACATAATTTATTAAAATCCTCTCTTTAAGCTTTCTTCAGCCCCGTCTTGCACTGCACACAGTTCCCCTTACGATTTTACTTTTGAGCCTACCTAATCTACTATTACGTCCGTGTAACGCTCTTTTCCCACAAGTCGCTATTAATGGCTCCAGAAGAAACCGTCACGCTTTATGATTCGCCTACTTCTCCAGCATATTTACACCTAATATCGATAACGTGGAGGTTGTATTAGAGTAGAAGAGAGTGGTCGATAGTGTTGCGGGTATCTATTGAAACCAAACTGTTCGCAGCAGCTGAATTTTACGGTTAAATTTTGTTGTGAACATTCTTAGTGACAATAGCCGGACTGGGGGAGGGGGTTGACCGATGAGGAACGTCAGAGAATAAAACGTGAGTAAAACTAACCTAACTTATAGAAATATAAATAAAGTAAACGTTATTCGTTCCACATAGAAATTATGAAAAGAGAAGAATACTTCACAGTATTTTCAAGAGAAGGAAATAAAGTTCATAACTTTACTGGTCATGTTTTCTCCTTGAAGCTATATAAAAGCTACACTTAACTGTATTGATAAGAACAAAGATGACTTTGATAAAGAAGGGGTGCATAGATTACGCTTATAAAGAATGTGGTGTAGAAGAGATAAAACTTGAGAGTACAAGTGACGTTAATGAAGAAGAGGAAAGTAGTGGCAAGAAGGAAGAGAAGATATAAGAGGGGGTAACGAAAGGAAGCGTATAGGTGACGTTAATTTTAAAGGGGAATGTGGAATGCGTGTCGTTGTAAAAAGGGAACTTCAGGAACAGTTAAGCATAGTAGAATCGGTATACGAAAAATTGTTAGGTTTAATGCGCATTGGACAAACACTCACGCGCATGCAACTGCAGACCAAAGTATCCTAAAAGACTTCAGTTGATCGCAAAGGTCTCTGCTGGTGAACCGTTACGTAAGTTCTGAAAACATTAACTGTATTATTCTATACTAAAAACTAATTTCATTTTTAATGTACAGTTTAGTTTTGATTTTATTAAATTATTATTTTTCTAATCTTATTAATATTAATAATTATACTGGCTGTGCCCACGATGCTTACATCTATCAGCCAAAAGTAAGCAGTCGCGAGTATCGCGTTCTTGTGAAAACTTCTGCTCGCTTTCCCATTCCAAACCGAATATCACTCCCAGTCACCTGCATTTTTCACGAAGGGATTTTTTTCGTTGTAAACGGTCTGATTTTATTTGGAGTAGATCGGAACAGTCGGGCAGAGACAATCAGAAGTTAAAGAACCAAAAATGAGTTCTACCGGGCCCTTAGCCTATGTCAATGTTTCAAAGAATTACTTACTTGTAAATACAACTATAGTTTTCGGTAGAAAAATACATAGGCTACACTAAATCAAACTCCAATCTCAGAGGCTTTACTCTCAGAATAAGAAACTAGGAGGCTTTTCACCTGACCAATTTGGATTAACTTCCATGACTCATTATGCCTTAAGTGAGGCTGATGTCACCAAACATGGAGCTCACTAAAGGAAATCAATCACTTCTGTATTAAACTCAGTTCTTTTTCTTCTACAATAAGTTCAGTTTAATCCCAATGAAACAGGCAAGCACAAATAGTCCACGTAACAATGGTATAGATGACGCTGTGTTCTTGAAATTACAATTGTTCAACAAAAATATAACATTTAATCTCATAAACCGTTCGTAACCCAGACGTAGAAGTCTCTGTAAACATGTCTACGTATAAAAATGTGTCCCATTGGACAAACAACCGCCATCATGAAATGGGGAAGTATAGTGTTTGTGTAAATCCGCTTAATTGGAAAACGTGATTTTATCGGTCGATGTGTTGTGTAACTCTTATTACACCCTCTATGTAGGCAATGTACACTTGTTCTCTTTAAAAATATTGTTTTAAATAGATTTTAAAATACTAAAATATGTTTATATTATATATAAATAAAAATGATATAACTTTGATCTTCCATAACAAAGGTTTAATTTCTATAACAACTGTATAGTGTTTGGTACGAGTATTAAAAATAGACACTTCTTGAATAAATACTTTAATGTTCCAGGAAATTTATTCAAATATAGTAGATATATCAATTGTTAAGATTTTTTTTTAATTCATAAAATTGACATTTTATTAAGTAGAGAAATATCAGTCATTAAGTTACAGCTTGGCAAGATTTAATAACCTATAATTTAAAGCAATGTTACTCTGGAACAGAAAGAGAAATGCATATTTCCGAGTTGAAGAATTGTGTTACGAAATAAATAATTATATAGGATAAAACCTATTCCAGGTGAACATTTTATTTCGTAATAATACTACTGATGAAAGTATATATCTATAAGAAGATTATAAGTAAATATTGAATTATGTTTATATTAATAGTATAAACATTACAGTTTTGTTTAACAACTCATTACAACTTTACTTTTTGAGTAATGAGTTGGAAATAACATTGTACCTTTTAGATCGTAAAATTATAAGCAACTAGAATTATTGTCCATTGGAAAGGCAAACATTTAAGTTTCAGTCTGAAAAAATATTAAATATGACTAACATATGAATATAAATGCTAAATATTAAATATAAAAAAAATCCAAAAGTGACCAAAGGTTTGAAGAGATTTGTGTTGACTTTATGATAAATCTACCATGTCCAAATCTTTCAACAAATGGCGTATATTATCGTCGACAGTTGAGTATCTATCTTTTCAATGTGCATGTACTGTCCAATCATGATGTTATATTCTACGCCTATGACGAAATCATTGCAAAGAAATGAGCTAGTGATGTGCCTTCTATGTTGCATCACTTCATATCTACTTTTATGAAGCCAGAAGTCAAACACTTGGAAATTTTTCTTGACTGCTGCCCAGCCAAAACAAGAACTTCACAGTTTTTCGTTTTTTATATTAGGTATGTACACACATAAAGGAACTTGAATCTATAAAATTAACATTTCCAACTCGTGGCCATTCCTACATGGAACCAGACGAAGATATGGGAAAATAAATGTGAAAAATTATTCTATTGAACTGCCAGAAGATTGGGTCACACACATTGTATCAACCAGATCTAAACCTTCGCCATTCAATGTATTTTCCTGAGATCAATCTTTGCTCATACAGTGGGGACTGTTCCAGAATTGGGATATAAAGAGAAAATCGGGATTCCCAATAAGACCAGTATCAGAGATTAAGTTGAGTCATTTCATCCTAGAACAATTTATTTACGAGCCACCTACAATGGTGCTTGGAACTCTTTCATTATAAAAGACAATAAGAATAGAAATTTAGTAGAATTTCCAGGAGATGCCTACTCTGACTTACTCAAGATATCAGATGAAAAATTCAGAGACTTACAAATTTTAAAGAGATTCTGTCGTGCAGAAACACAGAAGTATTTTGCAAATTTCAAACGCTAGATTATTATTGAACTCTGATACTGAAGAGCTTTTCATTACTCATATTTACTTTTATGACGATGTTTACACTCATTGCTTATGATTATGAAAGTTTCTATGATTTGTGATAATTTTAAATAGTAGGTTTGTTCATCTTTGTTATTTGGTGTTATAATGTCTTCTCACACCTTGGTGTTAATATAAAATACACTAATAATCTTTATTTTGTATATTCCTGTATATTTTGAAATGAACATAAAATGTTATTCTCTTGTCATTGCTGACTTAGACTGCTTTTTCATTTATGTGAATGACATTGTGTTGAATATTGTTATTTTTTGTTTCTGTAAACAACAAAATACATATTAAATATTTTCAGTTCATATTTTCATTACTTAATGAGTGCAGAACAATTTTAATTGCCCAACAAATGTCAATTTCATTCATAATGTGACGTTTTTAGTAATAATTTCGATTTTCTCAAAGGTAAGATAAATGACTTAGAATGTTCTTTTCCTGTGGTCTTCATTTCTTTTCATGAACCGACAACTAAAATATTTGATTCTTTTAGCACCATCTTTACAAACATTCAGATATCTCGTGGTAACTTTTCAATGAAAATTGTCACACCTTTTTAAGCGGTTGTTTTGGTCACGTTTGGAACTACAGTAAGTTTACCTCAGTAACAACTTTTGAAGAAAATATAAAAGGCAATATTTACACTCAAGCAAATAAAAACCCCCCCAAAACAATTTTCATTGTTGTAACCCATTTAATAACGAACTAGCTAAACTTTAACTTTGCGCTGTGTTTGCGTTAATCTAATTACCATACTTAGTGTTGGCTATTAATTACCACGCTGGCGGAGATGAGGTGTTTCTTTTTAGTGGAAATTTGCTGTTGTTTTGTGCTGCAATAAACTATTGTTTGTGTTTATTGCACAATGCTCTGGCACGTCAGCAATCTGTGACGCGCACCCACCAGCACACGCGCAACGTTGCAGGTACATTGCCACAACTCATTAGTAGAAAGCTCGCCCATTGTCCTCCCGTTTTTCCCTAACATACATCTCTTTCTAGAACGTTGTGTTCCACAAACAATTTACATAAATTACCACAGTAATTACATTTATTATTATTATTATAAATTCCATTGTTTCAGGTTATTATAATACAGTGGAATATATATTAAGTAATATGTTTACCACAAAACACAAGTTTTAACCGATTTACCATCCCTATTGTTTAAAATTACCTTTTTTGAAGTTATTTCCAAGTTAATTTTCCCTATTTTATTAGTTTTTCTCAATATCTGTTTTTCCAAAGAATTTTCCTCCATCTCCTACCATTCGACCTCTTTAGCTTTTCGGATATTCCAGTTCCTTCCCTTCCTTATCCAATGTGGTGTTAGCCATAGTCTTAGTAGTGAATCTCTACATGGAAGAGACTCTACTCTCTTTTGCCTTCCTGTACAAGATTTAATTTCCTATTTCTACCAACAACATTTTATTATATTCCTCTATAATCCCTAACACCCAACATCCCTACCAACGGATATACCCTTTATGCTTTATCGTAATAAATACCAGAAATTAAATACGTTTTTTTTTATCACAGAGACAGTAAATCATTCTCTTCTCGCATTTACTTTCCTCTTTTTTCATCTGTTTGCAATTTTTCACTATATTTGTCTTGTCTGATTGTATACACGTATAATTTTATTATCTTCATAACTTAGCTTATTACTTGACGTTTTCCTTTTGCCTGATCCATCATAATGCATTCTAGTTGTCTCTTAAAATAATATATTTCATCTAATATTCGCCTTCTCGTTATTTTGGAAACTTAAATTCTCTTAATCTCCATTCAAGATCAATCGCATTAGAAAGTTGAACAAGATAATTTTTTTTCCTTTTTTTCGTCGTGACAGCGACTCTTCTCTCGCCTTTTTCATTTCTTCGATGTTTTATTTCCAGATGGGTCACGTGATCTCCGAAATATTGACTTTGCCCTTCCCTTTTGATTTTTCCACGCCCCAAAAAGAATCAAAAGGGTTACACCCCATTTCTACCCCAATTCTAAAATATTTGTTCATACCCCAAAACATTTTTCTTTCGAACCTCTACTAATCATAAATCTAAATCCTAGAAACCCGAGATTTTCTAAACTTATTTGGGATCTTTTAGAGATGCTTACATTTTTCTTGTTCGTCTTGACAAGTGTTTCTTGGAGATGCTTCCAGTTTCACAGGTAGCCGAATTTATTGTGTTGTTAACTTAATGAACAAGTGGCTAAACAAGGTCCTACAACCGTTTTATTTAATTTTACACAAGATCTCATAAATTAATATTATTATATTATTATTATTATTATTATTATTATACTATTATATTATTACAGGAATATTAAAAACAGGTTATGTAACCAGTATTATTCAGCAAGTGTCGATTGTTGGAAACTATAACAATAGAAGTATCTGTTCGATCCACTTGCAACCGTCTCTACTTAATGACACTGAACATCTAACTGGGCCCTTCATGTATAATTATTTACTAATTCGACAACGCACTCTGGTGCACAAACGGCGAAGTTTCCCACTCCTCTGTTACGTACTATTCCATAAGTATCGCCCGCCTTAACTTGTCACTTTCCTTTGACGATTTAATCATTCTAATTACATTCGTCGGAATCCAAGTGGTCCCTAAAGAGGTCCGCCCTCAGTCTGAGAGTGCCTTAAGCACGCCACTGAATTATACTAGAGATGTGTTTTGGCCTTGAGTTGTGATGAAATAGTTTTAAATTTTTCATAGATTTACAGCAGAGAGTATTGTCAAACTTAATTTTTTCAGTTTATATTTTAAAAATAATATTTAAAATTATTATTATAATCAGTTTTTGTTAATTATATTTAAGTTAAAGTTTAAAATTTTGTACAACAAGAAAGTATTTCACTCATAGTCCTTTATTTTCAACTTAAGTCAAATAATACAGTAAATAAACCCTGAGCTTATGTGATTGCATAACTGTCAGACTACATACGTATTTTAGTTTTATAATAATAATTTGTATAATTTTATTAATAATTAAAATGTACCTATACAAAATGTATGTGTAATAAATTCCTTAAAACAAACTACTTGTATATCTTATTCCATCTTCTACTTTTGTTTTTACTTATAATTGAACATAAAATTGGTATCATTGATGGAATTTTATCCTTTTATTGTTGTCTGTGTCTCAACGTTATCATTTTAATGTTATAATTTTTTTCTGTTGTGCCTCTCATTGTCATCCTGCTGACGTTTACTTCCCGTTAATGTTTATTTTACTGTTTCTGTGGCTTACTTTGTGTTCCTGCTGACGTTTACTTCCCGTTAATGTTTATTTTACTGTTTCTGTGGCTTACTTTGTGTTCCTGCTGACGTTTACTTCCCGTTAATGTTTATTTTACTGTTTCTGTGGTGCACTTTGTCTTCCTGTTGACGTTTACTTCCTGTTAATGTTTATTTTACTGCTTCTGTGGCTTACTTTGTCTTCCTATTGACGTTTATTTCCTGTTAATGTTTATTTTACTGTTTCTGTGGCTTACTTTGTCTTCCTGTTGACGTTTACTTCCCGTTAATGTTTATTTTACTGTTTCTGTGGCTTACTTTGTCTTCCTGTTGACGTTTACTTCCTGTTAGTGTTTATTTTACTGTTTCTGTGGCTTACTTTGTCTTCCTGTTGACGTTTACTTCCCGTTAATGTTTATTTTACTATTTCTGTGGCTTACTTTGTACTCCTGTTGACGTTTACTTCCTGTTAATGTTTATTTTACTGTTTCTGTGGCTTACATTGTCTTCCTGTTGACATTTATCCTTAAGTCTCTTCTATAACTTATTCTATAAGGACAACTTATTGTGAATGATAAGAACACTTCTTTTAGGCGTTGGTCGAGATTTCACTTTAAATATACATTGTTTACTGACATTTTTGGATTTATAATGTATTTTATTTTTTTGCCCCTTGACCAAAAATGTAGAAGTTGTGCGCTCACATAAAACCGTGAAATATTAAGCATTACATTCCCTAAACACGTCACAAGTTCTAACGCTATAGAACCCCTCCTGCGTGGTTACGCTTTCGAATTTAAAATGTCGACATAAAGACATACATTGGCATCCATCAGTGGGGGAGGGCTGCCTAATTGCAAACATTCCGGACTAGATAAATGCTCCCTCAGGACTGCAACGGCCCAGAAAGGTTAAACGTTGTTTTTCAAATCCGTGTTTAATTGAAAAATAGGATTTCATTGGGCAACAGCGCCCTCTCGTACGATGTCGATTCAACTTTTAGCCACGAATCAACGGAAACAATTGTTAAAATGCTGCTTAATTGCAAGTATACAGTACATATGGTTCGAAATATTACGTAGAAAAATACAGACGTGTAGTGATGGTGTTTGTTAGTGCGTATACTGATAATATTTTAAGTTGCCCATTCGGCTATACGTGAGCTATTTATGTTTACATTCTCTACTCTATACAAGTCATGTTTATTAGCTACAAAGGCTTCAGATTGCCTATACAGCGCCGTGTCTTGTAGTGCTGCCCAATGTTAACTCCTGTTTGTTGTACAGTATAAAGATTTTGTTACAATGAATACTTTACAGGAAACATTTGATTAATTACACACACACGCGCGCGCGCCCCCGCACACACACACACATACACACACTTATATATATATATATATATAAATTTAAAATACGTTTTCTTGTTTAATAATTTAAAACAACATAGGTTACTCAAATACAAGAATATTTATTAATTTATATCCAAAGCTTTTCGTTGATAAACAGTACCAACATCATCAGCAATGAAAATTACAATCATTGTCTACTTCTGATTGTAATTTTCATTCCTGATGATGTTGGTACTGTTTACCAACGAAAAGCTTTGGATATAAATTAAAAAATATTCTTGTATTTGAATAACCTAAATTGTTTTAATATATATATATATATATATATATATATATATATATATATATATATATATATATATATATTAAAAGAGTGTGGACCAATAGAAGGAATTGAAAAATATGAAACCAAATTTCTTCATCCATATCAACAAATCACCTATTTTTACTCATCTTTAGTTCCCTACCGGTTTCCTGTGCAAAGTTTGTACATCAATCCTTTCCGCAAAGTTCCTTTGCTTGTTACTTTATCCGTCTGACAGACGGTGCTGTTATACTAATGGCGGTGTAACCAGGCCGTGGTGTGTATTGTTGCCGATGCTCCGATCCATTAAACAAATTATCCCGCAAGATTTATTCCCAGTTTGGAATTTACTTTAATGCAAACTTTAGCCGATCTACAGATGCGTTATCTTCTAGCCTAAAGACAGGTGAGTGATTACTCATCCGTCTAAGTGGGCGGGGGCAGAGGCAGCGCCATCTAAAGTTCTTCGATTAATTACAACTTTTCGACATCTCTGTAATCCCTAATTTTATGAAGAGGTTAAGAAACGGCGACAAAATGATTGTAATTACCTATGGTGTTACACAAAAATATGTAACTTTTATATTTTAACAACAATAAGTAAGCATTCGTACATGAACACACACGCACACGGACGCGCATGTACATGCAAGCAAAATAAAATCTGAAACTGTGTAATGTATACGATTGCTGTAAGAATTCAAACATTATGGGTTTCTGATGTCATCCAGGTTACAAGAATATCTAATCTCTTTCACATAATATTTTAAATGTCTAACTATAACCATATCAATCAATTTTGTTCATTTATAGCCTCGGTGTATAAAATATACGTTTCTCAATGCAGAAATACACGTACGCGCGCGCCCGCGCAACCACATATACAGACACTACAGTTTAGAATATTGTGTTAGCTGCACTCACTAATGATTCATTTTGTCATCAAAACACGTTTGAGGAGTAAATTATTTACTGAGAGTTGGTGTTTTTATTGTTTAATTAATTAAGTTGCTCACGAGCGATGATTAAAAGTTTTCGTATGAAAGACATTTACGATTAGCCATTTGAGCGAACCATTAGTGGCAGCGAATGAGCTATCAGAACAAGTAATTCCTCATCGTCGGTCTTTGGAGGGAATCGCTATGTCTTAATGTACGCGCTGCATTGCGTGTTGCCTAGCACTCCTTCCAGTATCTACACCATGTTGGAATCAACCTTGTTACCAGTGTATAGTTCCACATCGGCTATAGTGAGATGGAACTGGGAGACAGCGAAATACCTCAATGTAACCACTGCATTGCGTGTTGCCTAGCACTCCGTCCAGTATCTACACCATGTTGGAATCAACCTTGTTACCAGTGTATAGTTCCATATCGGCTATAGTGAGATGGAACTGGGAGACAGCGAAATGCCTCAATGTAACCACTGCATTGCGTGTTGCCTAGCACTCCTTCCAGTATCTACACCATGTTGGAATCAACCTTGTTACCAGTGTATAGTTCCACATCGGCTATAGTGAGATGGAACTGGGAGACAGCGAAATGCCTCAATGTAACCACTGCATTGCGTGTTGCCTAGCACTCCTTCCAGTATCTACACCATGTTGGAATCAACCTTGTTACCAGTGTAGAGTTCCATATCGGCTATAGTGAGATGGAACTTGGAGACAGCGAAATGCCTCAATATAACCACTGCATTGCGTGTTGCCTAGCACTCCGTCCAGTATCTACACCATGTTGGAATCAACCTTGTTACCAGTGTAGAGTTCCATATCGGCTATAGTGAGATGGAACTTGGAGACAGCGAAATACCTCAATGTAACCACTGCATTGCGTGTTGCCTAGCACTCCGTCCAGTATCTACACCATGTTGGAATCAACCTTGTTACCAGTGTATAGTTCCATATCGGCTATAGTGAGATGGAACTTGGAGACAGCGAAATGCCTCAATGTAACCACTGCATTGCGTGTTGCCTAGCACTCCGTCCAGTATCTACACCATGTTGGAATCAACCTTGTTACCAGTGTATAGTTCCATATCGGCTATAGTGAGATGGAACTGGGAGACAGCGAAATACCTCAATGTAACCACTGCATTGCGTGTTGCCTAGCACTCCGTCCAGTATCTACACCATGTTGGAATCAACCTTGTTACCAGTGTATAGTTCCATATCGGCTATAGTGAGATGGAACTTGGAGACAGCGAAATGCCTCAATGTAACCACTGCATTGCGTGTTGCCTAGCACTCCGTCCAGTATCTACACCATGTTGGAATCAACCTTGTTACCAGTGTATAGTTCCATATCGGCTATAGTGAGATGGAACTTGGAGACAGCGAAATGCCTCAATGTAACCACTGCATTGCGTGTTGCCTAGCACTCCGTCCAGTATCTACACCATGTTGGAATCAACCTTGTTACCAGTGTATAGTTCCATATCGGCTATAGTGAGATGGAACTTGGAGACAGCGAAATGCCTCAATGTAACCACTGCATTGCGTGTTGCCTAGCACTCCGTCCAGTATCTACACCATGTTGGAATCAACCTTGTTACCAGTGTATAGTTCCATATCGGCTATAGTGAGATGGAACTTGGAGACAGCGAAATGCCTCAATGTAACCACTGCATTGCGTGTTGCCTAGCACTCCGTCCAGTATCTACACCATGTTGGAATCAACCTTGTTACCAGTGTATAGTTCCATATCGGCTATAGTGAGATGGAACTTGGAGACAGCGAAATGCCTCAATGTAACCACTGCATTGCGTGTTGCCTAGCACTCCGTCCAGTATCTACACCATGTTGGAATCAACCTTGTAACCAGTGTATAGTTCCATATCGGCTATAGTGAGATGGAACTTGGAGACAGCGAAATGCCTCAATGTAACCACTGCATTGCGTGTTGCCTAGCACTCCGTCCAGTATCTACACCATGTTGGAATCAACCTTGTTACCAGTGTATAGTTCCACATCGGCTATAATGAGATGGAACTGGGAGACAGCGAAATGCCTCAATGTAACCACTGCATTGCGTGTTGCCTAGCACTCCGTCCAGTATCTACACCATGTTGGAATCAACCTTGTTACCAGTGTATAGTTCCACATCGGCTATAATGAGATGGAACTTGGAGACATCGAAATGCATCAATGTGACCACTGCATTGCGTGTTGCCTAGCACTCCTTCCAGTATCTACACCATGTTGGAATCAACCTTGTTACCAGTGTATAGTTCCACATCGGCTATAGTGAGATGGAACTGGGAGACAGCGAAATGCATCAATGTAACCACTGCATTGCGTGTTGCCTAGCACTCCGTCCAGTATCTACACCATGTTGGAATCAACCTTGTTACCAGTGTATAGTTCCATATCGGCTATAGTGAGATGGAACTGGGAGACAGCGAAATGCCTCAATGTAACCACTGCATTGCGTGTTGCCTAGCACTCCGTCCAGTATCTACACCATGTTGGAATCAACCTTGTTACCAGTGTATAGTTCCATATCGGCTATAGTGAGATGGAACTTAGAGACAGCGAAATGCCTCAATGTAACCACTGCATTGCGTGTTGCCTAGCACTCCGTCCAGTATCTACACCATGTTGGAATCAACCTTGTTACCAGTGTATAGTTCCATATCGGCTATAGTGAGATGGAACTGGGAGACAGCGAAATACCTCAATGTAACCACTGCATTGCGTGTTGCCTAGCACTCCGTCCAGTATCTACACCATGTTGGAATCAACCTTGTTACCAGTGTATAGTTCCATATCGGCTATAGTGAGATGGAACTGGGAGACAGCGAAATACCTCAATGTAACCACTGCATTGCGTGTTGCCTAGCACTCCGTCCAGTATCTACACCATGTTGGAATCAACCTTGTTACCAGTGTATAGTTCCATATCGGCTATAGTGAGATGGAACTTGGAGACAGCGAAATGCCTCAATGTAACCACTGCATTGCGTGTTGCCTAGCACTCCGTCCAGTATCTACACCATGTTGGAATCAACCTTGTTACCAGTGTATAGTTCCATATCGGCTATAGTGAGATGGAACTGGGAGACAGCGAAATGCCTCAATGTAACCACTGCATTGCGTGTTGCCTAGCACTCCTTCCAGTATCTACACCATGTTGGAATCAACCTTGTTACCAGTGTATAGTTCCACATCGGCTATAGTGAGATGGAACTGGGAGACAGCGAAATACCTCAATGTAACCACTGCATTGCGTGTTGCCTAGCACTCCGTCCAGTATCTACACCATGTTGGAATCAACCTTGTTACCAGTGTATAGTTCCATATCGGCTATAGTGAGATGGAACTTGGAGACAGCGAAATGCCTCAATGTAACCACTGCATTGCGTGTTGCCTAGCACTCCGTCCAGTATCTACACCATGTTGGAATCAACCTTGTTACCAGTGTATAGTTCCATATCGGCTATAGTGAGATGGAACTGGGAGACAGCGAAATACCTCAATGTAACCACTGCATTGCGTGTTGCCTAGCACTCCGTCCAGTATCTACACCATGTTGGAATCAACCTTGTTACCAGTGTATAGTTCCATATCGGCTATAGTGAGATGGAACTTGGAGACAGCGAAATGCCTCAATGTAACCACTGCATTGCGTGTTGCCTAGCACTCCGTCCAGTATCTACACCATGTTGGAATCAACCTTGTTACCAGTGTATAGTTCCATATCGGCTATAGTGAGATGGAACTGGGAGACAGCGAAATACCTCAATGTAACCACTGCATTGCGTGTTGCCTAGCACTCCGTCCAGTATCTACACCATGTTGGAATCAACCTTGTTACCAGTGTATAGTTCCATATCGGCTATAGTGAGATGGAACTTGGAGACAGCGAAATGCCTCAATGTAACCACTGCATTGCGTGTTGCCTAGCACTCCGTCCAGTATCTACACCATGTTGGAATCAACCTTGTTACCAGTGTATAGTTCCATATCGGCTATAGTGAGATGGAACTGGGAGACAGCGAAATGCCTCAATGTAACCACTGCATTGCGTGTTGCCTAGCACTCCTTCCAGTATCTACACCATGTTGGAATCAACCTTGTTACCAGTGTATAGTTCCACATCGGCTATAGTGAGATGGAACTGGGAGACAGCGAAATACCTCAATGTAACCACTGCATTGCGTGTTGCCTAGCACTCCGTCCAGTATCTACACCATGTTGGAATCAACCTTATTACCAGTGTATAGTTCCATATCGGCTATAGTGAGATGGAACTTGGAGACAGCGAAATGCCTCAATGTAACCACTGCATTGCGTGTTGCCTAGCACTCCGTCCAGTATCTACACCATGTTGGAATCAACCTTGTTACCAGTGTATAGTTCCATATCGGCTATAGTGAGATGGAACTGGGAGACAGCGAAATACCTCAATGTAACCACTGCATTGCGTGTTGCCTAGCACTCCGTCCAGTATCTACACCATGTTGGAATCAACCTTGTTACCAGTGTATAGTTCCATATCGGCTATAGTGAGATGGAACTTGGAGACAGCGAAATGCCTCAATGTAACCACTGCATTGCGTGTTGCCTAGCACTCCGTCCAGTATCTACACCATGTTGGAATCAACCTTGTTACCAGTGTATAGTTCCATATCGGCTATAGTGAGATGGAACTTGGAGACAGCGAAATACCTCAATGTAACCACTGCATTGCGTGTTGCCTAGCACTCCGTCCAGTATCTACACCATGTTGGAATCAACCTTGTTACCAGTGTATAGTTCCATATCGGCTATAGTGAGATGGAACTGGGAGACAGCGAAATGCCTCAATGTAACCACTGCATTGCGTGTTGCCTAGCACTCCGTCCAGTATCTACACCATGTTGGAATCAACCTTGTTACCAGTGTATAGTTCCATATCGGCTATAGTGAGATGGAACTGGGAGACAGCGAAATGCCTCAATGTAACCACTGCATTGCGTGTTGCCTAGCACTCCTTCCAGTATCTACACCATGTTGGAATCAACCTTGTTACCAGTGTATAGTTCCACATCGGCTATAGTGAGATGGAACTGGGAGGCAGCGAAATGCCTCAATGTAACCACTGCATTGCGTGTTGCCTAGCACTCCGTCCAGTATCTACACCATGTTGGAATCAACCTTGTTACCAGTGTATAGTTCCACATCGGCTATAGTGAGATGGAACTGGGAGACAGCGAAATGCATCAATGTATCCACTGCATTGCGTGTTGCCTAGCACTCCGTCCACTATCTACACCATGTTGGAATCAACCTTGTTACCAGTGTATAGTTCCACATCGGCTATAGTGAGATGGAACTGGGAGACAGCGAAATGCATCAATGTAACCACTGCATTGCGTGTTGCCTAGCACTCCGTCCAGTATCTACACCATGTTGGAATCAACCTTGTTACCAGTGTATAGTTCCACATCGGCTATAGTGAGATGGAACTGGGAGACAGCGAAATGCATCAATGTAACCACTGCATTGCGTGTTGCCTAGCACTCCGTCCAGTATCTACACCATGTTGGAATCAACCTTGTTACCAGTGTATAGTTCCACATCGGCTATAGTGAGATGGAACTGGGAGACAGCGAAATGCATCAATGTAACCACTGCATTGCGTGTTGCCTAGCACTCCGTCCAGTATCTACACCATGTTGGAATCAACCTTGTTACCAGTGTAGAGTTCCATATCGGCTATAGTGAGATGGAACTTGGAGACAGCGAAATGCCTCAATGTAACCACTGCATTGCGTGTTGCCTAGCACTCCTTCCAGTATCTACACCATGTTGGAATCAACCTTGTTACCAGTGTAGAGTTCCATATCGGCTATAGTGAGATGGAACTTGGAGACAGCGAAATGCCTCAATGTAACCACTGCATTGCGTGTTGCCTAGCACTCCTTCCAGTATCTACACCATGTTGGAATCAACCTTGTTACCAGTGTATAGTTCCATATCGGCTATAGTGAGATGGAACTTAGAGACAGCGAAATGCCTCAATGTAACCACTGCATTGCGTGTTGCCTAGCACTCCTTCCAGTATCTACACCATGTTGGAATCAACCTTGTTACCAGTGTATAGTTCCATATCGGCTATAGTGAGATGGAACTTGGAGACAGCGAAATGCCTCAATGTAACCACTGCATTGCGTGTTGCCTAGCACTCCTTCCAGTATCTACACCATGTTGGAATCAACCTTGTTACCAGTGTATAGTTCCATATCGGCTATAGTGAGATGGAACTTGGAGACAGCGAAATGCCTCAATGTAACCACTGCATTGGGTGTTGCCTAGCACTCCTTCCAGTATCTACACCATGTTGGAATCAACCTTGTTACCAGTGTATAGTTCCATATCGGCTATAGTGAGATGGAACTTGGAGACAGCGAAATGCCTCAATGTAACCACTGCATTGCGTGTTGCCTAGCACTCCTTCCAGTATCTACACCATGTTGGAATCAACCTTGTTACCAGTGTATAGTTCCATATCGGCTATAGTGAGATGGAACTTGGAGACAGCGAAATGCCTCAATGTAACCACTGCATTGCGTGTTGCCTAGCACTCCTTCCAGTATCTACACCATGTTGGTATCAACCTTGTTACCAGTGTATAGTTCCATATCGGCTATAGTGAGATGGAACTGGGAGACAGCGAAATGCCTCAATGTAACCACTGCATTGCGTGTTGCTTAGCACTCCTTCCAGTATCTACACCATGTTGGAATCAACCTTGTTACCAGTGTATAGTTCCATATCGGCTATAGTGAGATGGAACTTGGAGACAGCGAAATGCCTCAATGTAACCACTGCATTGCGTGTTGCCTAGCACTCCTTCCAGTATCTACACCATGTTGGAATCAACCTTGTTACCAGTGTATAGTTCCATATCGGCTATAGTGAGATGGAACTTGGAGACAGCGAAATGCCTCAATGTAACCACTGCATTGCGTGTTGCCTAGCACTCCTTCCAGTATCTACACCATGTTGGAATCAACCTTGTTACCAGTGTAGAGTTCCCCATCGGCTATAGTGAGATGGAACTGGGAGACAGCGAAATGCCTCAATGTAACCACTGCATTGCGTGTTGCCTAGCACTCCTTCCAGTATCTACACCATGTTGGAATCAACCTTGTTACCAGTGTTGAGTTCCATATCGGCTATAGTGAGATGGAACTTGGAGACAGCGAAATGCCTCAATGTAACCACTGCATTGCGTGTTGCCTAGCACTCCTTCCAGTATCTACACCATGTTGGAATCAACCTTGTTACCAGTGTAGAGTTCCATATCGGCTATAGTGAGATGGAACTTGGAGACAGCGAAATGCCTCAATGTAACCACTGCATTGCGTGTTGCCTAGCACTCCTTCCAGTATCTACACCATGTTGGAATCAACCTTGTTACCAGTGTATAGTTCCACATCGGCTATAATGAGATGGAACTTGGAGACATCGAAATGCATCAATGTGACCACTGCATTGCGTGTTGCCTAGCACTCCTTCCAGTATCTACACCATGTTGGAATCAACCTTGTTACCAGTGTATAGTTCCACATCGGCTATAATGAGATGGAACTTGGAGACATCGAAATGCATCAATGTGACCACTGCATTGCGTGTTGCCTAGCACTCCTTCCAGTATCTACACCATGTTGGAATCAACCTTGTTACCAGTGTATAGTTCCATATCGGCTATAGTGAGATGGAACTTGGAGACATCGAAATGCATCAATGTGACCACTGCATTGCGTGTTGCCTAGCACTCCTTCCAGTATCTACACCATGTTGGAATCAACCTTGTTACCAGTGTATAGTTCCATATCGGCTATAATGAGATGGAACTTGGAGACATCGAAATGCATCAATGTGACCACTGCATTGCGTGTTGCCTAGCACTCCTTCCAGTATCTACACCATGTTGGAATCAACCTTGTTACCAGTGTATAGTTCCATATCGGCTATAGTGAGATGGAACTTGGAGACAGCGAAATGCCTCAATGTAACCACTGCATTGCGTGTTGCCTAGCACTCCTTCCAGTATCTACACCATGTTGGAATCAACCTTGTTACCAGTGTATAGTTCCATATCGGCTATAGTGAGATGGAACTTGGAGACAGCGAAATGCCTCAATGTAACCACTGCATTGCGTGTTGCCTAGCACTCCTTCCAGTATCTACACCATGTTGGAATCAACCTTGTTACCAGTGTATAGTTCCATATCGGCTATAGTGAGATGGAACTTGGAGACAGCGAAATGCCTCAATGTAACCACTGCATTGCGTGTTGCCTAGCACTCCTTCCAGTATCTACACCATGTTGGAATCAACCTTGTTACCAGTGTAGAGTTCCATATCGGCTATAGTGAGATGGAACTTGGAGACAGCGAAATGCCTCAATGTAACCACTGCATTGCGTGTTGCCTAGCACTCCTTCCAGTATCTACACCATGTTGGAATCAACCTTGTTACCAGTGTAGAGTTCCATATCGGCTATAGTGAGATGGAACTTGGAGACAGCGAAATGCCTCAATGTAACCACTGCATTGCGTGTTGCCTAGCACTCCTTCCAGTATCTACACCATGTTGGAATCAACCTTGTTACCAGTGTAGAGTTCCATATCGGCTATAGTGAGATGGAACTGGGAGACAGCGAAATGCCTCAATGTAACCACTGCATTGCGTGTTGCCTAGCACTCCTTCCAGTATCTACACCATGTTGGAATCAACCTTGTTACCAGTGTAGAGTTCCATATCGGCTATAGTGAGATGGAACTTGGAGACAGCGAAATACCTCTGTTACAGGTTCGCAACTCAACAGAGTTGAACATCTCTGTTGAATTCGGGGGTAGTTTTCTTCTCCAGACCCGACTAACTCTATCAGTCTATTTATTTGTCTTTTTTCCAGGGTGTTTTTTTAGTTTGTTTTTTTAACAACTGAAAATGTATATAAAAATTTTATAGTTGTTCCATTTAACTGTTTTTTTAATTCGTTCTATTAGTTTATAACTCCCTTATATATATACATATACATATTTAAAACTTGTAGTGGATGTCGATTGACTTTAATACAGCTTTATCAAATATTATTTCGTTGATTACATTTATTTAACCCTGCGCCGGTCGCGTCTTACACTTTTACATTACTGGTAAAAGAAACCTGTTTTCATATACAAGAAGAACAACTACTTACAATAACTTATTTTATTTTGTAAAAAAAGGAAAAAAACTTTTACATTTCTTCAGTTTCACTTTCTTGATTTGAACAGTCATCACACTTGATTATTTTTTAGAATGGTTTTTACAAATAAATCTGGTGCATTCTGAACAACGCACTGTGGCTTTTGTATTTCGTTTTCTTAAGCAGCAAACACATCTTCCAGATCCAGTAGCGACGATCATTCTTCTTGTGTGACGATCATCAAATCTCATGCAACGTAAGAGGAACAAAAGTCTTATGTATGAAAATAAAGCTCTTAGTTTTATAAATCCTGATTCGTCGGTAGCCCATAGCTCTTCTACATCGGTGCGATTACCTTTCCTTACAGATAATAAAAAAGAGCCCCAAAAACCGATTTCAGAAAGTGAAGTAACTTTGAAATCCCTCTGTCGGGAATATTGTGACCGAGTTTCACTGGTAACTATATTTGTATAAAACACAATTTTATCAATCATTTCATTAGAAACAAATTTTAGAAAAATGTTCAAAGGTAATTTCAAGTTTTTATTTTCTCTCGAAGGTCGAGAAAATATTTTGATTATGTTTTTTGACTTGGATTTTTAGGAATGGCCACAAGATTACTAACCCAGAATGTTTCCTGATCTTTGTATATTGTTGTCTATGTTGACGACTTTTTCGTCAGAATCATCTAATAATTGTGAAACTATTCTCTCGTAGTTGGGATTATTCGTATAAATATATTCTTCATCGATCCTGTCCCTATTAAAAAAAATGTAATACCTACATTATAATTTTAGAAAATATTTGCTCAATTAATTAATAAATAATTGATAAAATAATAAATAGCTTAAATTTATTTTTTAAACAAAATTGTAAAAAATAATTGTTAAATATAATAATCAAATACTTACATGAGTGGTCGCGCGGAGTATTCTGTGCTACAACGAGGATGTGTCCGTGATCAAAGCCTGTTGGGAACCGAATTAAGATAAAACCAAAATAGATGATTCATTCTATTACCAATATAGTCAACAACAAACACTAGGAATGGCAAGTGCCTCCTTTAAGATTGTAAGATCTGATAACGAATAGGTGAGAAGGTGGCACACAGCACCGCCACGCGACCGGCGGAGGGTTAATTAATTTTAGTTGTATATGGGAGAAAACGTTTTCACAAAAAGGGCAAGGTATGCAATATAGTTATTTTGTTCTATTTGGCTTAAAATAAGTGATAACATATGATTTCATTAAACAGCTGATTTTAGAACGCACAGAACAGCTGTCTTAACGCATAGGTTATGTCACTTTATTTATACTTATTATAATTATATAGCAAAAAGTAACTAAAATTATTGTTTTTTTTTGACCCAAGTAGGAATTGACTTGAAAAAGTTTTGTTTACATTACTCATTTAATGTAACGATTAAAAATGTTTGTTTTTTCCAAAATAAGTATAGTATTATAAGTAAGAACGTGTATATTTTAGTGTATTTATATAACACGATGTAAACTAAACGGACACTGGTTTATACCGCTGTGGACTATATAATTGCAAAAACACACTCTCGTACGTTGTGATCTTGGTTTTACGTTTCCCAAACAATTAATGTTTGTTTGTTTGCGTTGTAGAACTTAAACACAGCCAAATGTAACATCAAACATGTAATGAGTGTTATGCTTTATAAATGGAGGTTATTTTAATACAAAAATGATTATTTTATTTAAATTTACTAAATCCATTCACAAATACATACAAATAAATGCATACAATTAAATACATACAATTTAACGACTACACAGACTGTCGAGAAGCAACAATAATAAAGGTGATTAAAGAAGTGGACAAAATTCAAAACTATATATACAAACGCTATTCGTAAAAGCAGAGATGAAAATCAAACCTGTTACAGATACGTTTTCCGCAATCAGCTGGAGTTGATAATATAAATGCGTTAATCTCGTTGTTTCGAATTATTATAGCTTGGAATTGTATCAATTTGAAATGGATCCTCATTAAATTAGACAACAAAGCATTGACTCCGAAATCTAATTCTAAAGCTAAAGTTGGCTTCGAAACTTGTCAGGCCGAAGGAAACTCTCTCCAGATCTACCAGTAAATTCAAGATTACTTTATAAAACGAGAATTAAAGGTTTCACAGCGAACTACCAAAGGCTAAGCCAATTATCTAACCTGGAATAAATGTTTATAGAAAATACTTTTTGGAAATCAATAAAATAAATCCTAGAACAAGATAAATAGAGAATGTGTCGAAGACTAAAAATAATAGAATAAATAAAGCTTTGTGTGACCAGGCTGCCGTTGTAATGACGTCCTAAACCCTCCCGGGTATGACATAAAGAGTAATATTGGTTTTATTTTGGGCGATCACAATTTGAAGACGTTATAGGCACGTGTCGACACGTATGGTTGGAAAAGGATGGACAGGTAGATGTGGAAGTTAGCAAGAAGGATTGAAGGATAAATGTGGAT
This sequence comes from Prosapia bicincta, assembly GCA_036971475.1. NCBI lineage: Eukaryota > Metazoa > Arthropoda > Insecta > Hemiptera > Cercopidae > Prosapia > Prosapia bicincta. Next base: position 12,377,788 of record JBAIZL010000011.1, on the reverse strand, counting down.
GTTAGCCAGAAAGATGGACGGGTAAATGTGGAAAATAGCCAAAAGGATGGACTGGTAAATGTGGAAGTTAGGAAGAAGGATGGAAGGATAAATATGAAAATTAGCAAGAAGGATGGAAGGGTAAATGTGGAAGTTAGCAAGAAGGGTGGACGGGTAAATGTGGAAGTTAGGAAGAAGGATGGACAGGTAAATGTGAAAGTTAGCAAGAAGGATGGACGGGTAAATGTGGAAGTTAGCAAGAAGGATGGAAGGATAAATATGAAAATTAGCAAGAAGGATGGGAGGGTAAATGTGGAAGTTAGCAAGAAGGGTGGACGGGTAAATGTGGAAGTTAGGAAGAAGGATGGACAGGTAAATGTGAAAGTTAGCAAGAAGGATGGACGGGTAAATGCGGAAGTTAGCAAGAAGGATAGACGGGTAAACATGGAAGATAGCTAGAAGGATGGACGGGTAAATGTGGTAGTTAGGAAGAAGGATGGACGGGTAAATGTGGAAGATACTAGGTGGGGGCTACTTGAGGTGCTAAATGGGGCCTGAGGTAAATCCTGATTCGCTTTGATGAGGTCGCCCAAAAACAGTGAAGCTGTCTACACGAACCAGGATGGCATTGAACAATGAAAAGCAAAGACAAAAATGCAAAACGTTTACAAAACTGTGAGCAATGGTTTTAAAAAAAAAATAATCAGTGTGACTGGAGTTAATGTTTCATTTATCCTTAATAGAGGTTAAATAGAATCCAGTTAATAATAAAAAAATGAAATATTTGCTAAATACAAGTTTTATTTACGGATTTAATTAAAAGTTGATTTTAACAGTGTTCTACGCGTCTGAGGAAGATTTTAAAAATTAAAATAAAATTATGTAACTCATTATCATTCCATTATCCCTAGATATTGTAGAGTTTATTGAAATATAAATCAATTATTATATTCAACTGATATAATATTTAATAATCTTTAATTTTATTAATCTACAATGAAAAATAACAAAATATTGGTTAAAACAGCTGTCCCACAACATAACTCATAACAAAATCAGATGTTCTACAACATAACCTATAACACAAAATCAGATGTTGTATGAAATCATATGTTATCGCCCAACTTAAGCTAAAACATAAAGAACTTCTCGTGATCGATGAGATGATTTTCCCTTTGTAAAATATAGGTCATGGTCAGACAAAAGAACTATTCACTTTAGAAAGGTTGTCTCGCTGATCTAGCATCGGCCTAGGCATTTGTGGTATCTGTCTCTCTGGTTCCTTTGCGTCTCTGGACTCGCGTTCACTGCCAGAAGAATAAAATATGTAATGGGAATTAGATTTTAGAGTCTTTTATTGGTGACGGTGAATTTATCATCAGAATTATCATAATTTATCAATTATGTATGTACAGAAAACACCGTGATATGGTAATTTATGCAGAGCAATAAACGGACGTTTTCCATAATTATTTCCAGTATCGTGGAAGCATTCCAGTGAGAGGCTAATCTATGCTTGTCCGATTCGCTTTAAATTCGTAAAAGTGAACATTCATTTTGAATTTTTTTAAAAAGGCAATTATTTGAAAGTAACTCTTGCTGCAGATCCAGTATATAATTATACTTTCCTGTCTTATAGATTTACCCAGAGAAAACATAAACAGGATCAATGCCCTGAACTCAAGTAATAGTTACGTAGCCCTGGTTTGTACATCGCTTCAATTCCAGTTGTATTTAAAAAAAAACGATTTTAACAATTTATTCATCATTTAAATGAACTCCATGTTAAAGATAAAAATGTTAACATTATCAGAAGGTTTTTTTTACTTTTTAACCCTTTTTATTTTCTGCGATGACTGCTAATACAGCTATCCAGGGGCAGGACGAGGACCAACAAGTTCACCCCCAATTAGCCGAAATTAGAAAATTTGCTAACAACCTGGAGAACATGGGGAAGGTCATAACTCTTCAATGGGTACCCGCGCATTGAAGAATACCAGTAAACGAGTGGTCAGATGAAACAGCTAAAGCGGCACCCCATATGTACCCAACATTTAAAGCCAAGTATTGTAAAAGCTTGGCAAATAAATACTTTCATAAATGTTGGACTGAATCTTGGAAAGAAGAGGCCACAGGTCGTCATATTTTTCAATTCCAGCCTGAACCGTTGAGTGAGGGCAGATTTAGGGACGTTTCAACTTTTGATTGCAGCTTTTGCAGTGATGACCATCTAGTGACGGAGGAATATTTATTTAGATTTGGTCTTTTGAATTCTCCAATCTGTGCACTTTGTGAGGGTGAAGATGAAAGCGTAAAGCCCATTTTGTTTGACTGCACGTACCCCATACCAATGAGGGACTTCCTGAGATCCGAAGTGGCAACATGGCAAGATATTCTCATTAAAAAAAAGCATTGGAGGATGGCAAGGATAATATACCGTGGACATCGGGCTATCGGCAACTCTTGAAGCGGGATGCCTGTGCAAATAAGTCAACCCTTTTTATTTCATTCAAGGGAAAAGGGTTTATATTTACAAGCTACTAAAACTGCAAGAAATGTGTGTCATTAGAAAACTCCATCCAACTTATTGCAACCATGTGTAACAGGGGTTTACCTGAGATTATGAAAAAGTACAGAATGGAAGACATCTGTGAGAACAGAGTGAAACATCTGTGTGGGATTAATGGTATAGATCCAGCTAGAACACTACAAGGGTGCTCGCGTACACGCAAAGCTCCTTAGACGGATAGTGTGACGAGACACCAATTTTGGATGCATTATTTGTATCGAGCTTCAATTTTATTTGTTGATACATTAATTATTGATACACGGTCAAAACAAATAATTTAATTAAATTATTATTTTTTAGATTTTTTATTCTCCGATGGGTAATTACAAACGGTTTTACAATTTGCACAACATATTCCCTTTAAACATATCAGAGATAATTTTAATTAACGTTTCTGACCCGTGTTATAATTTCATTTAGATGTCTAAATGATTCCAACTGTAAATGAAATTTGTTGTACTTTTGTAAATCAATTTTATAATTAAATTAAAACTACATAATTTGAATGCAAAATGATCTTTCCACCGCTTAGTGTGAATTTTATACTAAACACTTTTCAAAAATATTATAATAAAAATGTTAAATATAGGGAAAATCAATGTAGTCAAGGGATAAACCATTACTCTCTTACGGACAAGGTATGGTCAGAGGAATACGGGTGAAGAGTAAGAGGAAAGGCTAGTCGGGGGGAAAAGCAGCAGCAGCGGGGAAGGTAAGGTCCGTGAAAACCTTCATGCTACTGAGATGTTCCGCGAGACTATCATGCCCTGAGGGAGGTCGGTGGTTGGATGCTACTAAGATGTCCTGCGAGACAATCATGCCCTGAGGCAGGTCGGAGGTTGGATGCTACTGTGATGTCCTGCGAGACAATATTGCCCTGAGCCCGGTCGGAGTTTGGATGCTAATAAGATCTCCTGCGAGACAATCATGTCCTGAGCTGGGTCGGAATTTGGATGCTACTCAGGTGTCCTACAGGACAATTATGCCCTGCGGCCGGTCGGAATTTATATGCTAATGAGGTGTCCTGCGAGACAATAATGCCCTGAGGCAGATCGGTGGTTGGATGCTACTGAAATGACGTGAGAGACAATCATGCCCTGTGGCCGGTCGGAGGTTAGATGTACTGAGACGTCCTGCAAGACAATCATGTCATGGGCCTGCGAGACAATCATGGCCTGAGCTCGGTCGGTATTTGGATGCTACTGAGATGTCCTGTAAGATTTCCTGCGAGAAAATCTTGCCCTGTGGCCGGAGTTTTGCAACAGAAGTTTATCTTGGGGGTGTTCTCTTTACCTCAAACGCATTGTAGGGCCCTCAATCCTTCGTCCTTCTTAAAAACCTGTTGTTAGGATGTCTTATACTTAAATTCTTGCTTCCAGGAGTAAAACCTTTGAAGGTTTTTGTAACAATTTTAGTCCCACTCTTTAACGCAGACGTTGTGTTACTTTATTTACATTATTTATTTATATTTAATGTAAAGTAACTAAAATAGAATGTTAATTTGTTGACCTGAGGAGTTGGCTTCACGTTACTGGAGTGTATTCTGCAGAATTGCAACACGTGTATCATCCATTCCTTGCATGAGGACTTAGCGGCAACCATTAGCACAATCTTGGCATTGAGCCATGGTCTAAGAATCATCTTAGATGATCTCAGGTTCTGCCCAGAAACAGTTGAGTTGTTATCCAGTGCAAACAGTAGAAGTAATCACTGTGTATTCCGTCTCACGTCTTTCCACGCATTCTGGATTCCACCACCCTTATAGATTCTCACCTTTAATACAAAAACCTTTTTCTATAACAAATTTCAGAGTAATTTTAAAACGGATTTTTGCAATATCCAAGTATTGACAAAAATTTATAAAATCACTAGCAATCAATAAAACCATAATTTATTGAAAATTAGTTGTAAATATTTTGTTTGTTTTGAAAGTCATATTTTTTTTGAATTTTTGAGGAAGAAAATACCAAACTGAGATGAAATTGTTTAATATTTTGCAGATTCAAGTTAATTGTGTGAATAAATATGTATATTTGTGTGGCAAAGATGTATTCTCTCTCTCCCCCTCTCTCTCTCTCTCCCTCTCTCTCTCTCTCTCTCTCTCTCTCTCTCTCTCTCTCTCTCTCTCTCTCTCTCTCATTCTCTGAATATATATATATATATATATATATATATATATATACATATATTTATACATACATACTTAAAAATATATATAAAATAAGTTTTTTATTTTTTATAAAAATAAAATACGTATATCTACATTATATATTGACAAAAGTATATTTTTTTATTCAATTTATATTAGAGAGAAGATAGAGAGAGAAAGAGAGAGGTTATATGTACACATACACACACACACACACACACACACACACACACACACACACACACACACACACACACTGGGAGAGAGAGAGAGAGAGAATGTGTAAGGGAGAGAGGTACCCACGTGCGCGCGCACGCCCGTGTGTGTGTGTGTGTGTGTGTGTGTGTGTGTCTAAAGTATCTTTTATTAAGCTCAAAATAGAGTAACGGCGTAAAAACTGAATGAATCCTCGCAGCTTCTTCCAATTAAGGGCACAATGCAGAATTGTTTGTTTTAGGGGATTTGTTTGAAGAAAGAAGCAGAGTGGGGTGGGGGATGAAACAGCGCGGAGGGATGTTGCTTTGAAATATTAACGGGGAATTATTTGATTGTGAAAGAGAAGATACGACCGCCCGAAACCATTCATCAGTACGAGCGCTCAGTATATTGTATCATTTTGCCCGAGTATGAGTGACGCTTGTTGCGCTCCAATCACGGTGGTGCTAACAATCTCGTCAACGCTCTTGTTTTTGCCCCTCTTAGAGCCCCAACACAAGTAATACGTTTTTTGCAGCGTTATACCCTTCTGCGGGTGATTAAACTGTATCATTGTCTGGGTTTTTTGTAATGAGTTCATTTTGGTTCTTTTATTATTTCCTATGAAAAAAACAAGTTCAATACAACTGTTATATTTATCTACTTGTAAAATAACAACATATTACTTCACAAATAACAAAGCGTTAAATTCACCTTCATGTCTAGATCAGGGAAATATCCCGAGCCGTAATTAATATTCAGTCACCATTAATTCTATCGGGCTGCTACTTGCTTTAACCTTAATGTCGAATAGAAACTATTCTCGTATGAAACCCGTGTGTTTAACATTTTCTGTGCTATTTTGTGTTTCCGTTTTAAAAATACGGTATATTGACACATCATCAGAAGTAACTTTTAAAAACAAAAACCTTTAATGTTATTACGAGTTGGCTACTTTATTATTACAGTTGACTTTCGCAAAGTTATTTTAGTATAAGGCTGTATTAGCGGATATTATTTAATGATATAGTTCTCGCCCCACACTTAAACAAGCTCTAAAGCCTCCACGCAAACTTATCACTTTGATTTAAAGGGTTAATCACTCGAATTCTATTCGCAGAAATCCAACATGTCTCCCGAAGACGGTCTGGGAAGTTTCAAAGGCATCTACTAAATTCTACCTTCAGAATTAAGTTTCGGGCTCAACTTTTAATCCGGGTTAATGCGTCAACTTCTAATCCAAAGCGCTGAAGATGAGCGAGTGATCGCTTTCCGATATGTCCCAGTAGGACGGGAAGGGATTGAACTTAGTGGGACTTTAATTTTGTATCAGTTAATTGGACAGAAACAGTACTCGTCTAGTTTTACAGAAATGTACTTCAGAAATTTATTACAAACATAATAAGTGATTTTTTTATATTTATTGTTTGAAAGATTTATTATTTTATGGTGATTTGGTTGATGAATTCAATTGAATAAATATTTCTCATAATATTTCCACAATAACAAACATAGATATTTTGTGTCAAAAAATTATTTATATCTTTAAAATGTACTGAATAAATTTAATTTTACTACGTAAATGTATAATATAGTTAATTTGTATTTGACAGTTGATGTTGTCTAACATACATTTACAGCATATCATGTACATTATATCCTTTACAGCATAATATTTTCAAAATAATTTTAAGATTCTACATTCACAATATAGCATTCACAATTTAACATTTACAATATAACACTTTAAAAATAACACTTACACTATAACATTTTCAATGTATCATTTAGAATATAACATTTTCAATACAATATAACACAATATAACATAAAATAATAGTTACAAAATAACACTCACAATATAGCACTTACAATATAACACTTACAACATAACACTTTCAAATAACATTTATAATTTAAAAATAACCACTTATAATATATCACTTGCAAAATAACATTTACAATATAGCACTTACAATATAACACATATATTATAACATTTACAATATAGCACTTACATTATAACACTTAAAATATATCACACTTAAAATATAACACTTTCAATATAACATTTACAATTTAACACTTGAAACATAGCCACTTACAATATATCACTTGCAATATATCATTTTCATTTTAACATAACTACTTACAATATACCATTTACAATATAATATTTTTCAATATAACACTTACAACAAAACACTTACATTATAACACTTACAACATAACACTTACAACATAACACTTACAGCATAACACTTTCAATATAACATTTCAAGTATAAATTTTTAATATAAACTATACAATATAAAATGAAAATGTCCATGTACACTATTCAAAATAAACTTTACCTAATCTGAAACAATATTATTTATTATTTATCCGTTCTAAGGTAAGATTCGATTGCCTTTCTATTCTACACCCATTCCTTCTCACCAGGTTTTAATATTTCATTTGTTCACTGCAAATGCAACGACTTTATACTTTCCTATGCCCTGGTTTCACCTTTATCTCGGAATAAGATAAATTTACCGTCAGGTCATCTGTCATTTAATTTAGCCTGCTGTCCAGAAAGTGCCTTGCGTTCATCCATTCATTACCCTCCTCGTCTGACGCTTTTTTATTAATAAAACTCAATAACTTTAATTTGCTTGGTAAATATTTACAAGAAATATCTTGACTTGTTCTATTTATATTTGTTTCTTCAAAAGTAATCGATAGAGAACTATTCAAAAACTGTAGCTATAAGCATACATTAAAAAGCATTTATAAAACAAATAAAGAAAATAAAGCAAGTTTGAGAAACTGTTTTCTCCTAACAATAATTTTATCATTAGTTTGAAATGAAATTAGTGTTTGGTGGAACTGTAAGCTAGGATAGGCGAGTCTATGTGAATAAACAATGATTATGTCTTTTGACAACATTTTAAAGTTTTCTCACACATGTCGGTTCATTTAATTCTTGTTTCTAGTTCAAGGAAGGCAGCCAAAAGGACTGTTATCACTGCGAAGAGCAAGAAAAGGCTGTATACAGAGGTAGAAAGGTAGAAATAGGGTAGAAACATGAAACCTCTGTAGAGGATAAGGTGTGCAGGGTCCTGTACCGGAAGTAGGCCAGCTCTTAGCCAAGGTGGAGGGAGAGGATATAGAGGGCTCTTTACGTAATACACGTGAGGGTCGAGATGGGACTACTCTCAACCCAGGTGAGGGGCGTTATCTACTCGCTTCTAGGGGTTGCTATCAGCTATATATTCTCTAAGAGTGAGACGTTACGCAGGATTAGGCGAGGTATCTACTCCATACCTAGGGGTGTAAAATTGCCATCCCCCGTACACTGTACATTTTATACGGTAAATCTTAAATGACCGACCAAATTTTTAACACTTTTATAAATTTGGCATTAACCTAATGACCTCCTATAGCTATGCTATTTTAAATGTAACTCGAAACACCTTCTACCGTTAACTCTACGTACGCTACATGTCTTGTAGATTGTAAATGTCTCTTATCTAGCTCCCACCGACACACGCCTGTAACTCGAGAATTAATTGTTTATTAGTTAAACCGCAACTTAAGACATTTGTAGTTGTAAGGAAAGTTTGCAACAAATCTCCAGAGATGATTTGTTTAATGGATCGGAGGTTAGTAAATGGATGTGTTTGTGCTCCACCATCAGCATAATTGAAGCGATTCTCAGATATATTGTAAGAAGAAAGAACTTTTAGAAAATGTATAAGACGGAAACTTTGTAATTAAGATAAAATCTTAGGTAAAGTAGCGCGTAGAAGAAATATAAATAATAAAAATGGGATCATTTCTTAAAAATTAATATTTTTATAATTTAAAATCGAAATTGAAATTAAATAACAGTAGTTTACAATCATTTGTTATTATTTTGATTTAAAAATTTGTTTTATTTCTTTCTTATTATTTTGGTATCCGAAGTAAAACCCCGCTAATCCGAAATAATGGACCAGAGCTGTTCCGGATAACCCATGGTGACGTACTTCGGAGCCGGTTATGTATGACGAGGTACATTTTCATTTGAAGTACAATGATTTATTGCGTGCAGTAATATGGGTCTTTAATTACATCCAAATTAATGTGAAGTAATGAAAGATTTTTTTAGTTTTTTCTTCGCAGCGTTTCCAAACCGCTTTATCTCTCCTTCAACATCTCATCAACAGTTACACTTTGCTAAGAAGATCAAATCTTATTCAACCTAAAAGAGTTTAACAAGGCTCGAAACGGTTCTAACACTACTGTAGCCAATAATACTGTCACAAGCATAGCAACTGTCACCCCTATCGTTGAACTGAACTGATAGAGGTATGGTGAGAGCCTAGTAAGTACGGTGAACAATGTCGAAAAGGAATACATAGCAGCTTAGCTAACAAAATACTTAGCCTTGCCTCCTCATGTCAACCCATTCTGTTTGTGCTGCTCTTTTATATTTTTTAGCACTTTATCGCACTTATTCTTCATCTCGCAACCAATTTGCTTAACCTGGGTTTCGGATAACCGAAGTCTGGATAAACGGGGCTTACTGTATTTTTAGATATTTTCAATTACTTTTTCTTTATCGAAAATATAAAAGAACTTTAAGTGTTTATTAATGTGTTATGGTTAAAGAATATTTAAAAATTGTGCACAGCTCAGTTTGCTATTTTTTTCGAGTAAATTAGAAATGTAAACAAGCTTTCTTTTCTAGTATGAGACGGACTTTCCGTATTTATATTTTTATTAATATAGTCTAGGCTTCTGCTATATCTATACAAATTTCCTGTTCACATTTACCTTCTCTATGCCGATGGACATCTGAACAGAAGGGCGTCGTCCGAAACACTTTACCCGCAGAGAAAACACCGCTAGACAACACATAAAATCAAAGTATTATACATTTTGGAGTGTTTGTTATTATTTTATTTTATTTAAGTAATAAATTGCATAGCTTTATTACGTTTCAATCTATAGATTACAACGAAAAATCTTAAATGCCCTTGAACACCTTATTAACACATCCGTCAATATGGCTGAAATACAGGTATTTGTGAAGAGGTCTGTTTTTTTATAAATTCCAGTTTCTAGATCGAATTGCCGGTACAACAGGAAATATAGACAAAAAAGATTTTTAATTTAATTCCTACTTAGGTCAGTAAAATAAAAAATTATTCTAGCTAGTTTTTATTAAATAATAATAACAATTAAGACAAAATAAGTACTAGCTCATAACATATGCATTAAACCAGCTGGTCTACCACTTAACCTATAAGATAAAATCACCTATTTTTTAGCACCTATCATATGTTAGCACTTATTTTAAGCCAAATGGGACGAAATAAATATATTGCACTTCTTTCACTTTTTGTGAAACTTATTTCTCTCATATAAAACTACTAAAACAATTAATAATTATATCATAATTATATTTATTAATGAATTAATGTTTGAAAATTTTGTAATAACATCAATAACCATTCACTAAAGATTTATTTGAACTTGAGTGGATAAATAGAATGTATTTTATTGACGATTAAAAATTTGAACTATATATATATATATATATATATATATATATATATATATATATATATATATATATATATATATAAGAAGAGTGTGAACTAATAGAATGAATTCAAAATAAATACAAACTTTATAACAAATATAAATTATTGCCCCGTAGCAACGGCTACAATATAACACTTGTATTCTTGTATGTTGTAAATAAACCCTTCATACAAACTACCTTTCCGATTAGGTTACACAAAAGCGTTTCCGAAACGTTATACACTACATCACAGCTTGATTAATAACAGAGTGTAATAAATTTATAAAACAAAAAAGTCGAGTCGGGACAAAATATAAAATCATAATTTAGTCCTTGTTGGAAGAGGAGGCGCGACGACAAATCAAACAGCTGCCACACTTGTGCAATCGGCACCCTGTGGCCGCGGCGTAACGCACATAGATTGAATGTAGCGCAATTAATCTAACATTCAGTTGTATTTGGTGCTACTCGGACACAGAAATACGTATTAGCTCCACTAGTAATAACATCTATTGTAGATCGCGCTACTTGTAACATTTGATTTTTAAAAGTAAAAGAGTTTAAATCGGGGTTTTCTGTTAAAACATTGTTTTACTGTGTGAAAAAAAAGTGTCACCCTTTCTAACATTTATATATAGGTTGTTACAAAAACAAATGTCACACTTCTACCAATAATGTACAGAGTGTTACAAAACAAATGTCACACTTTATAGCATTTGTATACAGGGTATTACAAAAGCAATTGTCACACTTTCCAGCATTTATATACAGGGTGTTACAAAAACAAATGTCACACTTTCTAGCATTTATATACAGAGTGTTACAAAAGCAATTGTCACACTTTCCAGCATTTATATACAGGGTGTTACAAAAACAAATGTCACACTTTCTAGCATTTATATACAGAGTGTTACAAAAACAATTGTCACACTTTCCAGCATTTATATACAGGATGTTACAAAAACAAATGTCACACTTTCTAGCATTTATATACAGAGTGTTACAAAAACAATTGTCACACTCTCCAGCATTTATATACAGGGTGTTACAAAAACAAATGTCACACTTTCTAGCATTTATATACAGAGTGTTACAAAAGCAATTGTCACACTTTCCAGCATTTATATACAGGGTGTTACAAAAACAAATGTCACACTTTCTAGCATTTATATACAGGGTGTTACAAAAACAAATGTCACACTTTCTAGCATTTATATACAGAGTGTTACAAAAGCAATTGTCACACTTTCCAGCATTTATATACAGGGTGTTACAAAAACAAATGTCACACTTTCTAGCATTTATATACAGAGTGTTACAAAAGCAATTGTCACACTTTCCAGCATTTATATACAGGGTGTTACAAAAACAAATGTCACACTTTCCAGCATTTATATACAGGGTGTTACAAAAACAAATGTCACACTTTCTAGCATTTATATACAGGGTGTTACAAAAACAAATGTCACACTTTCTAGCATTTATATACAGGGTGTTACAAAAGCAATTGTCACACTTTCTAGCATTTATATACAGAGTGTTACAAAAGCAATTGTCACACTTTCCAGCATTTATATACAGGGTGTTACAAAAGCAATTGTCACACTTTCCAGCATTTATATACAGGGTGTTACAAAAACAAATGTCACACTTTCCAGCATTTATATACAGGGTGTTACAAAAACAAATGTCACACTTTCTAGCATTTATATACAGGGTGTTACAAAAACAAATGTCACACTTTCTAGCATTTATATACAGGGTGTTACAAAAGCAATTGTCACACTTTCCAGCATTTATATACAGGGTGTTACAAAAACAAATGTCACACTTTCTAGCATTTATATACAGAGTGTTACAAAAACAAATTGTCACACTTTCCAGCATTTATATACAGGGTGTTACAAAAACAAATGTCACACTTTCTAGCATTTATATACAGAGTGTTACAAAAGCAATTGTCACACTTTCCAGCATTTATATACAGAGTGTTACAAAAACAAATGTCACACTTTCTAGCATTTATATACAGGGTGTTACAAAAGCAATTGTCACACTTTCCAGCATTTATATACAGAGTGTTACAAAAACAAATGTCACACTTTCCAGCATTTATATACAGGGTGTTACAAAAACAAATGTCACACTTTCTAGCATTTATATACAGAGTGTTACAAAAGCAATTGTCACACTTTCTAGCATTTATATACAGGGTGTCACAAAAACAATTGTCACACTTTCCAGCATTTATATACAGGGTGTTACAAAAACAAATGTCACACTTTCTAGCATTTATATACAGAGTGTTACAAAAACAATTGTCACACTTTCCAGCATTTATATACAGGGTGTTACAAAAACAAATGTCACACTTTCTAGCATTTATATACAGAGTGTTACAAAAACAATTGTCACACTTTCCAGCATTTATATACAGGGTGTTACAAAAACAAATGTCACACTTTCTAGCATTTATATACAGAGTGTTACAAAAGCAATTGTCACACTTTCCAGCATTTATATACAGGGTGTTACAAAAACAAATGTCACACTTTCTAGCATTTATATACAGGGTGTTACAAAAGCAATTGTCACACTTTCCAGCATTTATATACAGAGTGTTACAAAAGCAATTGTCACACTTTCTAGCATTTATATACAGGGTGTTACAAAAACAATTGTCACACTTTCCAGCATTTATATACAGGGTGTTACAAAAACAAATGTCACACTTTCTAGCATTTATATACAGAGTGTTACAAAAGCAATTGTCACACTTTCCAGCATTTATATACAGGGTGTTACAAAAACAAATGTCACACTTTCTAGCATTTATATACAGGGTGTTACAAAAACAATTGTCACACTTTCCAGCATTTATATACAGGGTGTTACAAAAACAAATGTCACACTTTCTAGCATTTATATACAGAGTGTTACAAAAGCAATTGTCACACTTTCCAGCATTTATATACAGAGTGTTACAAAAACAATTGTCACACTTTCCAGCATTTATATACAGGGTGTTACAAAAACAAATGTCACACTTTCTAGCATTTATATACAGAGTGTTACAAAAGCAATTGTCACACTTTCCAGCATTTATATACAGAGTGTTACAAAAACAATTGTCACACTTTCCAGCATTTATATACAGGGTGTTACAAAAACAAATGTCACACTTTCTAGCATTTATATACAGAGTGTTACAAAAGCAATTGTCACACTTTCCAGCATTTATATACAGGGTGTTACAAAAACAAATGTCACACTTTCTAGCATTTATATACAGAGTGTTACAAAAGCAATTGTCACACTTTCCAGCATTTATATACAGGATGTTACAAAAACAAATGTCACACTTTCTAGCATTTATATACAGAGTGTTACAAAAGCAATTGTCACACTTTCCAGCATTTATATACAGAGTGTTACAAAAACAAATGTCACACTTTCTAGCATTTATATACAGGGTGTTACAAAAGCAATTGTCACACTTTCCAGCATTTATATACAGAGTGTTACAAAAACAAATGTCACACTTTCCAGCATTTATATACAGGGTGTTACAAAAACAAATGTCACACTTTCTAGCATTTATATACAGAGTGTTACAAAAGCAATTGTCACACTTTCTAGCATTTATATACAGGGTGTCACAAAAACAATTGTCACACTTTCCAGCATTTATATACAGGGTGTTACAAAAACAAATGTCACACTTTCTAGCATTTATATACAGAGTGTTACAAAAACAATTGTCACACTTTCCAGCATTTATATACAGGGTGTTACAAAAACAAATGTCACACTTTCTAGCATTTATATACAGAGTGTTACAAAAACAATTGTCACACTTTCCAGCATTTATATACAGGGTGTTACAAAAACAAATGTCACACTTTCTAGCATTTATATACAGAGTGTTACAAAAGCAATTGTCACACTTTCCAGCATTTATATACAGGGTGTTACAAAAACAAATGTCACACTTTCTAGCATTTATATACAGGGTGTTACAAAAGCAATTGTCACACTTTCCAGCATTTATATACAGAGTGTTACAAAAGCAATTGTCACACTTTCTAGCATTTATATACAGGGTGTTACAAAAACAATTGTCACACTTTCCAGCATTTATATACAGGGTGTTACAAAAACAAATGTCACACTTTCTAGCATTTATATACAGAGTGTTACAAAAGCAATTGTCACACTTTCCAGCATTTATATACAGGATGTTACAAAAACAAATGTCACACTTTCTAGCATTTATATACAGGGTGTTACAAAAACAATTGTCACACTTTCCAGCATTTATATACAGGGTGTTACAAAAACAAATGTCACACTTTCTAGCATTTATATACAGAGTGTTACAAAAGCAATTGTCACACTTTCCAGCATTTATATACAGAGTGTTACAAAAACAATTGTCACACTTTCCAGCATTTATATACAGGGTGTTACAAAAACAAATGTCACACTTTCTAGCATTTATATACAGAGTGTTACAAAAGCAATTGTCACACTTTCCAGCATTTATATACAGAGTGTTACAAAAACAATTGTCACACTTTCCAGCATTTATATACAGGGTGTTACAAAAACAAATGTCACACTTTCTAGCATTTATATACAGAGTGTTACAAAAGCAATTGTCACACTTTCCAGCATTTATATACAGGGTGTTACAAAAACAAATGTCACACTTTCTAGCATTTATATACAGAGTGTTACAAAAGCAATTGTCACACTTTCCAGCATTTATATACAGGGTGTTACAAAAACAAATGTCACACTTTCTAGCATTTATATACAGAGTGTTACAAAAGCAATTGTCACACTTTCCAGCATTTATATACAGGGTGTTACAAAAACAAATGTCACAATTTCTAGCATTTATATACAGAGTGTTACAAAAACAAATGTCACGTCTTTTAGCATTTATATACACAGTGTTACAAAAACAAATGTCACACTTTATAGCATTTGTATACAGGGTATTACAAAAACAAATGTCACACTTTCTAGCATTTATATACAGAGTGTTACAAAAACAAATGTCACGTCTTTTAGCATTTATATACAGAGTGTTACAAAAGCAATTGTCACACTTTCTAGCATTTATATACAGGGTGTTACAAAAACAAATGTCACACTTTCTAGCATTTATATACAGAGTGTTACAAAAACAAATGTCACGTCTTTTAGCATTTATATACACAGTGTTACAAAAACAAATGTCACACTTTATAGCATTTGTATACAGGGTATTACAAAAACAAATGTCACACTTTCTAGCATTTATATACAGAGTGTTACAAAAACAAATGTCACGTCTTTTAGCATTTATATACAGAGTGTTACAAAAACAAATGTCACGTCTTTTAGCATTTATATACACAGTGTTACAAAAACAAATGTCACACTTTCTAGCATTTACATACACAGTGTTACAAAAAAAACGCCGGGATTTCGAACAAGTGTTACTGAAAGACTGGACGAGATAACTAAAAGATTTGAATTTCAAGTTGAAGAGAAAAGATGAAAGTATTTTTAATAACATATTATGTTGTTCAAAGTCTTCTATTTGACGTAATGACGGTTTTGTCTAACATGGTAACACAAATTATGCCATTAATCGATATTTAGACGATCCTGTACTACCAGATATCCGTTGACAGAGTACCAAACGAAATGATTTCATATAACAGGTCTTTTCTTCTACAATTACAGGTATAATAATATTAATTTTACTGAAATTTCACTTGTTCCTTAAAAATTAATCCATGCGTAAAAAATTCTTTTATGAATATGAAACTGTTTTTTGTTAATAAAATAATTCAAATTTTGTTTTATTAGTGTAATTTCAAATAGATATGATTTCTACTGCCATTATTTTGACAATGGTTACTTGTCAGCAAGAAGGAAAAACAAATATAAACTTTCAGGTTCTAAGTTTGAGAATATAAAAGGTGTAAGTTACAGACGAATGTACGAGCTAGATATAAATTTCTTTAATGTTCACGAGTAGATTTTTAATTTGTCTTCTGTATAATTAATTTATTTCGACCCAGTTCTTAGTCTCCTAACTTCTAAATTAAAAAAATGTTTTATGTAACGATAGTTCTATGAAAGCAATTTTATAAATCTCATTGTATCTGAAACTTAAAACGGACAAGAAATAAAGCACGCATTTAATTAAAGATATTGCGCAAAGTTTGTAATGAAATTATTAACAGATATAAGTTAACAATTTTACAGATTCCCTCTTTGAAAAGATTATTTCTTTCTTTCATAAAACAATACTTTTGTAATGAGACGTCTTTTTATATGAAAACGCCTTCAATGATACGATTCTGGTTTATCTCTGTTAAACAACTGATTCTAACAACACTAATGAATATTTTTATATTACCATTGTAATAGGAAGTGTTACTGAAGCGTTAACTAGCTGGTCACAGCTGTAGTTATCAGAGGTAAGGTTGTCAGCAGAGGACTATTTCTGCACGTGATTTACTCAAGTCTTATTTCATAAACAAATATGTTATGAAATATCTGTCTGTAAACAAATATATACAAAAACTATATAAACAAAAACAAATGTACACAAACAAATCTTTCTATAAAACAAATATGTACAATTAAATATATAAAGAAATAATTGTTGAATTTTGTAGTCTATTACGTTCCGCGAAACGTAATTAATCACTTTTACATTACTTTATGACTATCCGAACTTTAATTTTGTAAATTTGTAAAAACTTACTGAGACAGAACGTTTTCGATTGCTTCGTAGTGATCTTCATCAGTTTAATACAAATTAAACTAAACAAACTGCAACAAATTCTACATTGGGTAAACAACAACAGTTGCTGCTTCCAACAAAGAGTCGAGGAACACAAACAGAACACCAACTCAGCATTTTCCAGTCGCCTAAAAGAAACAGGACACAAATACACAGACATTTACCATAACCTAGAAATGATACACATCAAGAGAAAAGGACCACATCTCAACACATTAGAACAATATGAAATTTACAAACACAAAATACAAACAGAAACACTGATAAAAATCGAAAATAAAAATAAACTAATGTAAAAGTGATTAATTAAATAATTGTATATGAAAAATATATAGACTAATGATTATATACAAACAAATGTATAGGAGGAAAATGTATAAACAAATATATATTTACAACAAATATATAAATAAATAATTATATCTCAACAAACATACTGTTTAAATAAATATCTAAATTTAACAAAATATATAAAGAAACATATATAAACAAGTATGTTTACGTTTATATAGGTAAAACGAAAATATAAAAAGTTCAGCATCATGATGCAGTAAACGGATATAAATTTTAAAGACGAACAATATCCAGGAGGACATCAAATTCAGCTACGTTAAAAAAAGACAGCAACAAATGAAATGAGTGTCAGGTAGGTGTGGTGTGGCCAGGCATTAAATCATGGTGGGTGACTACAGTCTAGCTGTAATGCAATTAGGTATTAACACCCACCCCTTCCCCCTTTCTGACATTTAAATAAAATAGCGCCAACATTCCATTTGGTGAGGACGGGGGATGAAATACGTTTAGGGTTGGGGTGGAATTTGATTTTATAATTCTTGGTACTTATGCAGTTATACAAGCAGTCGAATTATGTGTGCGTGGGTGCGTGCGTGCGCGCGCGCGCGTGTGTGTGTGTGTGTATGTGTGTGTGTGTGTGTGTGTGTGTGTGTTCGGGTACGTGTGTGTGTGTGTGTTTGTGTGTGTGTGTGTGTGTGTGTGTGTGTGTGTGCGCGCGCGTGTGTATGAGTGTGTGTGTGTGTGTGTGTGTGTGTGTGTGTGCGCGCGCGCGTACGCGCGTGTGTGTGTGTATGTGTGGGCGCGCGCGCGCGCGTGTGTGTGTATGTGTGTGTGTGTGTGTGTATGTGTGTGTGTGTGTGTGCACGTGTGTGTGTGTGTGTGTGTGTGTGTGTGTGTGTGTGTGTGTGTGTGTGTGTGTGTGTGTGTGTGTGTGTATGTGTATGTGTGTGTGTGTGTGTGTGTGTGTGTGTGTGTGTGTGTGTGTGTGTGTGTGTGTGTGTGTGTGTGTGTGTGTGTGTGTGTGTGTGTGTGTGTGTGTGTGTGTGTGTGTGTGTGTGTGTGTGTGTGTGTGTGTGTGTGTGTGTGTGTGTGTGTGTGTGTGTGTGTGTGTGTGTGTGTGTGTGTGTGTGTGTGTGTGTGTGTGTGTGTGTGTGTGCACGTGTGTGCACGTGTGTGTGTGTGTGTGTGTGTGTGTGTGTGTGTGTGTGTGTGTATGTGTGTGTGTGTGTGTGTGTGTGTGTGTGTGTGTGTGTGTGTGTGTGTGTGTGTGTGTGTGTGTGTGTGTGTGTGTGTGTGTGTGTGTGTGTGTGTGTGTGTGTGTGTGTGTGTGTGTGTGTGTGTGTGTGTGTGTGTGTGTGTGTGTGTGTGTGTGTGTGTGTGTGTGTGTGTGTGTGTGTGTGTGTGTGTGTGTGTGTGTGTGTGTGTGTGTGTGTGTGTGTGTGTGTGTGTGTGTGTGTGTGTGTGTGTGTGTGTGTGTGTGTGTGTGTGTGTGTGTGTGTGTGTGTGTGTGTGTGTGTGTGTGTGTGTGTGTGTGTGTGTGTGTGTGTGTGTGTGTGTGTGTGTGTGTGTGTGTGTGTGTGTGTGTGTGTGTGTGTGTGTGTAAGTATTATGAAAAACCTCATTCAAGCTGTTTGCAGTAATCATGGAATAATATGGCAATAGGAGAGTTTCCCTGTTAATACACATTCATATTTCCCTGTAGGAGGGTTGGTTTCCGAAACTCCCCTCTATACCAGAATTTATAAATCTCCTTTACAAAGATTTTAGAATCATAACCCCCTCCGAGGCGTGTAAAGTGTACATAGTTACGATAAATCAAAAACTTTAATTAATTTGTATACAATTAGTCTAAATCTATTATCCGGAATTATCAGCTTAGCTACCCGCTGTTGACCATGATAGAATGAATACTAGGTCTCAGGTAAAGTAATATTTAAAACTTTTGCTGAAAGTATATTCATTCTATTTTTATAATGTTTTACATTGCTCTACAAGGTTGATGAAGGAAATTACAATTTAATTTATCACCTCTAGTTACAGAAACAGTGTTTTCACAAAGGTTTGTTTATCAAATGTTTCGGCCTTAGAATTAATTATTGCTGAACACTAGTTTTAATATAAGGTAAAACAGTTTTAAAAAACTCTCTTCTACAGTGGATGGTCTGTAGGACCTGTCCACTGGGGATTTTGCATCAAATCCCACTCAAAAAATTAGATTAAATGGTTTTGTGTACATCTGTTATGATAAATAAAATAAAAAAGTTTGGTTAGTACAATAGTTAATCTTTGTGAAGCATTTCTGGAGCCTTACTGTTGGAATATCAACTCGTATTCTTTTATTCTGAAACTCGACTCTCAAACCCTTACTAACTTGGAACTATGAAATATAGAAATATAGCCTAACGCTTGAACTCAGTTATACTTATAAAGAAAGCGAAAACTTCAGAGATATGTAGCGTGTTTAAATATTACAATACGACTGAAACTATTTTAAAACTTAGTCTATACAGGCACATTTATGACATGGACATTCATGATACTTTAAAACAATTGAGTAAATTAATATGTCACCATTACTCCAGAAATATAATAGAATGCTGTACCTGAGTTCTAATAGATTTCATGCTTTATATTAATAAATGAATGGAAAATGTATAGATTTTAATACTTTTTTATACAAAAATATTTTTAGGTCTAGTTTTATGTTCTTGTTACCGACCTGGTGGAATTTTGGGCTCTGAACATTCCGATATAACTCAAATTAAGCGGTAACGAGTTAGTTCAACGGGCTTGCGGAGTGCTGCTATCGTGTAGCGATAATGGAAACTAAGAATGCAGTTTTCTGCTTTATTTTATTTCATTGATTGAATCTTGAGTAAAAAAAGCTACACTGGATAAAAAGTGAATATTCGATACAAATATATTTTAACGCAGCAGCGCTACCTGTAACTATATATGAAGGATCTTCTTTGCCAGAGCTAATCTTGCCCAAAACAGTTTACTCTCTGGTTATAGAGTCGCCGCGGGTAAAGTATAAAGCCCTGTTCACAGGTATCGCTTGTCACTCTGCAGGAGCATGTTAATCTTTCAATCAAATTGATGACAATGTAATAGGTAGGTCGTGGCGTCAGGTGGGTTCACAGCACAACCTGTGTCGAGCATTACTTGTAATCCTGGCTAATGCATTCACTCGTAATCCAGGAAGATGGTGAGGAAATCATTATTTCTCAACTTACAATACCGTAGGGGGGGGTAACCTTTAAACTTGTAAGGTGGTACGTATTAATTAAGCCAGCTGTTGTATGCCTTAAAGTTTATCTATTTTCTTTTATGGATGAACCAATCCCGAAATGTATTTCCTTTCAATATATTGAAGGGTATACCTGAACAAATAAAAACTGTTACAGCAAAGAAAAACTGTAGGAAAAAAAACATTTGAAACTCTAGTCTATAAATGTGTGTATGTGCACGCGTGTAAACAAATTATTGGTTTTGTTTAAAAATAAATGGATGTTTGGTGAAGCTAATATTGTTAACATTATATAATTTAACTGCATTAATCAGAGTAATACAAATGAGAAAAGTGGGGACGAACTGCGTCGACTAATTGTGTACTTTGTCTAAACAAATTGTCTAGGTTTTACTTTATACACTTCTGGTGGAGGGAAAGTAACAACTGTACAAACGGTCTTTAAGCGAAACGAATACAAAACGTATTCAAGCAAGTGCCGGAAAGAAGACGATGTTAGGTTCCATTAAAATCCAAGATGAAACAAATCTGTCTTTCCCATTTTCCTGTTTTGTTAATTAATTAAAATCTTACTAATTTAATTAATGCAATTAAAAAACAGACTTGTAGACTTGATTATTTCTTATTGTATAATCAAGTTGCACTGCTCAGTCCGGCTTTATTAATAACAATTAATTAACACTTTAATTTCAGTGAAAAAGCTGTCAATATAAACCGGTTCTTGTAAGGTTTTCTGTAGTGACGTCACAACATTCGATTTTTGTGTCAAGTTTTTTTTAGTGAGACGTTATTATTAGAAGAAACGTTTAAGTACTTCAATCACGGATAATTTCATAACAAAATTCAGTTTCGCAAAGTTGGTATACATGTTTTCTACCTGATTATATAGCTATTTTCCTTTGCCATATTTCTAGACACCGAAGCTCTAAAAGCTGATAGTACTACTTAAATAAGAAATCCTTTTTTATATGACTAAATAAATTGAATAAGTGAAGAATTATCTAGTTCTCATACCAAAAATTAAGTTTTATTGTAAAACGACGTACAACATAGGATTTGACTGTAAGATCGCGTGTGTGGGTATTTTAGTAAGAGAGAGAACGAGAAAAAGCGCGCGAGCGCGCATGTGTGTGTGTATTTGTGTGTGTGTGTGTGTGTGTGTGTTTTATTTGCGTGTGTGTATGTGTAAGTGTTTGTGTTTCTATTTTAGTAAGAGAGAGAAAGAGCGCGTGCACGAGTGTGTGTATATATATATATGTGTGTGTGTGTGTGTGTGTGTGTGTGTGTGTGTGTGTGTGTGTGTGTGTGTGTGTGTGTGTGTGTGTGTGTGTGTGTGTGTTTGTGTGTGTGTTTGTGTGTGTGTTTGTGTGTGTTTGTGTGTGTGTTTGTGTGTGTGTGTGTGTGTGTTTGTGTGTGTGTGTGTGTGTGTATTTTAGTAAGAGAGAGGGAGTGTGTGTGTGTGTGTGTGTGTGTTTGTGTTTGTGTGTGTGTGTGTTTGTGTGTGTTTGTGTGTGTGTGTGTGTTTGTGTGTGTGTATTTTAGTAAGAGAGAGGGAGTGTGTGTGTGTGTTTGTGTGTGTGTGTGTGTGTGTGTGTGTGTGTGTGTGTGTGTGTGTGTGTGTATGTGTGTATTTTAGTAAGAGAGAGGGAGTGTGTGTGTGTGTGTTTTAGTAAGAGAGAAAGAGAAAGAGAGAGTGTGTGTGTGTGTGTAAGAGAGAGACAGAGAGCGCTCGCGCGCGCGCGTGTGTGTGTTTTGTGTATTTGTTTGAGAGTGTGTGTGTGTGTGTGTATTTTAGTAAGAGAGAGGGAGGGAGTGTGTGTGTGTGTGTGTGTGTGTGTGTGTGTGTGTGTTTTACTAAGTGAGAAAGAGAAAAGAGTGTGTGTGTGTAAGAGAGAGAGAGAAAGAGCGCGCCTGTTTGTGTGTAACAGTGAGTGCGAGAAAGAGTGAGTGCATGTATGTTTCCGTGTGTGTATAACATATAAATAATCTGTAAGGTACGTGACAAAAGTTCAACATATTAAGAACCAAGGCCCAAATACATAGTTTTCCAAAACTGTACTTACGGCCTTACTTAATTTACTGTAAAATAAACAACAAGCATATAACAAAAAACACAACACAAAATACGTGACAATTTTCCAATACGATAACAGCTTGAAAATACACACCTGACATTAGCATAAAGACAGTTGCCGCCCCTTAATGTAAGGAATACACGCCTGACATTAGCATAAAGACAGTTGCCGCCCCTTAATGTAAGGAATACACACCTGACATTAGCATAAAGACAGTTGCCGCCCCTTAATGTAAGGAATACACACCTGACATTAGCATAAAGACAGTTTCCGCCCCTTAATGTAAGGAATACACACCTGACATTAGCATAAAGACAGTTGCCGCCCCTTAATGTAAGGAATACACACCTGACATTAGCATAAAGACAGTTGCCGCCCCTTAATGTAAGGAATACACACCTGACATTAGCATAAAGACAGTTGCCGCCCCTTAATGTAAGGAATACACACCTGACATTAGCATAAAGACAGTTGCCGCCCCTTAATGTAAGGAATACACACCTGACATTAGCATAAAGACAGTTGCCGCCCCTTAATGTAAGGCATACACACCTGACATTAGCATAAAGACAGTTGCCGCCCCTTAATGTAAGGAATACACACCTGACATTAGCATAAAGACAGTTGCCGCCCCTTAATGTAAGGAATACACACCTGACATTAGCATAAAGACAGTTGCCGCCCCTTAATGTAAGGAATACACACCTGACATTAGCATAAAGACAGTTGCCGCCACTTAATGTAAGGAATACACACCTGACATTAGCATAAAGACAGTTGCCGCCCCTTAATGTAAGGAATACACACCTGACATTAGCATAAAGACAGTTGCCGCCACTTAATGTAAGGAATACACACCTGACATTAGCATAAAGACAGTTGCCGCCCCTTAATGTAAGGAATACACACCTGACATTAGCATAAAGACAGTTGCCGCTCCTTAATGTAAGGAATACACACCTGACATTAGCATAAAGACAGTTGCCGCCCCTTAATGTAAGGAATACACACCTGACATTAGCATAAAGACAGTTGCCGCCCCTTAATGTAAGGAATACACACCTGACATTAGCATAAAGACAGTTGCCGCCCCTTAATGTAAGGAATACACACCTGACATTAGCATAAAGACAGTTGCCGCCCCTTAATGTAAGGAATACACACCTGACATTAGCATAAAGACAGTTGCCGCCCCTCAATGTAAGGAATACACACCTGACATTAGCATAAAGACAGTTGCCGCCCCTTAATGTAAGGAATACACGCCTGACATTAGCATAAAGACAGTTGCCGCCCCTTAATGTAAGGAATACACACCTGACATTAGCATAAAGACAGTTGCCCCCCCTTAATGTAAGGAATACACACCTGACATTAGCATAAAGACAGTTGCCGCCCCTTAATGTAAGGAATACACACCTGACATTAGCATAAAGACAGTTGCCGCCCCTTAATGTAAGGAATACACACCTGACATTAGCATAAAGACAGTTGCCGCCCCTTAATGTAAGGAATACACACCTGACATTAGCATAAAGACAGTTGCCGCCCCTTAATGTAAGGAATACACACCTGACATTAGCATAAAGACAGTTGCCGCCCCTTAATGTAGGGAATACACACTTGACATTAGCATAAAGACAGTTGCCGCCCCTTAATGTAAGGTATACACACCTGACATTAGCATAAAGACAGTTGCCGCCCCTTAATGTAAGGAATACACTAATAGGAGTACACACGGAAACCTTTCCTATTTACTGCGCAAGTGTTCTGAGGCTCTAGCGATGGTAGCTATGATGGTTCCTCAGGATCTCACGGAACGCACTCCATCATTCTTGTCATGTAATTAGTTAACCCGCAGTTATCAGTAGATTGTCATCTAATTAGATTACAAAAATTTGAAACCTTAGGTTAATATATATCAATCAATAACACTGTCACATAACAAATGGGCTATTTTCTGTTTTTTCATTTTTCACTAGTTAGTTTTTCGTTAAGGAGAGTAGGCCTATGTTCTTTAGTAGTTATTGAAAAGGTGCTCCTAAATATATATTTTTTTAAATATATTGCAATAAAATTAAATAACATTAATGAAAAATGTATCTAAAACTTATTAGAACACATAATTAACAACTACCCAATGAACAATATCACACCACAGATCACCAACACACCACAGTCTCACACCTGATCAACAGTCGTGTTCGGGACTCCATTGAATAATACACTTGTCTAGTGCGAAACGCGTCTGCTGAAACATATCTGTATGTAGTGGTTTCCAACCCACTGATGTCAATAGTAGTACTAAAACTGTTACGGAAGTTATTTTTATAAAAGTCAATAAATCTTTTAAGAACGGTTTTAAGAATTATTTTGACCTCCATTGGATTTAGCGCTAGGGCTGGCAGATTCATCCAACGCTGATACTATTCATAAGGTTCTATTGTGTTCTTAGTAAAATCATCGGAAACGTAACATATAGAAAAGGTATTTTACTGGAAACCGTAGACTATGATTGAGACCAGACGGACAGCTGGCAATGCTATTGCGCAGTAACATTGTACAATACTGTTGATAATGTACTCCGGCTGTCCGCAGAGTCCGATGGAAACAGAATGTTGATTCCATTTGTATGTAGGGAGGGTGCTGATATCTAATTGCGTCCCGTCCCTCCTTGATTTAAAGCTGGGCCACGTCACCTCTGCGACGAAGGTAGGGCTTCATTCGTCGTCGAATCAGGTTACCCGCCCTACGCATGTTTAAAATGTTTCCTTATTCTATTCTCTTATATAACCAAAATAAATACTCTATAGGGAAATTTTTAAAGTTTTATTTAGTGACGATAAGGATGAAAATAAAATTATTTAAATCTAATAACTATTAAAAAATTAAAATTGTAGGGAGAGTACCCTTCTTAGAAAATAATGTAAAATACAGTATTAATGTTGGTTTTATTATTTTAAAAATAGTATATGAGTGTAATAACAGTTACTCAATATTACTTATTGTATACAAATTGTATTTTGTATACAACGCTAAATTTTTACAAAGTCCATTTAGTATTTCTTCTCGTACAACATTCTCGTACCTACTTTCTGTCAATACAAGTAAATTTGGCAACATCTTCTGACAGTTTGGCAACATTCTGCCTCCTACCTCTTTGACTCTAGCGGTTGCGCGGACTTTATTTACCATCAACCAAACAATTGGTCCATCTCCTTGGTTGCCCTCACCACTGTCGCTATATTACTAGTGGCAACAACTGGATGTCTTCTCTCTTACCGCTTCCCTACCGGAGGCAATGTTACTAGCGTCAGACTTATATTCATATCTATATCATTAGGGAGGATCTCGACTATGTAGGATTAAATAATTGCATCAGATTTCCGAATACTTTATCTCACTTCTTCTATAAGGAAGTAGCTTTGTTTCGCTAGATGAAATCGGTAAAGCTACCTTCTTTTGTGTACCTTGTCATTTAGTCAAAAGTTTTAATGTGTCTGCTTGTCCGCTAGTGTGTTGTGTATGTGTGTGTGTGTGTGTGTGTTTACGCGCGTGCGTGTGTGTGCGTGTGTCTGTCTGTGTGTGCACGCGCGCGTGTGTGCCTGTGTGCGCGCGCATGTGTGTGTGTGTGAGAGAGAGAGAAAGAGAGAGTGAGAGAATGAAGTAATTGTGAAATTGAATATGAATTAGATTTTTAATAATAATTTTAATAGGTGTCCCACCCGTACCTAATGTGGAAGATTTAGCTAATGGCTGTGTTGTACATCTGGAGTCTTTTTAAGTGTTCGTCAGTAAGAAATGATACAAATATATCACTTGGCCAAAACCACTACTTAATAATATTTTTCAGCGGACACGTTTCGCACTAGATCGGTGCATTGTTCAATGCTGTCTTGTCTGTGATTCACAGGATTTAATGCACTGGATTTAATGTTGTGGTTTTTTCCAAGTGATATCAATAAAAACACTTTTCTTCATATTGTGCATTTGCTGTGATAGTCAAATAGACTGCAAGTCTTAAACTATGAGTTACGCACGATAAATGCAGTATAAAAAGGTGAAAAATAATCAATTATTAGAAATGGTCAATTTAAACTGTTCTCCTAACGATGGACGCTAAGGCGCGCACACATGCACGCACTACACCTGCAGAACAATGAGAGGTGCGTAGTTGGGCAACGTTTGTACAAAGCCTATGCAAATCGGGCCGAGGCTCTAAGTTAGCAGGAGTATTAGCGAACATGTCACGTGGGCTTAAAGATTTAAACGACAGGTAAAGACTAAACGTAGCTGAACACATGCATGAGCAATGAGGCAAAACAGGTGGGGGCGGGAAACGCGAAAGGTTGGTTAGGGTAGGTTGCAGTTAAACATCGTGACACACACATACACAGAAACAACACATACACATATCACATACACATATCACAGACAAATATAACATATAAAAACATGTTTGAAGGGAATGGTATACACATTTCTTTCCTTCTGATTGGGTGCACATACGCATTCACTATTACATCTACATATAATATTTAAGCTATTTTCTAAATAATCCCTTCACAATATAAAACCAATAATTCGAGTATGAGTAGAATAAACATTCAACTTCGATGAAGTTCCGTGTAAAGTTGTAGTGTTTGCATCCCTCGGCCAAGACCAGCTCCAACAGTTGCCTATATTGATGGCGCAAATACATTAGAAGCTTACGTTCTTAGCCCAAGTTGCCCGAACTTGAAGACCACAACCTAAACTACCCTCAACCCCATCGTACACTGTAATAAATCACTTGTGGTTGGTTGCTGTACGATGTGGTATTATCCGACCTCCTAAGCAGATAAATGAAATCAGATGCTGTGGCTGGTGATAAACCGGTTTACGTTGGCTCAGCCTTCTGTATCATAGAACTCTCACTTTAGACGTCCAAGCAAAGTACTGTCTTGAGGTTGCATAAAACATACATGGATAGAGCGATAAAAACTTACAGTGGGTCTGTGGAAGTAATTTGTCCTGCATAATTAATTATATTGATTAATGTTTATAAACGTGGGAGGTACACACAATATGTAACCAAATGAGGAGTGGGAGAAATGGCTCTTGGAAAAACGTAGAAGCATTAAACAAAAAATTAAAGCTACATTAAACCATTATATAAAGTACAACAAAATAAGAATGTATTCTGGTATAACTATAAATTCTGTAAATATAACCTCACATCTTTCTAACATGTATTATAACCCTACGAAAACAATATAATTATCTCCAACAAAAATTATAACCTCATGCAAAATATGTTATATCCAACAAATATTATATCATCAAGTAAACAATATTATTTTTTCAAACAAATAATTCAATTGTACTAAAACAATATTATTATTTCCAACAAATGCTATAACCTCACGAAAACAATATTATTATTTCCAACAAATGCTATAACCTCATGAAAATAATATTATTATTTCCAACAAATGTTATAACCTCACGAAAACGATATTATTACTTCCTACCAATACTATAACCATACGAAAACATCATTATTTCCAACAAATGCTATAACCTCACGAAAACAATATTATTATTTCCAACAAATGTTATAACCTCATGAAAACAATATTATTACTTCCAACAAATGTTATAACCTCACGAAAACCATATTATTATTTCCAACAAATGTTATAACCTCATGAAAACGATATTATTATTTCCAACCAATACTATAACCACACGAAAACATCATTATTTCCAACAAATGCTATAACCTCACGAAAACGATATTATTATTTCCAACAAATGTTATAACCTCATGAAAACGATATTATTATTTAAAACCAATACTATAACCATACGAAAACATCATTATTTCCAACCAATACTATAACCATTCGAAAACATCATTATTTCCAACAAATGCTATAACCTCACGAAAACAATATTATTATTTCCAACAAATGTTATAACTTCACGAAAACAATATTATTATTTCCAACAAATGTTATAACCTCATGAAAACAATATTATTACTTCCAACAAATGTTATAACCTCACGAAAACGATATTATTATTTCCAACCAATACTATAACCATACGAAAACATCATTATTCCCAACAGATGCTATAACCTCACGAAAACAATATTATTATTTCCAACAAATGTTATAACCACATGAAAACAATATTATTATTTCCAACAAATGCTATAACCTCACGAAAACAATATTATTATTTCCAACAAATGTTATAACCTCACGAAAACAATATTATTACTTCCAACAAATGTTATAGCCTCACGAAAACGATATTATTATTTCCAACAAATGTTATAACCTCACGAAAACAATATTATTACTTCCAACAAATGTTATAACCTCACGAAAACAATATTATTATTTCCAACAAATGTTATAACCTCATGAAAACAATATTATTACTTCCAACAAATGTTATAACCTCACGAAAACGATATTATTATTTCCAACAAATGTTATAACCTCATGAAAACGATATTATTATTTCCAACCAATACTATAAACATACGAAAACATCATTATTTCCAACAAATGCTATAACCTCACGAAAACAATATTATTACTTCCAACAAATGTTATAACCTCATGAAAACGATATTATTATTTCCAACCAATACTATAACCATACGAAAACATCATTATTTCCAACAAATGCTATAACCTCACGAAAACAATATTATTATTTCCAACAAATGTTATAACCTCACAAAAACAATATTATTATTTCCAACAAATGTTATAACCTCATGAAAACAATATTATTACTTCCAACAAATGTTATAACCTCACGAAAACGATATTATTATTTCCAACCAATACTATAACCATACGAAAACATCATTATTCCCAACAGATGCTATAACCTCACGAAAACAATATTATTATTTCCAACAAATGTTATAACCACATGAAAACAATATTATTATTTCCAACAAATTTTATAACCTCATGAAAACAATATTATTATTTCCAACAAATATTATAACCTCATGAAAACAATATTATTATTTCCAACAAATGTTATAACCTCACGAAAACGATATTATTATTTCCAACCAATACTATAACCATACGAAAACATCATTATTTCCAACAAATGCTATAACCTCACGAAAATAATATTATTATTTCCAACAAATGTTATAACCTCATGAAAACAATATTATTATTTCCAACAAATGTTATAACCTCATGAAAACAATATTATTATTTCCAACAAATGTTATAACCTCACGAAAACGATATTATTATTTCCAACCAATACTATAACCATACGAAAACATCATTATTTCCAACAAATGCTATAACCTCACGAAAACAATATTATTATTTCCAACAAATATTATAACCTCATGAAAACAATATTATTATTTCCAACAAATGTTATAACCTCACGAAAACGATATTATTATTTCCAACCAATACTATAACCATACGAAAACATCATTATTTCCAACAAATGCTATAACCTCACGAAAACAATATTATTATTTCCAACAAATGCTATAACCTCACGAAAACAATATTATTACTTCCAACAAATGTTATATCCTCATGAAAACGATATTATTATTTCCAACCAATACTATAACCATACGAAAACATCATTATTTCCAACAAATGCTATAACCTCACGAAAACAATATTATTATTTCCAACAAATGTTATAACCTCACGAAAACGATATTATTATTTCCAACAAATGTTATAACCTCATGAAAACGATATTATTATTTCCAACCAATACTATAACCACACGAAAACATAATTATTTCCAACAAATGCTATAACCTCACGAAAACGATATTATTATTTCCAACAAATGTTATAACCTCATGAAAACGATATTATTATTTCCAACCAATACTATAACCATACGAAAACATCATTATTTCCAACCAATACTATAACCATACGAAAACATCATTATTTCCAACAAATGCTATAACCTCACGAAAACAATATTATTACTTCCAACAAATATTATAACCTCATGAAAACGATATTATTATTTCCAACCAATACTATAACCATACGAAAACATCATTATTTCCAACAAATGCTATAACCTCACGAAAACAATATTATTACTTCCAACAAATGTTATATCCTCATGAAAACGATATTATTATTTCCAACAAATACTATAACCATACGAAAACATCATTATTTCCAACAAATGCTATAACCTCACGAAAACAATATTATTATTTCCAACAAATGTTATAACCTCACGAAAACGATATTATTATTTCCAACAAATGTTATAACCTCATGAAAACGATATTATTATTTCCAACCAATACTATAACCACACGAAAACATAATTATTTCCAACAAATGCTATAACCTCACGAAAACGATATTATTATTTCCAACAAATGTTATAACCTCATGAAAACGATATTATTATTTCCAACCAATACTATAACCATACGAAAACATCATTATTTCCAACCAATACTATAACCATACGAAAACATCATTATTTCCAACAAATGCTATAACCTCACGAAAACAATATTATTACTTCCAACAAATGTTATAACCTCATGAAAACGATATTATTATTTCCAACCAATACTATAACCATACGAAAACATCATTATTTCCAACAAATGCTATAACCTCACGAAAACGATATTATTATTTACAACAAATGTTATAACCTCATGAAAACGATATTATTATTTCCAACCAATACTATAACCATACGAAAACATCATTATTTCCAACCAATACTATAACCATTCGAAAACATCATTATTTCCAACAAATGCTATAACCTCACGAAAACAATATTATTATTTCCAACAAATGTTATAACCTCACGAAAACAATATTATTATTTCCAACAAATGTTATAACCTCATGAAAACAATATTATTACTTCCAACAAATGTTATAACCTCACGAAAACGATATTATTATTTCCAACCAATACTATAACCATACGAAAACATCATTATTCCCAACAGATGCTATAACCTCACGAAAACAATATTATTATTTCCAACAAATGTTATAACCACATGAAAACAATATTATTATTTCCAACAAATGCTATAACCTCACGAAAACAATATTATTATTTCCAACAAATGTTATAACCTCACGAAAACAATATTATTACTTCCAACAAATGTTATAACCTCACGAAAACGATATTATTATTTCCAACAAATGTTATAACCTCACGAAAACAATATTATTACTTCCAACAAATGTTATAACCTCACGAAAACAATATTATTATTTCCAACAAATGTTA
Organism: Prosapia bicincta; assembly: GCA_036971475.1. Taxonomy (NCBI): domain Eukaryota; kingdom Metazoa; phylum Arthropoda; class Insecta; order Hemiptera; family Cercopidae; genus Prosapia; species Prosapia bicincta. The sequence goes on along the minus strand of JBAIZL010000011.1, from coordinate 12,345,609 downwards.
TAACCTCATGAAAACAATATTATTACTTCCAACAAATGTTATAACCTCACGAAAACGATAATATTATTTCCAACAAATGTTATAACCTCATGAAAACGATATTATTATTTCCAACCAATACTATAAACATACGAAAACATCATTATTTCCAACAAATGCTATAACCTCACGAAAACAATATTATTACTTCCAACAAATGTTATAACCTCATGAAAACGATATTATTATTTCCAACCAATACTATAACCATACGAAAACATCATTATTTCCAACAAATGCTATAACCTCACGAAAACAATATTATTATTTCCAACAAATGTTATAACCTCACGAAAACAATATTATTATTTCCAACAAATGTTATAACCTCATGAAAACAATATTATTATTTCCAACAAATGTTATAACCTCACGAAAACGATATTATTATTTCCAACCAATACTATAACCATACGAAAACATCATTATTCCCAACAGATGCTATAACCTCACGAAAACAATATTATTATTTCCGACAAATGTTATAACCACATGAAAACAATATTATTATTTCCAGCAAATTTTATAACCTCATGAAAACAATATTATTATTTCCAACAAATATTATAACCTCATGAAAACAATATTATTATTTCCAACAAATGTTATAACCTCACGAAAACGATATTATTATTTCCAACCAATACTATAACCATACGAAAACATCATTATTTCCAACAAATTTTATAACCTCATGAAAACAATATTATTATTTCCAACAGATATTTTAACCTCATGAAAACAATATTATTATTTCCAACAAATGTTATAACCTCACGAAAACGATATTATTATTTCCAACCAATACTATAACCATACGAAAACATCATTATTTCCAACAAATGCTATAACCTCACGAAAATAATATTATTATTTCCAACAAATGTTATAACCTCATGAAAACAATATTATTATTTCCAACAAATGTTATAACCTCATGAAAACAATATTATTATTTCCAACAAATGTTATAACCTCATGAAAACAATATTATTATTTCCAACAAATGTTATAACCACATGAAAACAATATTATTATTTCCAACAAATATTATAACCTCATGAAAACAATATTATTATTTCCAACAAATGTTATAACCTCACGAAAACGATATTATTATTTCCAACCAATACTATAACCATACGAAAACATCATTATTCCCAACAAATGCTATAACCTCACGAAAATAATATTATTATTTCCAACAAATGTTATAACCTCATGATAACAATATTATTATTTCCAACAAATGTTATAACCTCACGAAAACAATATTATTATTTCCAACAAATGTTATAACCTCATGAAAACAATATTATTACTTCCAACAAATGTTATAACCTCACGAAAACGATATTATTATTTGCAACAAATGTTATAACCTCACGAAAACAATATTATTATTTCCAACAAATGTTATAACCTCACGAAAACAATATTATTATTTCCAACAAATGTTATAACCTCATGAAAACAATATTATTACTTCCAACAAATGTTATAACCTCACGAAAACGATATTATTATTTCCAACCAATACTATAACCATACGAAAACATCATTATTCCCAACAGATGCTATAACCTCACGAAAACAATATTATTATTTCCAACAAATGTTATAACCACATGAAAACAATATTATTATATCCAACAAATTTTATAACCTCATGAAAACAATATTATTATTTCCAACAGATATTTTAACCTCATGAAAACAATATTATTATTTCCAACAAATGTTATAACCTCACGAAAACGATATTATTATTTCCAACCAATACTATAACCATACGAAAACATCATTATTTCCAACAAATGCTATAACCTCACGAAAACAATATTATTACTTCCAACAAATGTTATAACCTCATGAAAACGATATTATTATTTCCAACCAATACTATAACCATACGAAAACATCATTATTTCCAACAAATGCTATAACCTCACGAAAACAATATTATTATTTCCAACAAATGTTATAACCTCACGAAAACAATATTATTATTTCCAACAAATGTTATAACCTCATGAAAACAATATTATTACTTCCAACAAATGTTATAACCTCACGAAAACGATATTATTATTTCCAACCAATACTATAACCATACGAAAACATCATTATTCCCAACAGATGCTATAACCTCACGAAAACAATATTATTATTTCCAACAAATGTTATAACCACATGAAAACAATATTATTATATCCAACAAATTTTATAACCTCATGAAAACAATATTATTATTTCCAACAGATATTTTAACCTCATGAAAACAATATTATTATTTCCAACAAATGTTATAACCTCACGAAAACGATATTATTATTTCCAACCAATACTATAACCATACGAAAACATCATTATTCCCAACAAATGCTATAACCTCACGAAAATAATATTATTATTTCCAACAAATGTTATAACCTCATGAAAACAATATTATTATTTCCAACAAATGTTATAACCTCATGAGAACAATATTATTATTTCCAACAAATATTATAACCTCACGAAAGCAATATTATTATTTCCAACAAATGTTATAACCTCATGAAAACAATATTATTACTTCCAACAAATGTTATAACCTCACGAAAACGATATTATTATTTCCAACCAATACTATAACCATACGAAAACATCATTATTCCCAACAGATGCTATAACCTCACGAAAACAATATTATTATTTCCAACAAATGTTATAACCACATGAAAACAATATTATTATATCCAACAAATTTTATAACCTCATGAAAACAATATTATTATTTCCAACAGATATTTTAACCTCATGAAAACAATATTATTATTTCCAACAAATGTTATAACCTCACGAAAACGATATTATTATTTCCAACCAATACTATAACCATACGAAAACATCATTATTCCCAACAAATGCTATAACCTCACGAAAATAATATTATTATTTCCAACAAATGTTATAACCTCATGAAAACAATATTATTATTTCCAACAAATGTTATAACCTCATGAGAACAATATTATTATTTCCAACAAATATTATAACCTCACGAAAGCAATATTATTATTTCCAACAAATGTTATAACCTCATGAAAACAATATTATTATTTCCAACAAATGTTATAACCTCACGAAAACGATATCATTATTTCCACTGAGTTATAATTCTTACTTTTTATCTGATAATTACCCTTATGTTTGGCTCCACACAACTCCTTAAGACTCTACATACCTTGACATTCCGCATTAACTCTTGAATTTTCCGAAGTTTACACAACTTCTTTGAATTTGCAGAGTTTTATTTTTACACTGATTAAGTCTCACTCCACCCCAATCGTATATTTTAATCAAGTAACAAAGAAGTTATGGCCTAATCCCGTAATTAATTTTTTACGTTTAAGCGTCACTAAATAAAGGCTAAAAACGAAATTTCTGTTGAAATTAAATATGCATGAACGGCTTGGAACGGGCATTAATCATCAAAGAGGAATTGACTGTCTGGAATAATTCCAAATAAAAGTTCTCTTGTATTAATTTGTTCTTTTTACTCCTTTTTTTCTGAGAGCTAAATATGAACACCGCTTCGACTGTCTGACGAGACAAAGGAGAAGAAGAAGTAGCAACCCTTATAATTTAGAAAAGACGCATCTGGCGCGTCACTTTGTCGATCTCTTTGTATTGTTACAAATTAATCCCCCTTGCAGCTTCATTTAGTCTTCACGACGCACCAGTGTTTAGCTTTTGTTCATAGTTTAAAGATCAATCAATATGGAAAGAGAAGTTTTTAATTTCCAAACAAATGTTGAAATACGATTTATAAATTTCGATGTTTACATTTTAGTGCTTTATTAATTATTTAAATATTCCTTAACAAGATCTGTTGTTGAAAACGTCAGTATCGAAAAACTGTTCTGGTTTGGTGTACACGAATTTATAATATTGATTCATTTTAGAAATATTCTGTAACGTTCTTCGTATAGTTAGGAAAAATTTGAAAAAATACGCTTTACACAATAAATATAATTTCCTAACAAAATTTATTATTGAAAAAATGGTCAATTCACTTGAGGGATATTTTATATGAGTGTTTATTTTATAGAAAACTGTCATAAGTAATGACGCTTGTCTAGTGAAGATATGAATGTTTAGTCTCATAAGGTTAAATAAATAAGAAAACAACGATTTTTTAAGAGAATTCCTAATACAGTTAACTCTCACTAATCCGGTAGATTTGAGGTTGGCGTATTGCCGGATAACCGGAGGGTTCATTAAAATTACATTGTGCGTTTAACAATATTTATGTGTATTGCCCGAAAATAAAGAAAATAAAAGAAAGTAGTCCTGAACTGTACTGGAAATAATAAAACTGGAATGATTGCACTGGTCTGTACTTTACAGTAAAATGTTACCTCTAACGGAAAAAACAAAAATGTAATTATGTTTCCGTTTATACTGCAACGACATTGTTTACTTGCACTTCACTAACAGTCACTGTACATAACTTCTGCAACAGCATACGGCTTCAAATAGTTTGTGTATCACGAGCTACACCACTACAACCGGGCGACTTGAAGGTTACTCGGTTACTGCCATCGACATAATTAAAAAATATACAAGGTTTATTTACATATTGATTATGTTTACATCGAAAACGCCGGATTATTGGAGGGGCCGGATTATAGAACGTTTGCTGTGTAAACTTGATGTGAATAATTTGTTTAATGTAAATTAGTAATTTATTACATAAATTTACTAATCTATTTTTTTTTATTATACCTTGTTGTATTTGGGTTTGTATTAAACATGTAGTTAGTTGAATGGCAGTGATGAGGGACTATAATTAATTCGAGAATTAGTGACCGATTCTGAAAATATATTACAAAAAGCCTCTTTTAAGAGGAAGTAGTGACTCGCGATTGGTTGCCAAAGAGAGGTTTCTCACCAGCTGTCAGCCCGGCAAAGTAGCATCAACCAGTGAGAATGTTACATGAGTGGTTTCATTTTCTGCTGAGAAAATTACAAAACTGGATACTGTAGTTGAAGAATTCTCGGAACCAGGAGTAACTTAACTTATTCTTCGCTACGGGACATAGCTACCAAACTCTACACAACTGTTTCAAGTTGTCAAGCCAGCAAAGCCAACCCTTATTTAACCGGGTAGCGGGTGGACACTCCATTCACCCTACTTGAGAGATTGCAACCCTGCACAGAATATTCCCTATTACTGAAACCAGAGTATCACTAGGTAGGTCCTTTCCACAGTCTTAACTAAGTATTCCATCGTTTTCTTTTTCTTTCTTCTTGGAAAGGTTGTAACTAGTACCCTTAATTCTTTCAGACCCCAATAAGTACTTCTACAAATAAAATTCTTATTTTCTTTGTCTTTACAATTTCGGAATGCGCTAACCCTGCTCTGAGCAAAGGTGAAGACTTATTCAGGGATCTTAATTGCTATTTTGGAGTTTTGTTTTTATTACATTATTTTGACCTTGACGATAACAATTATAACACGTTACTGGGTTTTTTACTGTCTTTTAAATTAGCTATTGGTTGAACACTTCTGTCTCTGTTTCTAAATTTGGGCGGTTCAATACTCTTGATGATGTTATACTTGAACACAGAATCACTTTCATGTCTCATTAAATCGTTATAAAACATAGTTTGAACTTGAACGCACATATTGTTTGTAGTTACAAGGATTGCTAATAAACGTTAATTTGCCTGGTATAATCCCTAGCTTTATAACTTCGACTATTTCTAATCGCGAATAGTTGCATCTCAAGAGTTTACACTCTTCTGACATGGATTGACAACAACTCACTGTTACCTTGTGGTTTATTAACAAGATATCTTTTTAAGTTTTCATTTAAATTTATTGGTACAAAACTTTTCAATACATCTTCATGAAATGCGTCTAAATGAATTTTATGATCGAATGCAGTAAGACTTTATCTAACAGAGGTCCTAAACACAATTCTAATATTTTATTGTCTGATAACTTAATTTCTGTTTTCATTTTCAAAATTACATTTATGAATTTTAATAGACTTTGGTTTAGAATTAGATGATTAAAGGCCCAATAATTCTTTCAGACCCCAATAAGTACCTCTGTAAAGCCATAATGCCCCCGTATCTTCTACCGGGTTTTTTTCTTGTTCTTCCTCAATCCCCTTCTATCGATATCAGGCATACACTACTGGTCCACCGTCTTCAACTACAAAATATTCAAATCATTAGGAAAACTGTGTAGATCTTATATTCTTTCTGTTGAGCCAAGCAACCACCAAAGGGTAACAAATCCAACTCCCATAAAGGTCACTCCATTTCACTTAGAAGGTCTGGTTTTACAATGCTACCTATTCCTTTTCGCGCATCGAGCTTCTTGAAACACTTTTACAAACTGCCTTTGTGATTGTTTACACAAGAATATCTTACTTAGAGTTCCCACCATCGTAACAACATAACGTTACAGTTTATTCTACTACTTGCAATGACTGTCTTACTAAACAAATAATTGCAATATTTATGGCTAAAATATTTTGTAAATTTGTTTACACAATATTTAATGCGATGCTAATGGAGTTGTGTGCAAGAGGGGGTAAAAGCATGCTCGGATTGGTGACAATTACGGCGCCTGGACGTATCGCATTTATGTATCGGAATAATGATGTTTGGGAAAGCCTTTTGGATATTGTTTGGTTGCTAATGTTTGCTCAACATTATCACCCTTAATGTAAAATCAATGGACAGTATTTCACGCTATTGAATAACAAAGGCTATTTCTCTGTCCCGTAGAACATATCGGCAGTGTGTTTATACGTAGTGTGTAAACTCCTGTGATACTCGCATTAACATACATATAGATAGAGACAGGGGGAGAGGCAGGTAGGGAGACCATTTCTGAAATATTTGATTTTATGGCGCAATCCAATTTGGTCTTAAATTAAATTTAGAACATTTTAGGTACAAAACGATTAGGGCCAATAATATTATTTCAACAAATAGCTCTTTTTCAAAAATTTCTTGAGATTTTCTTTAAAAACTCTTTACATGTGTTTTGTATATAACCTTCTGGCTTTACACCTTACCTTTATAAATTGCCCGGTGATTTATTACATGTTTTTGAAACACGTTTCTGCCGATGAAGAATAATGGAAATCCTTATGGCGTGACATAAGCTACTCTTCAAGTATCGATATATCTTTTGCACTACACAAAATAAGCCAATGCCTGTTCAACTCATCAAGATAGATGCTAAGAGTTACCCCGTAAGATCTCACTAAGCTAGCTTCAGTGACAGCTTAAACTTACTGGTTGACACTGATGCCTGTTTCACTCGCCAAGGTAGATGCTAAGAGTTACCCCGTAAGATCTCACTAAGCTAGCTTCAGTGACAGCTTAAACTTACTGGTTGACACTGATGCCTGTTTCACTCGCCAAGGTAGATGCTAAGAGTTACCCCGTAAAATCTCACTAAGATAGCTTCAGTGACAGCTTAAACTTACTGGCTGAGGCTGACGCCTGTTTAACTCGCCAAGGTAGATGCTAAGAGTTACCCCGTAAAATCTCACTAAGCTAGCTTCAGTGACAGCTTAAACTTACTGGCTGACGCTGATGCCTGTTTAACTCGCCAAGGTAGATGCTAAGAGTTACTCCGTAAGATCTCACTAAGCTAGCTTCAGTGACAGCTTAAACTTACTGGCTGACGCTGATGCCTGTTTCACTCGCCAAGGTAGATGCTAAGAGTCACCCCGTAAAATCTCACTAAGCTAGCTCCAGTGACAGCTTAAACTTACTGGCTGACGCTGATGCCTGTTTCACTCGCCAAGGTAGATGCTAAGAGTCACCCCGTAAAATCTCACTAAGCTAGCTTCAGTGACAGCTTAAACTTACTGGCTGACGCTGATGCCTGTTTCACTCGCCAAGGTAGATGCTAAGAGTCACCCCGTAAAATCTCACTAAGCTAGCTCCAGTGACAGCTTAAACTTACTGGCTGAGGCTGATGCCTGTTTAACTCTCCAAGATAGATGCTAAGAGTTACCCCGTAAAATCTCACTAAGCTAGCTTCAGTGACAGCTTAAACTTACTGACTGAGGCTGATGCCTGTTTCACTCGCCAAGGTAGATGCTAAGAGTCACCCCGTAAAATCTCACTAAGCTAGCTCCAGTGACAGCTTAAACTTACTGGCTGACGCTGATGCCTGTTTAACTCGCCAAGGTAGATGCTAAGAGTTACTCCGTAAGATCTCACTAAGCTAGCTCCAGTGACAGCTTAAACTTACTGGCTGACGCTGATGCCTGTTTAACTCGCCAAGGTAGATGCTAAGAGTTACCCCGTAAAATCTCACTAAGCTAGCTTCAGTGACAGCTTAAACTTACTGGCTGACGCTGATGCCTGTTTAACTCGCCAAGGTAGATGCTAAGAGTTACTCCGTAAGATCTCACTAAGCTAGCTTCAGTGACAGCTTAAACTTACTGGCTGACGCTGATGCCTGTTTCACTCGCCAAGGTAGATGCTAAGAGTCACCCCGTAAAATCTCACTAAGCTAGCTCCAGTGACAGCTTAAACTTACTGGCTGACGCTGATGCCTGTTTCACTCGCCAAGGTAGATGCTAAGAGTCACCCCGTAAAATCTCACTAAGCTAGCTTCAGTGACAGCTTAAACTTACTGGCTTACGCTGATACCTGTTTCACTCGCCAAGGTAGATGCTAAGAGTCACCCCGTAAAATCTCACTAAGCTAGCTCCAGTGACAGCTTAAACTGACTGGCTGACACTGATCAATGATTAACTTGGAACAAATACAATTTTAAGATGTAAAATTTTATTCCGCTGAAATATGTTATAAAAACTAATGTGAAATGAAATCGACTTATGGAACATTTTTGATTTTAGTCAAAGAAAGGTGAAAATCCAGAAAATGCACGAAGTCATTTAAATACCTGGAAAACTCGGGTAAAGGGGTTGAGAGTATTCCTGCATCAGGTAAGCGGCACCGCCCACGCGATGCTATAGTTTTCCCTAATCCCAGTCCAGATGGTACATGTCCTATCTTTAGTCGTAATTCCGTGCCACCCTTCGTTATCCTTTGCCTACCATGGTAGGGACCTCGCCATGACACACTGGAGAGCACACGCACCTCAGGTACGCGTGGTGACGTAATCCTTTACTCTCTACTAGAAAGTGTTTTGTAGCTACCTTAATCCTACTTACGTCACAATCCTCTTCGTAGGCGACAGTATTCATTCTGCCCAATTCTCTTGAAACTAAAAAACTCTTGAAAATGCTTTTTCTAATACAGGTTATTATATTGAATGTTCGGAGCCATGTTCGTGTTTCCAGATGTAAAGTAAACACGTAACTGGGGTTTAAAGCTGGGAACTCAGTTCGGGGTGACACTTTTTAATATGCTAAAATAAGGATCCGATATTTCTGGAAAGCCTGAAAAACCAAAGGGGTGCAGAGTGATCTGTAGAAGTGTCAGAAATTCATCTGAACCAAATAGCGATAAATTGAAACCTTAATGATATAATAAAATAAAAAGGATTTTATTTGTTCTATTGGTATACAAAAAAATATAATTAAAAACTTTGAAATTCCTCAAAACAAGTATTTTACTTAATTACTAACTTTATACTAATCAAAATCTTCACAAATATGTCTAAAAACAAGTGCAATGAAAGGTATGTACAGAGGTATACAGCATGATGAAGTTAGTTACTCAAAGAAGTAAACTACTGCAACGTAAAAGGCACTTGCAAAACCCTCATGAAAGGAATTTGTAAAAGTCAATGATATAAAATTTACAGTTAGAAAACTCAGTAGCTTTCCAATTGGTTATAAAGTAGTTTAAAGATTCTTTCAAAGATACCATTATCTTAAGCTCGGCCTTAGAACCCTCGGGAGTGCTACCAGTTGGGGGATTGCTCCGGGAATTACAAGTTCGACTTCTTATCTTTCTGCAGCCCGCACTGATAGTCGTTCGCCACTTGCCCTTTTCTTTCTTTCTTGACACCTTCACAGTTGCTGATAATATTTTGCCAGTTTCAACCTGATGAGTTTTATAACGAAATTTGTTAAAACAGAAACTCGATAAAGAGTATAAAGAGTGTTTGTATTATTTTAATATATTTTGTATTAAAAGATGTATTTTTGTATCTAATATTCTTAAACTGCTAATAGTTGTATATATGCGTGTGTATATATATATATATATATATATATATATATATATATATATATATACGAGGGTAAGTCAATAATTATCCGCAATATAGTTATAAAATTTTATTGAAATCAAATAGGAAACTTACAAGTACATCATTTTTCGACATAGTCCCCTTGCTTTTCAACGCACTTGGTCCAACGCTGTTCAAGTTTCCTGATGCCCTCGTGGAAGAAGGTTTTGGGATGAGATGCGAGCCAGGAATGCACCGCTTCTTTCAATGCTTCGTCTGTCGTAAATCGACGGCCCCTAATTTTCTCTTTGAGTGGACCAAACAAGTAAAAATCAGATGGAGCGAGATCGGGACTATATGGAGGATGATCCAATACTTCAAAATTGAGTTTCTGAAGCGTTTCTGCAGTGTGGGCAGCTGTATGCGGACGGGCATTGTCGTGCAACAACACAATGCCTTTTGACAGCAGTCCTCGGCGTTTGCTACGAATTGCAGGCTTCATCTTAGCAGTAAGCATCTCACTGTAACGTACACTGTTTATTGTTGTGCCCCTTTCCTGATAATGTTCCAGTAATGGACCTTGTGAGTCCCAAAAAACCGTAAGCATAAGTTTTCCTGCGGACGGTTGGGTTTTGAATTTTTTCTTGCACGGCGAATTTGGATGTTTCCATTCCATACTCTGCCGTTTACTCTCCAATGATGGATCCATGTTTCGTCACCAGTAATGATCCTGTCTAAGAAGTTGTCCCGTTCGTTAACATAGCGATCCAAATGTTTTTTGCACACGTCCAAGCGCGTTTGTTTATGCAACTGTGTCAGTTGTTTTGGAACCCATCTTGCACAAACTTTATGAAACCCAAGTCTGCTGTAAATGATTTCGTAGGCAGAACCGTGGCTAATTTGCAGACGATTTGCCACGTCGTCAACAGTTATCCGTCTGTCTGAGAGAATCATTTCACGTGAACGCTCAATGTTTTCTTCGTTTATGGCGGTAACTGGTCGTCCAGCTTCTTCATTTTGCGTAACACTTGTGCGACCATTTTTGAATTTTTCAATCCATTCATAGACACTCCGTTGTGGCAAACAATTGTTCCCGTACTGTACCAAAAGTCTTCGATGAATTTCGGCCCCTGATACACCTTCCGACCACAAAAAACGGATCACTGAACGTTGCTCTTCTTTGGTGCAAACAGAAAGTAGAGCGGCCATTATTAACGGCACGGCAGCGATAACGAAACTAACCTAGCAGCTTGTAACGTGCATAGACATAACAACGAATAAACAAAGCATGTGTCATCAACGCAAAAGGACAGTACTGCCAACGTAAACAAAAAATATACCTATATTGCGGATAATATTTGACTTACCCTCGTATATATATATATATATATATATATATATTTATATATATGTAATTGTTTCACGGAAATTACTCTATGGATATTCACCAAATTTGTATATATTTGACTGGGTTCACCTCGTCAATGCTGGATGAGATTCTATATGATACGATATATATATATATATATATATATATATATATATATATATATATATATATATATTAAAACAACATAGGTTATTCAAATACAAGAATATTTATTAATTTATATTCAAAGCTTTTCGTTGGTAAACAGTACCAACATCATCAGGAATGAAAATTACAATCATTATATATATATATATATATATATATATATATATATATATATATATATATATATATATATGGTTTTTAACCTCTGCAATCCAATGTACTTAGTGAAGATTTTCTGCAAAATTGTTACCATCATGTTTTCGACAATTCTTAAACGTCGAAAACTACTGTAAGGATTTTTACCAACATTGATAGAGAAGGGTCGTAAATCTTATAAAATCTCTTAATTTCATTAGAGGTTTTGAAAAAAAATGTGTTTTAACTAGTTACTTTTCTAATATTTTTGTTTTACATTGAACCTTACTATGATAGACATATATGTATTAACAGGATTAGAGGTTGTAAAGGACATAACACCTTTCCGTACTTCTTATTGGTGCTAAAGTTAATTATTTATACTTGAGGTTTGGGAACCGCTCCTCGATATATCTCTCTGAGTTTATTAATTTATCATCCGTAAACGTATTCAGCTAACATGCATACCCTAACATGTTTATTTAATTAAATGAGTTCATTCATGGTTAACATGTATCATACCATCATGTGATAAGTTATTAGGCTGCTTCTGCATTTCTAGTGGCAGAGCGCACTTCTATTTACAAAATCCTAAATTAGAACACTTACATAAGTATATATAAGAAAACTCTTGGCTTAATTACAGCTGTATAGAGCAGTAGTAACCAAAAACTTTACGCACGTTTCGCCAACACAGATAACATTATCAGGTTACATCTGAACTCTAGGAAAATAGTCAACGGCTTTCAATCCTTGCCAACTGTGCTGATGTTCTTGGTGAAAATAGTTGTAGATTTGTGCATGTAATCATGTTGCAATACTTTCTACTTGAACGGGTTTTCTGGTTTTCATTCTGATTCACGCTAATGTGGGTTTATAAGTGTTATTGTTATAATTATGTAGCTCAAACAATTGTTGTTAATCCAGAATTATCGCTTGTTAGTAATTGGAAACAATTTGGCACTTCCTGGTGCCCCAGCACAATAAAGAGAAGCCTTCGCCACTAAACTAATGTCGGGGAAACTTGACTTGCCTATTTTTATACCAAGAAAGCAGGCGTGCCCAGGTTTTGTAATGAATGCTCGGTAGCGTTATTAATTACATGCAACGGGGACAAAAGACTTTAACAAGGCATTGTCTAAGTCTAGGAGTAACAAAGAAACAAGTAAGCGATACCAGCTTCGTTAGAACAGCAAGGGAAGAAATATTCCGCGGTGTTGAGGAAGGTAATGCCGGGGGGCGGGCAGTGAGGCTGTTTCCTTTATATTGATCCCATGTTCTCTCTCAGTGGAAATAAAGACTTGAATCTCCTCGTGACGTTGAACCACCTCGAATTACTCGAGAAACAACAAAAATTAGAAATATTCGGAAGTTGGCGAGGTGCCGCAGTATAAATGTGAGTCGTCTCAAATATTCGATTCAATAAACATTTTCTCAAATCTACGGAAATTTCATTTTATCAAAGTATATTGTAGCTTCCCAAAGGAATAGCTATATACTGTGGTTTGAAAAATTACCATTTTAAAATTTTTATAGCGTGCTTGTCCACTTTTACTATAATATACAGTCTTTTTCCTTCTCTCTCTGTTTGTCACTGTGTCTCTGTCTGCCTGTCTCTATCGCTGATGGCACGACTCTGTCTTTCTGTCTCTCTTTCATTGTATTGTGCGTGTTGCATTGGAAACTCTCTTTCTCCCTCCCTCTCTCTTCTCCTCCCTCTCTCTCTCTCTCTCTCTATATATATATATACACCTATCTATCTATCTCTATCTCTCCATATATTCTATAATTTTTCTTTGTTTTATTGTCTATATCTGTGTTTTTGTGCTTATGTTCTACAATGACCATTTCCTACTCACCCTGTCAGTGTCTGTTGATAGCTCTCTCTCTCTCTCTCTCTCTCTCTCTCTCTCTCTCTCTCTCTCTCTTTCTCTGTATATATATATATATATATATATATATATATATATATATATATATATATATATGAAGTTATTATTATTAATTGTAAACAATTTTTCCACCACTAAGTGCAATAATTTTACCTTATGTGATGAGGCACCTTTCGGTCACTTGACCATTGTCGAATCACTAAATTAATTTTCTCTATTTTCGGGTGTGGATGTTCGGTCCGTGATGTTGGTATTTGTTGACGTCATACATGTTTCTTCTTGAGCCGCGTGTATAATGTTTTTGAATAGTACATCGTCTGCATATGTTGTATGTAGGTTCATTAAATTATTATGTATGTTTTTATAAATGTGGTATTTCTCTAGTGAGTTTAGTTCTATTAGGTTACTATTTATTTCAAGTATAGTTAGGTTACTTTCGTAATTTGTTATTTCGTGTTTATGTGATATTATGTGTGCTGCTACATTTGATGCAGTTGTATTTTTATTTTTGAATATTCTGTAATTTTCTTCAAATCTTATTTTAAATTATCTGGTTTTTTTCCTATGTAAAATGCGTTGCAGTCGTTGCATGTAATTTTGTAAAATCCAGATATGTTATGTTTTTCTGTATTTGTTTTGTTGTTTGTGTTATTAAGATATTTTATTATTTTGTTGTTTGGTTTGTATGTTGGAGTGTAGTGTTCTTTGTTGTATATATTTGTTATTTTTTCTATTTTGTTATCGGTGTATTTATATTTTAGGTAGATTTTTTTATTATTATTTTTGTGTTCAGGTTGTAGTGTTGTGTTGAGGTTAGGTTTTTTTGTTATATATGTATATATATATACATATATATATATTCTATATATCTATCTATTCTATCCATCTATCTATCTCTAGCAATCTTATTGTCTATCTCTATGTTTGTGTGTTTACGTATGCGTTTGTCTGTGTATTGTGTAACGGCTGCACTAGTTTATCTTTATCATAGGACCTACCGTATCTGTGTCAGCACTACTCACACAATGTTGATACACAGACAACAGACTAGACTACTGGGCGGTAAAGTACTTACAGTCTGTCTTGGAATCCAAGTGTTCAAGAGTGGACATCCAAACGCTCTGTATAGATTAGCAGAACATCTGAAAGATAAATGATAGGTCTTTAGCTTGTTACGTGTTCTTACTTGTTATTTATCCTTTGATAAATCATTTTAATTTTCTCATTTACCTAAAGTTACGAAAAGAAATAGAAAATTACAAAAATTCGTGTAGCTTTAGCAGAAAAACTTTGCGTGCCATGTCCGCTTGTGCAAACATTAACAGCGTCAAACTTACTTGTAGGGATACACGTATTTAAATCCGTCAAACGCCTGTATCGCGCACGCACTCTGGCGAACTAATCACACTCTTTCCTCACGGGTCGCATGTCGCTACTCTGTGCGGGCGACGACTTGGTGCCGCGTGTTGATCTGCAACGGTCGAGTGTTTGCCGTGTCTAACTAGTTGCTCGCAGCCGAGACGCCCGTCACGACATTGACAGGGATGTTGATGAACAACACTTGAGTGTTTTGCTAATGCCATTGATTAATATTTGAAGTGTCTATTGGAGAAACACTGGTGTATGGGTGGAACGAGACAATGAACTGATAAATCTAATACTAGACCATGTTAAGGACGTAATCTTTTATTATTATCTTGACGCTATTTGTATCACTATACGTAATATTCATGTTCACTATTTTTATTATTAAAATATGAAATAATACTACATAAGTTAATTGCTTCCAGTTTGTCACACAAACGTATAAACAAAGCGACTGACAACGCAAAACAAATACAAACACACACTGATACAAGGGACGCAGCTCAAAGTCAACATCATGTAAGCTACATAATAAACTCTAACACCAATAATATAACGATAAACCAGAAGTTCCAAATGCGTATTTCGCGGCTAGTTTGGGCACCAATGGTCATTCTCTAGATAGAAAAGTCCTTCCGCAAGCTCAAAGACAAAGTAGCGTTCAAAACCAGAAACAAAACGGAACCAAACAATACAAAATATGTGAAACAACAAAGCCAAACACAACAATCAGTAATGTACGAAATCTGCAAGATAACAGATCCTAACACAACTGTCACTAACATACAAAATCCATTAGACAACATAACCAAACACAACAGTCAGTAATATACAACATGTGTAACACAACAGAACCAAACACAACAGTCAGGAATATTCAAAATGTATGACTCAAAAGAAACAAATACAACTGTCACTAATATACAAAATCCATGAGACAACAAAACCAAACATAACAGTCAGGAATATACAAAATGTATGACACAACAGAAACAAATACAACTGTCACTAATATACAAAATCCATGAGACAACAAAACCAAACATAACAGTCAGGAATATACAAAATGTATGACACAACAGAAACAAACACAACTGTCACTAATATACAAAATCCATGTGACAACAAAACCAAACATAACAGTCAGGAATATACAAAATGTATGACACAACAGAAACAAACACAACTGTCACTAATATACTAAATCCATGAGACAACAAAACCAAACATAACAGTCAGGAATATACAAAATGTATGACTCAAAAGAAACAAACACAACTGTCACTAATATACAAAATCCATGAGATAACAAAACCAAACACAACAGTCATGAATATACGAAATCAGTGGGACAACAGAATCAAACAAAACTATCACGAATATATAAAATCTGTGAGACAACAAAACCAAACACAACAGTCAGGAATATACAAAATATATGACACAACAGAATCAAATACAACTGTCACTAATACACAAATTCCATGAGACAACATAACCAAACACAACAGTCAGGATTATGCAAAATGTGTAACACGACAGTCTTCAATATACACAATATGTGAAACAACAGAACCAAACACAACTGTCAGGAATATATAAAATCTGTGAGACGACAGAAACAAACCAACTGTCAGGAATATACAACATCTGTGAGACGACAGAAACAAACCAACTGTCAGGAATATACAACATCTGTGAGACGACAGAAACAAACCAACTATCAGGAATATACAACATCTTTGAGACGACAGAAACAAACCAACTGTCAGGAATAAACAACATCTGTGAGACGACAGAAACAAACCGTCAGGAATATACAACATCTGAAAGACGACAGAAACAAACCAACTATCAGGAATATACAACATCTGTGAGACGACAGAAACAAACCAACTATCAGGAATATACAACATCTGTGAGACGACAGAAACAAACCAACTGTCAGGAATATACAACATCTGTGAGACGACAGAAACAAACCCACTATCAGGAATATATAACATCTGTGAGACGACAGAAACAAACCAACTATCAGGAATATACAACATCTTTGAGACGACAGAAACAAACCAACTGTCAGGAATAAACAACATCTGTGAGACGACAGAAACAAACCGTCAGGAATATACAACATCTGAGAGACGACAGAAACAAACCAACTATCAGGAATATACAACATCTGTGAGACGACAGAAACAAACCAACTATCAGGAATATACAACATCTGAGAGACGACAGAAACAAACCAACTATCAGGAATATACAACATCTGTGAGACGACAGAAACAAACCAACTGTCAGGAATATACAACATCTGTGAGACGACAGAAACAAACCAATTGTCAGGAATATACAACATCTCTGAGACGACAGAAACAAACCAACTGTCAGGAATGTACAACATCTGTGAGATGACAGAAACAAACCAACTGTCAGGAATATACAACATCTGTGAGACGACAGAAACAAACCAACTGTCAGGAATGTACAACATCTGTGAGACGACAGAAACAAACCAACTGTCAGGAATATACAACATCTGTGAGACGACAGAAACAAACCAATTGTCAGGAATATACAACATCTGTGAGACGACATAAACAAACCAACTGTCAGGAATATACAACTTCTCTGAGACGACAGAAACAAACCAACTGTCAGGAATATACAACATCTGTGAGACAACAGACAAAACAAACAAATGTCAGGAATATAGGAAATTCAGTGTAATTATTGATACAGCTGTTACATAGAACAAACAAGGCGACATTAACTAATCGCTACAAAAACATAAAATAACAAAACAACGAAATCTGACTGTGTGTGTGATATTAGTTTCTAAAATTGAGAAAGCAGGGAAAGAGTCAGCGATTGCCCATTGTCAAGCCCTAAGGAGCAAGGAAGAGGGTAGAGGCGCAAAAGTCGCTTTGTGAGGGGGGATTATTACACAGTGGCACGGCAACTCATAATTACTGACAGCGTACAAACACAGTGCACAGTGTATTGTATTACCATACTAATGGCTTTACTAACGTTAGTCACAACTATGTGGAGTAGCAGTGTAAAACTGTAAACCCGTGTCATGCTGAGGTACTTGCATAATGCAGTGTAATGAAAACTACAGAATAGGCTATACGCCGTTTGCAATTGTTTACGTTATGGTAGTCCTGTATACTGACATAAATCTAAAGTCTTTTTTTGGCAATCGTGCGTAATGTACTAATTCCTTGGGCTTCGGTTTTGTTGGCAGTCCTGTGTACAGAGTAAATGGTTTTCAGTTTTGTTGGTAACCCTGCGTACTGACCTAACTCCTTGGTTTCCTGTTTGGTTGGCAGCCCCGTGTACTCTCTTGACTACATGGTTTTCAGTTTAGTTGGCATCCCTGCAACTATTTCCTTTCAGTTTTGTTAAACGTCGTGCGAACCTAACCTTAACTACATAATTTTCAGTTTGTTGGCAGCCCTGTGTACTCTCTTGACTATATGGTTTTCAGTTTAGTTGGCATCCCTGCAACTTTCTTCTTTCAGTTTTGTTAAACGTCGTGCGAACCTAATTTAACCTTAACTACATAGTTTTCAGTTTGTTGGCAACCCTGCGTACTAACTGAACTGGTTTTATAACACAATAAGTTACTGTAATATTATCACATTTTATTTTTTCCGGTATAATTTTAGATCAGTTCAGGGAGTCTTTCCAATTAAATTAGGGGGATGAGTTAAAGCTTTAAAAACATTCACCTATGCAATTTATTAAAACCTTATTAGCTTCTTTCAAGACAAAGCTATTAGTCTACGAAATTTGTCTATATATTCAGTAATTTTTAAAAACTATTTAATAAAATTTAACCTTATGTATTGCAAGCTACGATTGTTAATTTACTTTCATATATTCGACCTTTTTAAACATAATTTTAAGAGTAAACTGTGAAACATTCAGAGGTTTATCTCAAACGTAATCGGGGGGACAGATCATTAACTGATTTTGAAGAAATCTTCAATTCTACCCAAATATATATTTTTAATATTTCTTTACATATTTAACTAAACATTCCACATCATGGCATCTCATTAAATGTAAAATTATTCCTTTTTATTGCAGTGTTTGTACTACTTGTAGCGTTAAAGTCTTCGTCTATATAACTGCATCACACAGAACTCTTGAGACGTCATTATTAATGGCAATTAGCACTGCAAACTGTTTCTGTAAAATAAATTAGCTGTAGATGTTTGTTAAGGATGTTTTTATAAAATAAAATGTTTGTTTTTCAGTGGAGTCAGGATGTCGCTTCCCCAGCAGGTGGACAGGGACCTGGTTCCAGTCAGGTGTGAGGCAACCAATCACGATCCAAGATTCCAAGCTTAGTACAAAGGGGAGATGCCTGGCAACCGATGGAGACAAGTTTCTGTTATTAGACGAGTGAGCATTATTTAAATTTAGTTTACTTTCTTTATTAATCTTTCTTCCTAAAGAAAGAATCTTTTCTTTCTATAGAAATCTTGTTGAAGAGCTTTTATAGTCACTTTTCTCAGATAGTACGATCACTTTGAGAAAATGTTACTTTTCTCTTATAGTAATGTTTTGTTCTTGTGAATTTAGTTTGAATGTGCTAAAAAGTACTTGAACAAATTATTTGAATTTTTATTTGATCTCAACAAAACTGAAATTTAAGTGTGGCATACTGTAATAAAAACCTTTATTACTGTTTGAAATAAAATTAACTATAATTTCATTTCATACGTGTTAGCTCGACTTTTAATTACAGAATGTGACTGATTTTCGGACTTAGTTATGGAAACGTTTTTAAAAAGTAGTATTGGTTGATTTTTTAAATCTATTGTACTTATTCTATTACTATAGGAATCGCAATGATTTATACAGTAGACATCGATTTTATATTCATTGTCGTATGAAAATTAATTAAACAACCGCAAAGTGAGTTCGAAAACCGTGGTGAGCATTTACCACCGTGTTTGATCTCCGGAAATCTTCGGGGTAATTCGTTGACTTCGTGGTTTTGACGAGTTTTCGTAGAAATTCTTAAGTAGTGACGTCATGATTTAATGATTAGTTTAATGACGTCATGGTGAGCATTATTTTATATCCTATAACGTAAGATTTTACTTTTAAAAAAAAATTTCTCCAGTCGACAACAGGAATGACCTTGAACATTTAAAATGTTTTTCCTCCATTGTTGTTTAACATCTTGTAAATACAATTGCAATGTAATAATATTAATATAATCTGGTTATTCATTTATGTTGACATTTAAAAACTGAAATTACATTTTCAATTGTTAAACTGATAAATCTGACATCTGAAATTGTTATGCCTGTATAAAGATAAAATACTTTCACACGAGAAGCGAGAATAGTGTTTTTTTAGATCATAATGTTGTACTCAGGAAGAGACAATCTCAGCCCTGTAGGATACTAATTCCCTGACTTTATCCAGCAAATCCCGCCTATTCTTAAGGACTACACACACTTACTTTCTAGAATTCAGTAGAAGATATCCCTAACCTTATTTTACTGCAATTTATCTCACGCTGCAGTGCTGCTATCCTAGATAGACCATTCACACTATAAATGTTAGCCAAATAAACTCGGAAATTAGTCTCACATCCACTAATACATTGCAGCAAAGATTAACTACGAATATATATAAGTTCGTATAGTTCCTCTTCAAGGGATCTTCTCGCGTGACAGTAAAAGCAAACAGTATTATGTAAGGCAAGTAATTCTGCTGGAAATAGTTTCCGTCTGGAGAGATGAATGACAGAGCATAAAGGGTGAAGCTTTCCAGTCGGCTGCCCACCAAAGGGACAAGTTAACGACACCTGCTCCGCTGGAACCAGTTGAGTGTTATCGCTCGGAATATCAGATACCTTAGAAATATGGCTTCACTCTGTTGGCAACTAAAACATTTTGCTTATAGGGTATTCTAAAATTGCCCTTTCCAAAGAACAGGCCTATCGCTCGTCTTGTACAGAAAATATTATCATCGTTGTATCTCTAATTAGGAGACTTGCGTTACTAGCACGAAATGAAGTCGCTCCGGTCTCTAAGGTGTCATTTAATTAGAGTCGAACTAAACGGACTCAAAACATTACACGGCACCAATAAAGTACTACAATACCACGTTGCTACCACGGGTCTATTAATGTGCTACCAGGTGGCGTTATTACTTCATGGGGTTGTACCCAGGAGGTGTTGTCACCACGTCTCTTTGCATTAATCTGTTATTATTACCATGTTGTGTGGCACCTACGTGGCACTGCTATCAAGTGGCGCTATTACTTCATGGGTTTGTACCCACGTTGTGTGGTTACCACGTCCCTTTGCATTCACATATTGTTATTGCCTCGTTGTGTGGGACATACGCGGTATTGCTACCACGTGGTGTAATTACCACGTTGTGTAGCACCTACGTGATTGCCACGTGGCTTTTTAACACGTCGCATTCCATACTCGTGGCGATCCTAAGGGTTAATGATCCAGCGATTTCAGCTTAGTTGGCTTGTGATAAAAATACTGTATTAGCCTAGCTCAAAAACGTTGTTGTTTTGGGACACATAAGTGAATTAATAGGTCCATTGTTTTGATTAATACTGAGAATTTAGGAATGCCGTCAAGTCAGTGGCGTTTAACCCTAGCGGTCATCAACCCCTCTACTAGATGTGTAATGTTCAATGTTTACAAGATAGTTTACTTACTTTTCCTATCCTCTACTTAGGTTGAACGTGGGGAGGGAACTGAACGGAAGAGCGACCGCTTTTTGTGTTAAGCGTTGAGCTTTGTATACGCGTAAGTTGTAACTAGTCAAGGAGTAATCATTTTTTCCCAGGCTCGTTGCTCACTCACTCTCTAAAAGGAAATAACTACCTGAGTTAACTCATTCACTGATCCTCCATCTCTATCTCCAACGTACCTTCCCCGCAGCACAGAGCAATACAGGAAACACCTAATATCTTGATGTAAGCTCCATTTTAATCGAAAAGGTAACAAGAAACTGCCCCGTAAACACAATTCTACACTGTTCAATTCTATTCCAACATACGTATTAAGATCACTTTACTACTTTAAAATGTACACTGTACAACATAAACGTGTTTACATGAATCATTTAAAACCCAATTATAACCTTTTTTTTCGCTTAAACTGACGGCGCATCTGTGCGTTCTTAGTAGCCCAAAGAATGCTGAGCATCAGATACTGTATATTACGGGGACACTTTCTCTTTAGGCTATTTGCAGTGGGACGCGCCATTTTTATTCTAATCAATACGCGTTGCATGCCTTGCGGTAACTTTAATGCGCGGCGTAGCTTGATTGCAACGTAATTTATACAATTTTTGATTGCATGTTTTCGTGTTTGGGTCACTATTAATAATGCTTACAAGCCTTGCACAATCTGGATAGCTGCCGTTGTTTGTTTGTCGTTTCTTTGCGACAAATGAAAACGGCTTTGCAAATTTCCCGACTTGCTTTAATTTTAAATTATAAAAGAATAAATTACGATCGGTTTTTTCGCGTTAAAATTGTGCGATTTTGTGCTGCATAAATGGCCTTAAATGGGCGATTCTTCTACATAGACCCAAGTCCGGCAAATGTGACACCGATTCTTTAAAGGATTTAAACCCTTCGTTTGGTGCGGCAATAAGGATTAGTACACAACAATAAGGAGTTATAAAATTGATTACTCTAATAGTTTCAATAAGGATTACGTTTATGGAAATGAGGATTATGTTAGGAGTTGCAGTTAGGATTACGTTCATATCAATAAGGAATATATCAGGAGACGTAATAAGGATTACGTTAGGAGTTGCAATAAGGATTACGTTTATGGAAATGAGGATTATGTTAGGAGTTGCAGTTAGGATTACGTTCATATCAATAAGGAATATATCAGGAGACGTAATAAGGATTACGTTAGGAGTTGCAATAAGGATTACGTTTATGGAAATGAGGATTATGTTAGGAGTTGCAGTTAGGATTACGTTCATATCAATAAGGAATATATCAGGAGACGTAATAAGGATTACGTTAGGAGTTGCAATAAGGATTACGTTTATGGAAATGAGGATTATGTTAGGAGTTGCAGTTAGGATTACGTTCATATCAATAAGGAATATATCAGGAGACGTAATAAGGATTACGTTAGGAGTTGCAATAAGGATTGCGTTTATGGAAATGAGGATTATGTTAGGAGTTGCAGTTAGGATTACGTTCATATCAATAAGGAATATATCAGGAGACGTAATAAGGATTACGTTAGGAGTTGCAATAAGGATTACGTTAGGAGTTTACATAAGGATAATTGCCTCATAAACTACAACTTAAACCTCATTTCCACATAGAATTTTACTTTTAAATTCAAATATGTTTAAACCTTGCAAGTCTTAGTGGCAACGATCTATGTTGAACACATCGTGACTGGCCTTGTATTAGTGTGCCAATATTATTTCAGCACAAGACAATATTAGGTCCGGCGCACATGAGCTTAAAAGTAATCGGGACGCCGAGATAGTTTTCAAGCGGATAGGCAGAAGTACATTGGGAGTAATGGGGCAACGCACATGGGACGCAGATAGCTATCGGATAGCCTCGGTCTATCTCGATAGGTACCTGGGTTGACGCAGGTTTCTCCTCCAATCTTGGCGTCAATTCTATCGCCAGCGTTCCGGTAGTACACAGTTGGTAATGAGACAGCGCAGCTTACTTTCTATCTGTTTTATTTTATCAAAGAAGTTTTCGATAATATAATTACTAATTTCATATTATTTATATGTTTAACTTTAAA
Source organism: Prosapia bicincta (assembly GCA_036971475.1). Taxonomy (NCBI): domain Eukaryota; kingdom Metazoa; phylum Arthropoda; class Insecta; order Hemiptera; family Cercopidae; genus Prosapia; species Prosapia bicincta. The sequence goes on along the minus strand of JBAIZL010000011.1, from coordinate 12,321,666 downwards.
TATGATTAAATAACCAATTGACATCAATGTGTAACATTAATATTAATTAGGTTGATAATTTGTTATTAATATCAATGATGATTTATAGTTTTAAATATTAATCTTTAATAGTTACTAATCATTTTATTTAATATCACACACACACACACACACACACACACACACACACACATACACACACACACACACACACATATATATATATATATATATATATATATATATATATATATATATATATATATATATATATATATATATAAAATACGTTTTCTTGTTTAATAATTTAAAAAAAACATAGGTTATTCAAATACAAGTATATTTATTATTTTATATCCAAAGCTTTTCGTTGGCAAACAGTACCAACATCATCAGGAATGATGATGTTGGTACTGTTTGCCAACGAAAAGCTTTGGATATAAAATAATAAATATGCTTGTATTTGAATAACCTATGTTGTTTAAAAAAAAAAAAAAAAAAAAAAAAAAAAATATATATATATATATATATATATATATATATATATATAGTAATTAAATCTATCAGCCATGGAGAGTGAAGATTTGGACGTGGATGTAGAATTGTTAATAGAGGAAATTAAACAATATAGGACAATATGGGATGTGCGAAGCGAAGAGTATAAAGTTGTAAAAAAGTTGTCGGCTGAGAAGGAAATCTGCAAAAACAAACATCTGATTTTAGATTTCCAAACAAAATTCATCAAGAGATCGAATAGACATTCGAAAATAATTAAAGAATTTTTGTACATCGTCCCTTAAATCAATTAAAACAGTCTTGAACGCACCTTTTAAATATCTTTCATTATTAAATGGGTGAATCCAATATCTTCTTCTTTTACTTTCCCTTTCACTAATGTATTTGTACACTAAGAACGAAAACACTACTTTCTTTTTGTAAACCTGCACTTGTTTATGATCCATCTCGTAGGAGAAACAACTAGAGTGAAGCCAGTCCCCAACATGGAAAATAACTATCAAAAAGATTGGCTTGAAATGACGCGCGCTTACATTCTATCTCATGAGCGCTGAAAATCCTATAGGTATCAGAAAGATTGGATAGAAAACTATCTCGGCGTCCCGATTACTTTCAAGCTCTTGTGCGCCGGCCTTACGCTCCAAGTACCAGCTACCTCGGGCGGATACATTACTCCTTCTGGTCTTTGCGTAGTAAATACTTGAGAGTCTACTTGTACTTCCAGCCGCATCCGATGTTTATGACTCGCTTTCTATCAAACTTCCTTAGCAGCACAGATGGTACGGAAGTAAATACTTGAGAATCTACTTGTACTTCCAGCCGGATCCGATGTTTATGACTCGCTTTCTATCTAACTTCCTTAGCAGCACAGATGGTGCGGAAGTAAATACTTGAGAGTCTACTTGTACTTCCAGCCGCATCCGATGTTTATGACTCGCTTTCTATCTAACTTCCTTAGAGCACAGATGGTACGGAAGTAAATACTTGAGAGTCTACTTGTACTTCCAGCCGCATCCGATGTCTATGACTCGCTTTCTATCTAACTTCCTTAGCAGCACAGATGGTGCGGAAGTAAATACTTGAGAGTCTACTTGTACTTCCAGCCGGATCCGATGTTTATGACTCGCTTTCTATCTAACTTCCTTAGCAGCACAGATGGCAAGGAAGTAAATACTTGAGAGTCTACTTGTACTTCCAGCCAGATCCGATGTTTATGACTCGCTTTCTATCTAACTTCCTTAGCAGCACAGATGGTGCGGAAGTAAATACTTGAGAGTCTACTTGTACTTCCAGCCGCATCCGATGTTTATGACTCGCTTTCTATCTAACTTCCTTAGCAGCACAGATGGTGCGGAAGTAAATACTTGAGAGTCTACTTGTACTTCCAGCCGGATCCGATGTTTATGACTCGCTTTCTATCTAACTTCCTTAGCAGCACAGATGGTGCGGAAGTAAATACTTGAGAGTCTACTTGTACTTCCAGCCGCATCCGATGTTTATGACTCGCTTTCTATCTAACGTCCTTAGCAGCACAGATGGTACGGAAGTAAATACTTGAGAGTCTACTTGTACTTCCAGCCGGATCCGATGTTTATAATTCGCTTTCTATCTAACTTCCGTAGCAGCACAGATGGTGCGGAAGTAAATACTTGAGAGTCTACTTGTACTTCCAGCCGCATCCGATGTTTATGACTCGCTTTCTATCTAACTTCCTTAGCAGCACAGATGGTACGGAAGTAAGTACTTGAGAGTCTACTTGTACTTCCAGCCGCATCCGATGTTTATGACTCGCTTTCTATCTAACTTCCTTAGCAGCACAGATGGCAAGGAAGTAAATACTTGAGAGTCTACTTGTACTTCCAGCCGGATCCGATGTTTATGACTCGCTTTCTATCTAACTTCCTTAGCAGCACAGATGGTACGGAAGTAAATACTTGAGAGTCTACTTGTACTTCCAGCCGCATCCGATGTTTATGACTCGCTTTCTATCTAACTTCCTTAGCAGCACAGATGGTGCGGAAGTAAATACTTGAGAGTCTACTTGTACTGTGCGGGTCCAACCTCCGTGTGTTTGCTAGGAATTCGAGGAATGCGTAAACACAGGCTAAGTGAGGGTAAAGCTACTACCCATAAAAAAAACATCTATTCAAATACTGATAACATGTACTTACGTATTACAGTGGCCTAGCAAGTGTGCTTTCTGCGTCACTGATGCTGGAATCGCTGTCACTGGTAGTATCGTCTGTACTGCTGTCGTCTTGAGTATTAATATTAATTATTAGTTCGTCTATTACATCTGATACTATGCCATCAGTTTCCCAGTAATATTTCTCAAGGTCTTCGACTTTGTTGCAATATCCGATCCAGTCATTTTCTGTCACTTCTTCTATTCCCAGTTCGGTTAATTCCTGTAACCTTATTAAACTTAAGTTGCCGTCAGGGTTGTGTTCTCTCACAAAATTCTTTATTTTAGCCCAAGCTAGTTCGATAGGGTTTAGGTCACACATGTAAGGTGGAGTTCTAACGACAGTATGTCCTAAACTACAGAGAAACTGGTCTATTTTAAAAACTTTTTCTTTCGGTCGGTGAATGTTAATTAAAGGAATGAGCTCTTCTTTTTTCATTGTTTCGTTACAGTTAATACCACGTTTCCTCAAAAAATTTATCATTTCCATTTTTACTGAGTATTTGGTTGGAAACTTTTCTGCTAGAGCAGAATGATAAGGTGCATTGTCCATTATAATTACAGAGGCGGGTGGAATGTTTGGCAAAAGCATCTCTTTGAGCCACTTCTCAAAATTATTTTGGTTCATTTGACCGTGATAGTCACCGGAAGTGGTTCCTGCCTTATAAAGAAGCTTGGCTTCTTTCACAAATCCATTTTTGCCACCAGCATGTAGAAGTATAAGGCGGCATCCTGCTCTATAGTTTTCTGATACACCGAAAACATCATCTGACTGCCAACATTTTTTAACAGTTATATTACTGTCTACCCATGTCTCGTCCACGTAAAAAATATCCCTTCCAGATTGACGTAAGGCTTTTATTTGCACTAAATATCTGTGTCGCCATTCCCGAATTTCCGATTTTTCTATAAGAATTTTTCTCCTACTACTACACTTTCTCCATTTGAAACCCATTCCCCTTATAATTCTTATCAAAGATTTCTTTCCCCATGGAAAGTGAATTCTTTGTTTCACTATGGGTAGCAGTTTTCGTGCTGTCGGTACAACCCTTTCACTTTTATAAAAGTCTTGAATTATATTTCTAATGACACACTTATCGAAGTCATCAACAGAAACTTTTCTGTCATTGAACCTGGTTTTTCTTTTTTTACCAGGCGAGGAGAGCTTACTGCTTGAACCTTGTTCTTTCAAGTGCCTAGCCTCTTTACGGACTTTCAGAATAAAATTATCTGACTTTCCACAATAATCTGCTGCTCTTTTTGTGGCCTGTTTTAATGGGAAACGCAATGAATTAGTTTTTGCTTCTTCGTCACATTTTTCAATTATTTTACTAATTAATGTTCGAGCTTCACTATGTACAACAAAACTTCTTTTACGGCTACTTCCACTTGACGAACTTTGAGACATGACTAACTATAATCAACACTAAATTAAAAAATTAAAACATCAACACTAATTAAAAATTAAAATTAGTGTTGTATAATTATCAACACTAAACAAAAACACTAGGCTAGACGATAGAAGAAATACGCACAATTCTAACACACACACTTCCATTATCTTAACTGGCCGAATGTTATTTGAAAAGGAATACACGCACATAACAGTTACAAGGCCGTACCCCTCCTTCCCCCGTACCTCACCCCGCAACCACACGGAGCTTGGACCCACACAGTACTTCCAGCCGGATCCGATGTTTATGACTCGCTTTCTATCTAACTTCCTTAGCAGCACAGACGGTACGGAAATAAATACTTGAGAGTCTACTTGTACTTCCAGCCGGATCCGATGTTTATGACTCGCTTTCTATCTAACTTCCTTAGCAGCACAGATGGCAAGGAAGTAAATACTTGAGAGTCTACTTGTACTTTCAGCCGGATCCGATGTTTATGACTCGCTTTCTATCTAACTTCCTTAGCAGCACAGATGGCGCAGAAGTAAATACTTGAGAGTCTACTTGTACTTCCAGCCGGATCCGATGTTTATGACTCGCTTTCTATCTAACTTCCTTAGCAGCACAGATGGCAAGGAAGTAAATACTTGAGAGTCTATTTGTACTTCCAGCCGCATCCGATGTTTATGACTTGCTTTCTATCTAACTTCCTTAGCAGCACAGATGGCACGGAAGAAAATACTTGAGAGTCTACTTGTACTTCCAGCCGGATCCGATGTTTATGACTCGCTTTCTATCTAACTTCCTTAGCAGCACAGATGGCGCAGAAGTAAATACTTGAGAGTCTACTTGTACTTCCAGCCGGATCCGATGTTTATGACTCGCTTTCTATCTAACTTCCTTAGCAGCACAGATGGCAAGGAAGTAAATACTTGAGAGTCTACTTGTACTTCCAGCCGCATCCGATGTTTATGACTTGCTTTCTATCTAACTTCCTTAGCAGCACAGATGGTGCGGAAGTAAATACTTGAGAGTCTACTTGTACTTCCAGCCGGATCCGATGTTTATGACTCGCTTTCTATCTAACTTCCTTAGCAGCACAGATGGCGCGGAAGTAAATACTTGAGAGTCTACTTGTTCTTCCAGCCGGATCCGATGTTTATGACTCGCTTTCTATCTAACTTCCTTAGCAGCACAGATGGCGCGGAAGTAATTACTTGAGAGTCTACTTGTACTTCCAGCCGGATCCGATGTTTATGACTCGCTTTCTATCTAACTTCCTTAGCAGCACAGATGGCGCGGAAGTAAATACTTGAGAGTCTACTTGTACTTCCAGCCGGATCCGATGTTTATGACTCGCTTTCTATCTAACTTCCTTAGCAGCACAGATGGCGCGGAAGTAAATACTTGAGTGTCTACTTGTACTTCCAGCCGGATCCGATGTTTATGACTCGCTTTCTATCTAACTTCCTTAGCAGCACAGATGGCGCGGAAGTAAATACTTGAGAGTCTACTTGTACTTCCAGCCGGATCCGATGTTTATGACTCGCTTTCTATCTAACTTCCTTAGCAGCACAGATGGCGCGGAAGTAAATACTTGAGTGTCTACTTGTACTTCCAGCCGGATCCGATGTTTATGACTCGCTTTCTATCTAACTTCCTTAGCAGCACAGATGGCGCGGAAGTAATTACTTGAGAGTCTACTTGTACTTCCAGCCGGATCCGATGTTTATGACTCGCTTTCTATCTAACTTCCTTAGCAGCACAGATGGCGCGGAAGTAAATACTTGAGTGTCTACTTGTACTTCCAGCCGGATCCGATGTTTATGACTCGCTTTCTATCTAACTTCCTTAGCAGCACAGATGGCGCGGAAGTAAATACTTGAGTGTCTACTTGTACTTCCAGCCGGATCCGATGTTTATGACTCGCTTTCTATCTAACTTCCTTAGCAGCACAGATGGCGCGGAAGTAAATACTTGAGTGTCTACTTGTACTTCCAGCCGGATCCGATGTTTATGACTCGCTTTCTATCTAACTTCCTTAGCAGCACAGATGGCGCGGAAGTAAATACTTGAGTGTCTACTTGTACTTCCAGCCGGATCCGATGTTTATGACTCGCTTTCTATCTAACTTCCTTAGCAGCACAGATGGCGCGGAAGTAAATACTTGAGTGTCTACTTGTACTTCCAGCCGGATCCGATGTTTATGACTCGCTTTCTATCTAACTTCCTTAGCAGCACAGATGGCGCGGAAGTAAATACTTGAGTGTCTACTTGTACTTCCAGCCGGATCCGATGTTTATGACTCGCTTTCTATCTAACTTCCTTAGCAGCACAGATGGCGCGGAAGTAAATACTTGAGTGTCTACTTGTACTTCCAGCCGGATCCGATGTTTATGACTCGCTTTCTATCTAACTTCCTTAGCAGCACAGATGGCGCGGAAGTAATTACTTGAGAGTCTACTTGTACTTCCAGCCGGATCCGATGTTTATGACTCGCTTTCTATCTAACTTCCTTAGCAGCACAGATGGCGCGGAAGTAAATACTTGAGAGTCTACTTGTACTTCCAGCCGGATCCGATGTTTATGACTCGCTTTCTATCTAACTTCCTTAGCAGCACAGATGGCGCGGAAGTAAATACTTGAGTGTCTACTTGTACTTCCAGCCGGATCCGATGTTTATGACTCGCTTTCTATCTAACTTCCTTAGCAGCACAGATGGCGCGGAAGTAAATACTTGAGAGTCTACTTGTACTTCCAGCCGGATCCGATGTTTATGACTCGCTTTCTACCTAACTTCCTTAGCAGCACAGATGGCGCGGAAGTAAATACTTGAGAGTCTACTTGTACTTCCAGCCGGATCCGATGTTTATGACTCGCTTTCTATCTAACTTCCTTAGCAGCACAGATGGCGCGGAAGTAAATATTCGAGAGTCTACTTGTACTTCCAGCCGGATCCGTTGTTTATGACTCGCTTTCTATCTAACTTCCTTAGCAGCACAGATGGCGCGGAAGTAAATACTTGTGAGTCTACTAGTACTTCCAGCCGGATCCGATGTTTATGACTCGCTTTCTATCTAACTTCCTTAGCAGCACAGATGGCGCGGAAGTAAATACTTGAGAGTCTACTTGTACTTCCAGCCGGATCTGATGTTTATGACTCGCTTTCTATCTAACTTCCTTAGCAGCACAGATGGCGCGGAAGTAAATACTTGAGAGTCTACTTGTACTTCCAGCCGGATCCGATGTTTATGACTCGCTTTCTATCTAACTTCCTTAGCAGCACAGATGGCGCGGAAGTAAATACTTGAGAGTCTACTTGTACTTCCAGCCGGATCCGATGTTTATGACTCGCTTTCTATCTAACTTCCTTAGCAGCACAGATGGCGCGGAAGTAAATACTTGAGAGTCTACTTGTACTTCCAGCCGGATCCGTTGTTTATGACTCGCTTTCTATCTAACTTCCTTAGCAGCACAGATGGTACGGAAGTAAATACTTGAGAGTCTACTTGTACTTCCAGCCGGATCCGATGTTTATGACTCGCTTTCTATCTAACTTCCGTAGCAGCACAGATGGCGCGGAAGTAAATACTTGAGAGTCTACTTGTACTTCCAGCCGGATCCGATGTTTATGACTCGCTTTCTATCTAACTTCCTTGGCAGCACAGATGGCGCGGAAGTAAATACTTGAGAGTCTACTTGTACTTCCAGCCGGATCTGATGTTTATGACTCGCTTTCTATCTAACTTCCTTAGCAGCACAGATGGCGCGGAAGTAAATACTTGAGAGTCTACTTGTACTTCCAGCCGGATCTGATGTTTATGACTCGCTTTCTATCTAACTTCCTTAGCAGCACAGATGGCGCGGAAGTAAATACTTGAGAGTCTACTCCGAATTCTGAGGATGCAATCGTATTAGTCCATAAATCCTAGGAATTCAGTCCATAAGTATTATGCGAATACCGGGTATTTGCGGCTACATTGAGGTTTAATGGTCCTTGGAGGTCTATTAAAACATTATAGCGAGGTTTAAACGAAACCTGTGCTAAATATTGTGGTCTTAATTTACCACCTCTTGGACAGCTGGCGACAAGTTTCAGGTATCGGGGTAACACCACTCGTGTAATGATTACACGTCTCTCGAGTAGCATGTAACACCTCCAGAGTAGCTGATAGCACCTCTCAGATAATGTATAGTATGTCTCGGTAACTGGTACCTTGTCTCTGGTTGCGTGTAACAATTCCTTTGTACGTGGTAGGACCTATCGGGTAGTGAGTAGCACTTCACGGGTAGTGGGTAAAATTCTTTCCACCGCGTTTAAAAGCATGTAAACGACGCTTGCCACATTTATTTCTATTCCCAGTACCAGTATGTGGCAATGTCCTTTCTTCAATTCCATCTACATTAATTATTTTCTTATACAAGGGGATGTAAAAGGAGATACAAGGTCTATTTCAGTTAAACGACTTCTTTAATAAGGGGTTTAACGGTCCCACCTTTACTCACAGGCTTTTCCTATTTCTCATAGCAGATGGTTATCGCACTGGCCTTAACACTACAGAAAGCAATTACTTCTCCGTATCCGAATCCTCTCACTCCAGTACTACGCTTCAACAAAGCCCTGACTAGCGGTGCTGATTTAAGTTAAACCCTTTCCTGACACATTTATACGAAAATAAAAATATAAATGATTTTAAAGTACAAATTGATAAGAACTATTTATATAAATTTGCAATAATATTTATCAGTCTGTTGAAAGTAAAGTATATAGAAAGAAGCCAATATACAAACAATGAGTAAATAATGTATTTTAAAACAGCAATGGCCTATCAGATTACTGGCGATTTCATTTAACACTTGAACGATAACGTTCCATCCTTATATTCATTGCTGTTATCTCTACATGCTGAATATTAATTACTAAAAACTTAAAGACGTGTGAGAAGCAAGTGTAGCTCTCGTGACTGGGCCCAAAACAACAACGTTTAGACAAAACGAGGTGGAATTGCTCCTCCGTAATATACTTTACGAGAGCGTAACCAACGCAATCTCCCAGACAGGATCTACTTTGCGAGAGTGTAACAAACGCAATCTCCCAGTCAGGATCTACTTTACGAGAGCGTAACCAACGCAATCTCCCAGACAGGATCTACTTTGCGAGAGTGTAACAAACGCAATCTCCCAGACAGGATCTACTTTGCGAGAGTGTAACAAACGCAATCTCCCAGACAGGATCTACTTTACGAGAGCGTAACCAACGCAATCTCCCAGACAGGATCTACTTTGCGAGAGTGTAACAAACGCAATCTCCCAGACAGGATCTACTTTGCGAGAGTGTAACAAGCGCAATCTCCCAGGCAGGGTCTACTTTGCGTGAGAGTAACAAGCGCAATCTCCCAGTCAGGATCTACTTTGCGAGAGTGTAACAAGCGCAATCTTCCAGACAGAATCAACTTTGCGAGAGTGTAACAAACGCACTCTCCCAGTCAGGATCTACTTTACGAGAGCGTAACCAACACAATCTCCCAGACAGGATCTACTTTGCGAGAGTGTAACAAACGCAATCTCCCAGACAGAATCAACTTTGCGAGAGTGAAACAAACGCAATCTCCCAGTCAGGATCTACTTTACGAGAGCGTAACCAACGCAATCTCCAGGCAGGATCTACTTTACGATAGTGTAACAAACGCAATCTCCCAGACAGGATCTACTTTGCGAGAGTGTAACAAAAGCAATCTCCCAGACAGGATCTACTTTGCGAGAGTGTAACAAAAGCAACCTCCCAGACAGGATCTACTTTACGAGAGCGTAACCAACGCAATCTCCCAGACAGGATCTACTTTGCGAGAGTGTAACAAACGCAATCTCCCAGACAGGATCTACTTTGCGAGAGTGTAACAAAAGCAACCTCCCAGACAGGATCTAATTTACGAGAGTATAACAAGCGCAATCTCCCAGTCAGGATCTACTTTGCGAGAGTGTAACAAACGCAATCTCCCAGACAGGGTCTACATTGCGAGAGTGTAACCAGCGCAATCTCCCAATCAGGATCTACTTTGCGACAGTGTAACAAGCACAATCTCTAAGGCAGGATCTACTTTGCGTGAGAGTAACAAGCGCAATCTCCCAGTCAGGATCTACTTTGCGAGAGTGTAACAAGCGCAATCTCCCAGCAGGATCTACTTTGCGAGAGTGTAACAAATGCAATCTCCCAGTCAGGATCTACTTTGCGAGAGTGTAACAATCGCAATCTCCCAGTCAGGATCTACTTTGCGAGAGTGTAACAAGCGCATTCTCCCAGTCAGGATCTACTTTGCGAGAGTGTAACAAGCGCAATCTCCCAGACAGAATCGACTTTGCGAGAGTGTAACGAGCGCATTCTCCCATACAGGATCTACTTTGCGAGAGTGTAACAAATGCAATCTCCCAGTCAGGATCTACTTTGCGAGAGTGTAACAATCGCAATCTCCCAGACAGGATCTACTTTGCGAGAGTGTAACAAGCGCAATCTCCCAGACAGAATCGACTTTGCGAGAGTGTAACGAGCGCATTCTCCCAGACAGGATCTACTTTGCGAGAGTGTAACAAACGCAATCTCCCAGACAGGATCTACTTTGCGAGAGTGTAACGAGCGCATTCTCCCAGACAGGATCTACTTTGCGAGAGTGTAACAAGCGCAATCTCCCAGTCAGGATCTACTTTGCGAGAGTGTAACAAGCTCAATCTCCCAGACAGAATCGACTTTGCGAGAGTGTAACGAGCGCATTCTCCCAGACAGGATCTACTTTGCGAGAGTGTAACAAACGCAATCTCCCAGTCAGAATCTACTTTGTGAGAGTGTAACAAACGCAATCTCCCAGACAGAATCAACTTTGCGAGAGTGTAACAAGCGCATTCTCCCAGACAGGATCTACTTTGCGAGAGTGTAACGAGCGCAATCTCCCAGTCAGGATCTACTTTGCGAGAGTGTAACAAACGCAATCTCCCAGACAGAATCGACTTTGCGAGAGTGTAACGAGCGCATTCTCCCAGACAGAATCTACTTTGCGAGAGTGTAACAAACGCAATCTCCCAGTCAGGATCTACTTTGCGAGAGTGTAACAAACGCAATCTCCCAGTCAGGATCTACTTTGCGAGAGTGTAACAATCGCAATCTCCCAGTCAGGATCTACTTTCTGAGAGTGTAACAAACGCAATCTCCCAGACAGAATCAACTTTGCGAGAGTGTAACGAACGCATTCTCCCAGTCAGGATCTACTTTGTGAGAGTGTAACAAACGCAATCTCCCAGACAGAATCAACTTTGCGAGAGTGTAACGAGCGCATTCTCCCAGACAGGATCTACTTTGCGAGAGTGTAACAAACGCAATCTCCCAGTCAGGATCTACTTTGCGAGAGTGTAACAAACGCAATCTCCCAGACAGGATCTAATTTACGAGAGTGTAACAAACGCAATCTCCCAGACAGGATCTACTTTGCGAGAGTGTAACAAACGCAATCTCCCAGTCAGGATCTACTTTGCGAGAGTGTAACAAACGCAATCTCCCAGACAGGATCTAATTTACGAGAGTGTAACAAACGCAATCTCCCAGACAGGATCTAATTTACGAGAGTGTAACAAACGCAATCTCCCAGACAGAATCGACTTTGCGAGAGTGTAACAAACGCAATCTGCCAGACAGGATCTACTTTGCGAGAGTGTAACAAACGCAATCTCCCAGTCAGGATCTACTTTGCGAGAGTGTAACAAACGCAATCTCCCAGTCAGGATCTACTTTGCGAGAGTGTAACAAACGCAATCTCCCAGACAGATTCATTGTTGAATATTTGTGCATCTAATACAGATACAACCTGTGTTGCTGAAAAACCATTTTCCCTTCACGAAAATTAAAAAAATTGTAAAACTCATGCAGACAAGATCGCTAGAGAAGTTCACTGTGTCAAATTGAAAATATTTTTTAATATTTTGTAAATTACGTTTTTTTATTAAAATATGTGTAAACATTTAATGTAATTTTATATTAATTTTACTCTTAATTAAGATATGAAAGTGTTTAAAGTATATTTTTCTTGAGCTCCAAAGAGTTCTCTGGGTTATTTAATAAAACAAACATCCTGCTGGGCTGCTTCAGAGGAAGGTAAATCTAAAATGGCTGGAAGTATTTATTGTGCTTGCAGGAAGCATTGACTGTTTCGCTTGAAGTTTGTTCAAGATCGATGTCGCTAAGTTCTGATATCGTAGCATGTATAGAGCTGATCGGATTAATACTGGGGAATGTCGCGTATTGAAGATAAAAAGTAAAACGGCTTGGGAATGGGGAACTGCAGGTCCTGCCGCTTGTTCAGTCGCACTATCAATCAACCCATTGTGCTTAATCCCTCCCATGGGCCACAGCAGCTCCCTTTCTCGCCCAAAAATTGCAAAATCGTGTTTACTTTTCACACAATGTAATTAATGCATTGGATAAAGACATTAGCACCGCAACTTCGCTAGACATGTTCCGATGCAATTGGGCGCGTTTTTTGAGAGAACACTGCTAACGTATAAAGTATAAGGGACGTGGCGTGTTTCGTGAGTCTATAAAACTGTCATTAGAGGTTATAGGAAGAAATGTATAATCTTTATGTCGTGTTTTCCCGTCGTCACATGCTTCACAGATGCGCTGCAATCTTATCATTCGTAAATATAATAATGTAACATCGTACATAAGCTCGATTTATGGGGCAAAGTATAGCAGAAATAACGCCTCTTAAATTTTATAAGCAGACATAGTTTTATGTTATGTATATACATTTTATTTATTACATACCCTATATTATATATGTATATACATTTTATTTATTACATATATTATGTATATATATATATATATATATATATATATATATATATATATATATATATATTTGAGAAAATACAAATACAAAAATGTTTTATTGTAAAATACAATTTAAAGCCTTTCGTTGCCAAACAGTAACAAAAATATTTGATATTTTTTGATTATTACACAGGAAAAGATATTTTGTTATAATTTTATTTTATATATATATATATATATATATATATATATATATATATATCATAAAATTATAGTAAAAAATATCCTTTCCTGTGTAATAATCAAAAAATATCAATTATTTTTGTTACTGTTTGGCAACGAAAGGCTTTAAATTGTATTTTACAATAAAACATTTTTGTATTTGTATTTTTTTGTATATTTTATATATAAATAAATATTTTATATTATATATATAATATATATATATATATATATATATATATATATATATATATATATATATATATATATAATATATATATATATATATATATATATATATATATAATGGTAATTTATTTGTGATTTTACTTTTCGTTTACCATAATTATTTATTTATTTATGCTTAGGTTCAGTTTACTTTTTTATTTTTAATAAACACATACGACAATGCACTTCGGAGAAAGTTCTAACTAGGCAACTCTCACTGTTAGGTGACAAATCCGAATGCAATTTTCCCTTTGAATATCTTTAACAGCAACGACTACAAAATAATTACAAAAAGAAGAAATAATTTCTCCTACGCAATAGATACCTAGCTGAACTCAATTCTTAGTTAGTTCTTCTCTTCTTCTTTCTTATCACTAGGTCCTTAGACCAACTTCATGAGATCATATTTCTTTAGAAGTCTTATTACTTCTGCTGGTTCCTTGTAGATGAATTCCGGGGTAAGTCCAATGCATGACAAGATGTGGGCTGGTAAGGCTGGTTCTTGGTTGCATCTTGTACATGTTGGATATATCTTCCGAAGGTCTGTGATTTTATGGGTTTTGTATGGCTGCTCTTTAATCTTGCTAAATTCTGTCAAGTTGACAGTTGATAGATGCACCAGGTTGGTGCTCTTTGTACCATTCATGATGCGGAGGTTATTTCCATTTTTCTTCTTTTTCCTGTTTAAATTTGGAATATACTTCTAAATAGGTTAGAGTTTCTTTGTGGAAATTACTATGATTGCAGCCTTCTTTTGATACGTTGTCTGCCTTTTCATTTCCTGGGATATCGACATGTGATGGAATCCATTGTAGGTGTATTTGTGATGATTTGGAAATACTTTCTATCTTTTTTATTATCTTTATTAATATATTATCAGAAATTTCATTATAATTCTGTAAATGTTGAATTGAGCTTTTACTGTCGGTTAGAACCCATAGTTGTTCTGGGTTCTTGTATTCTTCAAATTTATGCAAAGCCTCTTCAATAGCAACCAGTTCAGCTGTGAAGTTTGATGAGTTGTCTTGATTTCTTAATTTAATTTCCTCTTTTGACTCTTGTGATACAATATATACTCCACTACCCGTTTTTCCATTCGCTTGTCTGCTTCCATCTGTGTAAAGTTTTATCGCTTGCTGTGGGATGGAGTTGATTACTTCCAGCGCCATTTTTTTTAATATTAATGGGTTGTTCTCCTTTTTGTTTACCGGTTCATGTAGAGTAGTATGAAAGAAGACTGAATTCAAAGGATTTATAAAATTAGGTAAAGATGTCGGATCTATATTATGGTATCTTACATTGTTTGTTTTGATGTTGTGGAAGGCGGTCTTTTTCTTTAATCTTTGATTGCTGTTCCATTTCCTTAAGTATTCTGCTGTTCTGTTTATATTTCCCAGACTGTAAAGTTTGTTGAAATATTTTGTGTTGTTTATCTCTCGATGTAGATGTAAGGGTTTTAGATTTGCTTCGTACAAACTTATTTCAGTTGAACATGAGTTTCTTAGTCCTGTAATAATTCTTAAAAGGTAATACAATTTAATCTATGGGGCCATGTATTTTTAATCATCTTACCTATGTGCACAACCTCTTCCTATCCATCACATGAGATATAATGCTAAAATTATATTGCAGTTATTAAAATATTTCTATTTGCAAAAGGATGTTTTTTATAAAATATTTTAAAATTTTTTCCAGCCCAAAAGGTTTCTATTGTGATAATTTTGTTACAGTTGTTTCTGAGTGCATGCGTTGATGGAATAGTAATGTGTAAGTTTTTACCCTTTATTTATTTTTAGCTAAAACCGGATGTTCCACGATTTGAAAGTGATATTGTTCAATGAAGAGTACAAAGGCCTTCATCCTTTGAATAAGAAAAGTCTAACACGAAAAATTATTTACAAATAGTATATGATAGGAAAATGTTCCAAAATGAAACTAGTGTAAGCGTATTGACTTATAAATAAATTAAAAGTTTTAAAAAGATAATTAGAGAAATGGTTGCTTAGTGGTGTTCAGTTTTGACTGCCCAGGTTGGCCACCAGGGAGCACTAGAGTGCTGAGTATCGTCAACGAAAGCTGCGGGCTTTCAACAATGTTGTCAAATGTATAAATATGCATGTTATATTCAGTTTTACAACGTAATAAGTTTTATTATGTAAATTCTACATTGCTCTAGTGTGTTAAGAAATCATTTCCTACGACATTTATATAGAGTGATGAGAGAATTTTAAAACGACTTCTGTGTGACAACTGTTTTGTCTGTTCACAGCAAAGGCGTCTGCTACAGGTGCGTTGTGATACACGAGAAGCATGAAAACGTTCTCCAGTACAAGGAAAGTGAGTAAAACTAAATGTACAAGGTGTAATTAGTTACTTGATAATCTAATAAATATAGGCTTCTAGGTTTTGCAAACATTTTTACACGTTAAAAATCTTTCCTGTATATTTGCAAATAAATTGAGTGAATCCCATCTGTTCTGCGATTCTTGTTGCTCTCGTGATGACTATATCTTTAAGTTTATCCCCCCTCCCGTTGCATGTTCTATCTCGACCGGCATTCCGCTCAAAAATGTACCGGGTTCCTTTTTAAGTTCGTCTTGTCCTGCAAGAAAAACTTGAAATTATTTAGCCAGCCTCTTACAGAACAGTATGTGGCAGTTTAAATCCATCACTCCCATCACTCCCATCTCTCTCTTCTAACAGGTTCATATTTCATGTTATATATATATATATATATATATATAGGTTAGTTCTAGTAGAGCTTAAATTTAGGAATTTTTGGACTAGATAGGAGACTGACACACTTACGTAAGGGCAATAGTCCAAAACTGCAACCTCTTGGAAATAAATAGACACATATAAAAACTTAAGACACTATTGAAAGATTTCGATCAAAAATGATCTTCATCAATCAAAAATGAAAAAAAATCAGTCTTTTCTTTTTCTCTTTTTTGATTGATGAAGACCATTTTTGATCAAAATATTTCAATAGTGTGTTAAGTTTTTATAAGTGTCTATTTATTTCCAAGAGATTGTAGTTCTGAACTATTGCCATTAGGTAAGTCTGTCAGTCTCCTATCTTGTCCAAAAATTCCTATATATATATATATATATATATATATATATATATATATATATATATATATATATATATATATATATATAATACGTTTTCTTGTTTAATAATTTAAAACAACATAGGTTATTCAAATACAAGAATATTTATTATTTTATATCCAAAGCTTTTCGTTGGCAAACAGTACCAACATTAATATATATATATATATATATATATATATATATATATATATATATATATATATATATACAGTGAAACCTGTCTTAGACGGACCCTGTGTTAGGCGGAATCCCATCTATCGCGGAAAGCTTTAAAAGTCCCGACTGTCGCCTATTTAATTTACCTGGTTAATAACCTTCATAAGCCAGAAACTGTCTAACGCGGAAGCGGAATAAGCAAAAGGATAAGTGATACGTATTTATTACGTCTTAGTTCTGCATAAGCCGGAAAATCTGATCATATACATGCTGTAAAATATAAAGTTACAATGGCTTCCGTTTACATAAAATACAGTTTATAATATATTTTTTTACCATAACAAAATTCACAGATAGGTCTGCCTAATAGTAACGGATCGTATTTATTTCTGAGAATTCTGTAACAACGTTAAGGATTGCTGATATGCACAAGATAACGCAATGGTATACAAACATCCATAATTTACCATAGGCTATGTCAGCACTCGTTTCCTTCAAGATAACGCAATGAATGGCTTACAAACATCCACGGCCAGACATTGATGTCATATTGATTGACATATTGAAAGGCGAGAGACCGCTTCATTCTAAAAGGCAAAAAACATGCGCAAATTGAAGAAAAAGAAGAAATTGAAGACGGACCAGTCGTAGAAAACAAAATAAAAACATTTGGAGAGGCTTTAATGAAAATTTGTGAGTTAGAAGATTTCGCGGTACGTATTAACAGCCCGGAGGTGCGTCACCATTTGTTACAACTAAAAACAATAACTGAAACACAAGCCAGTAAAACAAACCTTTTAAAACAAAAGTCAATGCTAGATTTTTTTCAAGCCTAATTGATTTTCTTTTATTTTTACGTAAGCCTACTATGTACAGTATTTAGCTTAAATACAGTAAGAGGAAAAATATAGTTTTTAAAAAATAAAATTATTAATTCATAATTTTGTTGACAACTGTATAAGTGTTTTAGTTTTATATTATAGTTTATAGTGTTTTCTATTAAAAATGTTTTGTGGCGAAGGATAAAAGGATGCTGCATCAAAAGGTGAGATTTTTATTATGTAATGAAGGTTTTAACATTTTCTGTAGTGTGCATAGCCAACACCACCTAGAAAACGAGGTTTGCGAGTTGTGACGTCACAGGACACAGGCTACGGGCTGTCATTAGGCAATCAAGATAACCGATATTACTGTTGAATGACGTTTATTTAGACGTTAAAATGTGATAGTTTTCTTGTGATTTAAATACACTTGCTTTATATGTTGAAGTGTTATCTCTGTAGGAAATAAACAGTACTTAATCGGAAATAAATAATTAAATTAAATACTGTATTAGAACAAATGTAGATACGATGACAATTAATTGTCCGTTATCTATGTGGTGTTGGTGCAGCGCCATACAGCTGATCAGTAGAAATAATAGTCTTATAGCTAAGAATCCCCAAGGCCTATCTCCACCCCAACGCTAAAAATAGACTCTGCAAACGTTTCGTGATGGTATTACCATCATACAGTACACTACTACTGTATAAGCCGAAAACCTGTCTTAGACGGGAAAAAATGCCAGTCCCAATGGATTCCGACTTAAACAGGTTTCACTGTATATATATATATATATATATATATATATATATATATATATATATATATATAATATATTAAATTACATTAAATTAATGCATTTTTTCGCAAAAATGTATTTTTTAAAACTTTTTGTCTATACACTATTACATTCCGGATGTACGCGTAACACGCCGAGGTCACACTTAATACGGTTAGGGAAATAGACACGTTCTTCTTGCAATACTTGAAACCAATACGCCCATAACTGTAAACATGTTTAACTGTTTAGGTACAAGTAATAGAACACATCTATAAATACGGAGAGAATCTATGATATATTCTACGTTGTTTAAGATATTTAAATTTTGAAGAAATTCTCAATAGTCCATTAATATTCGTGTCTAACTGTCATTGTAATAAAACACTTATCAGTTACAAACGTGAATAAGTAGGACACGAAGGATAATGCCAAAGAACTGTTCATACTGCGTGAATCTACGCTTAAATTCTAAACAAAAAGTGGTAATAAAATCAAATTATTTTTTTCCAAAATTTTTGCAAGAAATCATGCCTTGATACATTTTTTGTGAAAAAACCGCATTCCTTCCAAAGAGTTTCTTTACATACCTTTTGTATACGTGTGTGCACGCGCGCGATGTGTGTGCGTGCGCGTGCGCAGTGCGTGTCCGTGTGTGTGTGTGTGTATATATATAAATATATCTTTTATGTGTGTAAATTTATTGACTATATTTAAAATTTCTACGTATTTATGTAATAATATAACAAGGATCTAAATTATGTATTGGACCAATTTTTAAGTAAAAAAATGTGTAGTAATTAACAAAATTTTACTAATGGAACTTTTGTAGTGGGTAGAAAAATCTGGTAGCTTCGAATCATTGAGGCTGTGACCTTAATCAGATTGTCAGGCTAATTTAAATTTGTTCCTCTTTGACTGATGAAACGTGAAATTTAATTCTGTTAAGTCTGTAGGTCTGATGAACCAACTATGGCGGACTAAACCTTTTATAAATACGCACAAACTAACTCCAGCCTAGCGCTTGTTTCCCCACTATAAACATTGTTACAAGTTTAGTGTAAATCAAACGGTAGCGTACAAACTTCTGCTGTTGGTAGTTGACTCATTACACCAACGAAATGATAGAGGCAAAATGTCTGCTTTTCTCTAAGGGCTACACTTCATCGAGTATACTTAAAATTCCATTTTTTAAAACATTTTAATCACTTTAAACTCAAAAGTAAACAGAAGGAACACGCCTGTAGTATTGATCCAACCATGGTTCTAAATTGCAATTTTATAAAAAAATTCTTTGATGAAACAACATTAAGAAATTAATCATATAAATTAATTCTCCTACATCGATTTTAATTTAAAACATTATAAAAAAGGGATGTTGTGACTTTTATGTAAAGGCACAAACAAATAATAAATTATACCAAATGTCTGTATTTACATTATAATCTTATATTATGTCTTGCTATAACCACTTGGAGCAACTGTGGTGTAAATAAATGAAACCTCTTGACCACAAACACTTTTATATTTAAATCCTGGTGTCATTTCGATTGTTTATGATGTTTTTCTAAAACGTTTTGTGGTTAAGAGGTGTTATTTCTTTTTAAAACTATATAATAAACCTTACCGTTTTATAATTTAACGCTGAGCACAAAAATTATAAATCTCTTTCCATCTGAGATTTTTATTTATATACATATTCGTATTTCTTTGTTTCAGCTTATTGTTTGCACTCTCGCGACACTCTCTACTCTCTGTGCTCCCTCATCACTGGAGATGCTCTCCTGTACTCAATGTTCCGGGAGGCTGCGGCTTCGGTCCCGTGCCCATTCAGAGGGGGCCATACGTTCACGTACAACAGAGGCCATGGGGAATGCAGGTACCCGGTATCGAGTATAGACTCATGCACACAGGATTCCAGGCTGTTGCTCAGGTACCAGGCTTGCCCAGACGTGCACGGCACGGAGAGCACAGGTAAGGTCTATTGCATTTTCGACAGGTTCAACTTGTTGCTTTTATTTCATAGATTTGGTCCAACCTATTAATATTCTGTTTATAGGATCATACTGGCATTTCATTGAAATGGCCCGACTGTGTGTTGCACGTCACCCTCTAGAGACACACATCATTATTCATACAGTATCCAAAGTAAAATTACTGATAACAGAGTAATTATGATTTTATGTCATACAATATGTTGTATAACAGCTGTTTTATGTTATGGGTTATCTTGTAAAACAGCTGATTTTAAAATAACTTCGATCAACTGTGGCGTAAGTTTTAATTATAAATAAATGAAACCCCTTAGACCACAAAAACGTTTTTTTTTTATGTCCTCATGTACATTTCGATTGTAAAGCAATCATCTTCAGAGGAAATTACTACAAGATTCTGTAGTACAAAATTGTCAGCTGTAGAGCAGATTATTTTATGTTATAGGTCAAATTATACAACAGCTTTTTCATGTTTTATGTTAGAGGTCATGTCATAAAACAGCTGTTTTATTAAAGGTTTTGTTATAGAACAATCTATATAGTTTTAATACGTAGATTAGGGTATTTTACATAGTGTAGTTATAACTATAATTATATAGGCATATAATTGGTTGAATTGTTAATATAACAATTTTATATCAGTTAATAATATGTTACTTCTGTGTGATCTTTCAGATAAACAGAAATATTTAGATAATTTCAACTAGGTTTTTAGAAGCTTTTGTTTAAAGAAACCTCACAATTACAGCAGGTTTTCCTTATTGCTATAATACGTTTTAAACAAGTAATATGAACAAAAATCTTTTAAAGTCGATTCCTACTTAATAAAAAAAAATTTGTTTTAATAAATTTGTATTAAATAATTGCAATTAATTATTAATAGAGTAACATAACATATGTGTTAAAGCAGCTGTTCTACCAAATAACCTATAACATAAAATCAGCTGTTTTACGAAATCATATGTCATCACTTATTTTAAGCAAAATGGGACAAAATAACTTTCGCATACCTTGCCCCTTTTGTGAAAGTTTTTTTCTTCCATATAAAACGAAAATTTTTTCTAATTTAATAATTATTAATATTTGAAAAACCAGTTTTAAAATAAAGTGTCATCCCTTACAAGTTTAAAAAAATGTATTTAAACTTGATTAAATGAATAGAAAATATTTTTTATTAATGATTGAAAATTTGAACAAGATATATATATATATATATATATATATATATATATATATATATATATATATATATATATTAATATATTAAATATGGTGATATGTTTTCTTGTAATATAGTAAATAAATTACTGTATTATATATAGTAATTACTATATATATAATTTATTATTTATATTTATATATATATATATATATATATATACATGATGAATAGTTATTATCTGGAGTACATCTGTTCATTCTACAGTGCATAAAATGACAGTTCCAACGTTTCGCTAGAATCTCATCTAGTATTGACGAGGAGAACCCAACAACAGTTGAAGAGCGAGTGAAGAGCGCAGATATCTCTGCTCCTATATACAGAGGAATGAAACCACGCCATTGAAGCCAATCCACACACACCTGAGCCAAACAATTACTCACATTCCTTTCCTTTTGTTCAGCTTTCTGCCGATAAAATCTATTGATGACACATTTTTACACTACAGACAAATTCAAAGTATCATTGCGTTTGTTAAGACTCCCTTGTTTCTCTATTTCAACAGCCTCACGAATAATTCTAGTCCTGTAGTTTTCCACTTGAGCAATCTGTCGGCAAGACAGGAAATCAATGGTATGCCCTGTATTGCAGTGATGCTTGTACAGAGCCGACGTTTTCTGCTTGTTTTAAGGCCAATTCTGTATTCCTCAAGCCTAGCTGAGATTCGTCTGTTTGTTTGGCCAATGTACGACTTCTTACAAACTCCACAAGAAATGTTGTAAACGCCATGGTTTTCCAATAAGATCTTATCTCTGGCATTACCAAGAACCTTGTCGATGGTGATCTTAGGTTTGTAAACAGAACGTATACCATGCCTCCTAAAGAGTCTGCCAATCCTATCAGTAGTTCCTCTAATAAAAGGCAGCTAAACAGCACCAGTTTTTTTAGTCTCTTTCCCGTCCACATCAACCGGAAGGACACTTTTGTAGTGTAACGCTTTATTAATAGCATATTCCTATAGCTGTTGCTTCTAAGCACTTCTTTCATAGTAATAAGTTCATGGTCCCTCGAATGTATGTCCGTTAACTTGTGAGACCGAGAGAAGAGCGTGTCAGCGACAGCCTGGAACTGTGATGGGTGGTGGTGTGAGTCAGCGTTAAGATATCTATTGGTGTGAGTCATTTTTCCGTAGACCGAATGGTGAACACAAGCAATCTGGCCCTTTCTAACCAAGACATTCAGAAGCGGCAAACAGCCATCACTCTGTAGTCCCAAAGTGAACAATAATCCTGGAGTGACGAGAGTTGAGGTACGTAAGGAACTTATCAAGTTCTGTGCCACCATGTAGCCAAATTATAAAGACGTCATCCACATAACGAAACCAAGCTTTAGGCCTGAGAAAAGCATCATTCAAGACGTCTTGCTCAAAGAACGTCATATAAATATTGGCTACAGCTGGAGAAAGTGAAGATCCCATAGGGGCACCATCAACAAGTTGCCTGTAAAACAGTTCATTAAACAAAAAGTAAGTGTTTTTGAGACAGAGCCAAACCAGATCATGTGGAGGGAGCTCTTCAAAAATGGACATCCTTTGAAGCACTTCATCAATGGGAACGCTGGGAAATAATGACGTGACAAGTGGTGAATAATAGCACTCACTATTAGTCTCATAGGAATGCCCGGTTTATGGATTTTAGGTAAATCATATAACTTACGACATCTACTAAATTTTTCCCGAAGAATTATCCTGGATTGAGTTTCCTCATCGATAGGAGTTTGTTTAATAATCCGCCTGGTAGTCTTTTCCAAAAAGTGGCTTCATTCCTCTATATATAGGAGCAGAGTTATATGCGCTCTTCACTCGCTCTTCAACACTTCTTGTTGGGTTCACCTCGTCAATGCTAGATGAGATTCTAGCGAAACGTTGGAACTGCGATTTTATGCACTGCAGAATGGACATATGTACTCCAGATAGAACTATTCATCATATTTTTCTATCCGTGAAGGAATACGTATCAGCATATATATATGTTATATATATATATATATATATATATATATATATATATATATATATTTACTTTTATATACATATATACATAAGGAGAGTGTGAACTAATAGAAGGTATTGAAAAAAACAATGATTAAATTACTGTTTGTTGACCTAACAAATGTAAACGAGCACTAGGGGAGTTTTTTCAGGGTTTCTTTTACTACTAAAACCACTTGCATATTCTCTCCATCAAAGTAGTTTTCGTATCAAGTTTTGTATAAGAAAGCTTTATTACTTCTAGTTTACAATAAGTTCTGGAACACTTTGAGTTATTCAGATGGACTTTTTACTTTTCCAGTGGAGGAGCTGCAATGTTTGGCGACGTGGAAGGAAGGATCATCTCGATACCTTGTCGGCAGAGTGCACCACAGTCACGTGACCTCCAACGAGGACAGCTATCGATGCTTCGTATACGAGAAAATATCCGGTGCGAACTTACCTTCAGACTTGTATGGCGAAGAAGCGGACTTCCGTACTCGGGCTGACGATGTTGAATATAGGTGCGGCTCTACTGTCTCTTAGTTTCTAAAAACCTCTCTTTAAATATTTTTTTAGAAAGAGGTTCCTATTTTAATTTATCTTATCTTGGAAAACACCTTTACTTTCTCATATGCTACAGCATTGGTTTAGTTTTAAATAATTTTATGCTTTATACATATTACCATATAGCTATAATCATGTCCAATATATGGGGGAACAACATCAGTTGATACAGTTTTCTTAGTTAGCTCTGTTTATTTTTTAACACTTTTTCCACTCCTGGCATTTTGATCGTACCTCATTTTATTTCACATTCTTCTCCTCTTTAGCCTGTTCTCCATTATAGTTAGTTATGTTTCTCATTAAGATTTGTTTGTATTTGTTGTTCCTGATTCTCTAAAGCATATGACGAATAGCTGGCTGTCACTTATATTTTGAACTCTGCTTTCTTTTGTCAAAATATGGTAATTTGTTTTACTATCCTTCACATAATTCACTGAATATATTTCATGTATCTAATTTAATATCTTTTACCTAAACCACTTAATATTCTGTAAATAACTCACTGAATATCCTTCAGTAACTGATATTGTTCAGATAACTCAATCACTAAATATCCTTTAGCTAACCCACTGAATATCCTTCAGGTATCTAATTTAATACCTTTCAGGTAACCCACTTAATATGCTACAGCTAAATCCCTTTATCCTTTAAATAACTCACTGGATATTCTTCAGATAACTCACTGAATATCCTTCATATAACTCACTAAAAATCATTCAGATAATTCACTAAATATCAATCAGCTAACCCAATAAATATCCTGAAGATAACTCAGTGAATATCTTTCACGTAACTCACTGAATATCCATCACGTAACTCACTGAATATCCTTCAAGTATTTAATTTAATATCCTTCAGGTAACCCACTTAATATCCTACAGCTAAATCCCTTTATCCTTTAAATAACTCACTGAATATTCTTCAGATTACTCACTGAATATCCTTCGTATAACTCACTAAATATCCTGTAGATAACTCACTGAATATTTATCTAATTAATATCCTCTACCTAAACCACTTAATATTCTGTAAATAACTCACTGAATATCCTTCAATAACTGATATTGCTCAGATAATTCAATCAATAAATATCCTTCAGATAACCCACTGAATATCATCTATATAACTCACTTATCCTTCAAGTAAATCTATAAATATCATTCAGCTAACCCACTGAATATCCTGTAGATAACTCACTGAACATCCTTCAGATACTATCCCTCAGTGATATATTGATTGAGGTTAACTTACTTGTGGCAACCTGCCGCAGCTGATGTTCCTTTTCTCTCAGTTTGTAGACTATATGAAACTACAAGAGATTGTACGCTGTACATTTTTTCACAGCACAAGTGTAAATCATGAGTTTAATTCAAGATTGCCTCTTATTACCCTCTTTGCAACACCTATAGTCTTGCTATTATTATTCATGTTCTGGCAGATCTTTGCTGGCATTTATTTTCTGTTTTCAATATCCACTGGAGATTTCATTAGAGTATTCCCACGCATTGCACATTTAAAATGCATTGCCAGAAGGTAAAAATATGAATAGAAAGTGCAATAAGCTTATTTGTATGTAAATATTGACTAACTTCCTTCACATATTCGAAGTATATTTCTAAATAATATATAACCTTATGGATCAATTCATCATTAGTGAATAACCTCTGCAAATCCATAAAGCTGACGTTAGCATTACAAAAGAGAAGTAAATATTTGAAAGACAATGCATGGCAACAAAAGGCACACACACACACACACACACATGCACGCACGCAACACGAGCATGCACCAACACACACACACACACACACACACACACAGTAAACTCCTAATTATCCGTGGGAGGATTAACCGGTTTGCGTATTATCCGGGGTCTGCCATTGTTTTACAAATATCCAATATTTATTCCAATAAGATTCATGTATTTAAATTTCCAAACGGTGAATTACGACGTAAATACATATAAGGCCTAATAGAAGTTAAGATGAAGGGAATAGATATGTAAATATGTACGTACTAACTTTTACGTTGAAAGGGAAGCATCCCGTGATTTATAAATGTTCTAATATCTATGTAAGATCATTTATTTATCTGATAGGCAAGGTCTTGGAAGAGAGTGAAGATGACGATATAGAAGATGAGTAGGCTAAGATCAGCCATGACACTGCGTTGAGGTCCGTCGATGGCATTATTCAGTACGTAGAGGAGCAAGACGACTCTTCACTGTGCGACAAAATGGTTCTCAAAAAACTTAGAGCTCACATTAAAGCTAAATCAATGCTCACAAAAAAACAGACGAAAGTGACAGATTTTTTTGTTAAAAAGTGAAAGTATTATGTGTAAAGGAAATTACATATGTACATACATACTTACTTTTGGCTTATGTACGTATTGTAAATAGTTGTTGTAAATGTACATGTTATAATCCGTCAAATACATCGATATTTTAAATTATTTTATGTATTTATTTTGTCCTCTGAAGATTATTTGTAAATTGCATTAACCGGAGTCATTATTTGTGTAACTTATGGTATAATAATCAATTATCGATCATTTTGCGTATTCTTTGTTCATAGCAGATTATCCGGGGAATTCGGTTATCCGGCGTTGCCGGGCCAACCTATTCCACAGATAATCGGGAGTTTACTGTATATATATATATATATATATATATATATATATATATATATATATATATATATATATATATATATATATATATATATATTTATATATATATAAACAAAATAATATTTTTAATACTATACCTGATAAAAAAATATTTTTATTAAAACATATAATAACTATTATATTTAATTTTAAATGTTAATATTTTAACATGATTTTATATATTTTATTAAGGTAATAAAAGTTTGAAATTATAATGCAAGGAAAATGTTTGTAAATGAAGGAAATAAAATGTAATACAGTAATGTATAATTCAGGTAAGATTTCAGTTTTAGAAATAACTACAAAAAAGTGGTTAAAGAAGTGTTTTCATTTTTGCAGAGTGGCTCAGTCTGGTGACGCAACCTGCAACGGCCTCTTTAGTCCCATGGAAGGTTCAAGAACAATGACTTTAAAGAAAGGTAAACGTGAATAATTGTATTGGGTCATGAAAATATACACCATTGTTAAACCAAATACTTGAATTTAAGTTACTAAGTTTAATATACTATTTTACTTGTTTAAATTTGTATTTTATCTTGTAAGATATTCTTTTTAAAATAAAATTACAAAAATAAACATTTCTGTATTTTGCATGATTAATTATGAAAATTATTTGTTATGTTATGAGAATTGTAATGCTAGCTTCCAGTAATAATTCAATACTTTCTTTCTTATTACACTGAAAAAATGCAAATGTAAAATTCCTGTATCAGGGTTATATAGTTTCCCCAGATAACATACAATGAGGTTGGATTTGTAATCATCGCGATTCTGCTGATTTTATTACTAATTTCTTTGTAACTCATTAAAAAAATACAAGTAGCTTCCTTCTGGCCTATTTCAAAACAATTCTAAGTACAAAGCATCGCTGCTACTCCCTGATCCATGATCCAGTAGCATATTACTTTATCAAGAAACAATTGTTTCGAAACACGTCGGCAGCATGTTTTTTTCAGTTAGCTGCAAAACAATAGAGTAGAACATTCTTACAATGGGTGCTATTAATCCAGATGGTGCTTAACGGAAAAACTAAAGCTAAACCAAAATTCTATTAAATATTGTCTCTCAATATTTAAACTCCTTAAAGATCATAATGTTAATTAAGCTCAGTCAACGCACGACTTTCAACCAGAACATGCTTGACTGTGATGATACCGCCACAAAACTGACAGTGGTGTATACTCGTGTTGCATTAACCAACCATTCGTTAACAAAGAGTGGCCGAACCACCACTTCCTCTCTACAGTTTGAATGAATTGAAGACTTTCATGAATGGATGGTATTCTTGATTTCCCTTAGCTTGTTTCCATCCGCAATTTGCATTCTTCAGTCCATAAAGGAAATAGTGTTTTTTTTATTTTACATACAAAATCAGTTGCCATTAGACGCGATGGTAACATACTTCTAGCCAATTTTACCCCTTCATCTTTTTTTGTGTTTCTGAATACTCTACAGTGACCAGACATCCAGTAAAATGTTACCCTGATATTGCGTAATTGGAGCCTGTGTGTTAAACCTAGAATGCCTCCAACTAAAAGGTTTCCTTAATCATCTGGAGTGCCCTTTTGGAATCGGAACACTCAAGATAATGAGATGCTACAGGTGAAACAATTCATAAAGCTTGATAAATGGGGGAAAAAATTAGTGTTTTGTCGGTGATGTAATGCTAGATTGGGGTACCGCAAGAGACTCCAACCACCTAATCCACACCCTTCTGAAGTTACCTCAAAATGCTTTGTACATCAATTTAAAGACTTCCAAGTAATAGAACAAATATTTTTAGCACTGTCACTGAATTATATATTGCAGTAGCTACAGTGAATGTGTTAGCACAATTTTAAACACTCTAAATAAAATGAACTTTTTGCTTTATAATGGACCACCTCATGTGTTAATGTTGTTCTAATAAATTAATGAAATTAATAATTTTTATTTTTCATTATATTAATATTCAATGCATGTTACAGCTGCGGCGACTACAAAATGTCGCTTTCCTACCTGGTTAACCCAGTATCAGCACTGGCATAGTCTAGACTACACTAGGTCATACACGTTTCACCATCGTAATACTACCTTGAAAATTGCAAACATGACCGCCGAGACCATACCAAGCGACGGACCTGGTGTTCAACAGCAGCTGTCGGCATTAGATCCTGATCAGGATGTCCGAGTGATTTGTACGGAAATAAAAATGGCAAACAGCGAAATGGCTTACCTAATAACTCACTACACAATGGGATGGTAATGGAATTCATTGAATTTTTCTATTGTTTTCTGGTTAGAGTTTAATATTTTCTAAATTTTGTCTTCATATTAAAATACTGTTATTCTTGTGCTCAGTTTTCTTACATTTATTAAATTGAGCTTGACCGGAAAGGATTCTTAGACAAAAATATTTCTACAGATTATTACACCAATTATTTCTAATCTGTGGAAATCTAAATTTTTAGACAATTTTACCAAATGTTCAAAACTGTTAAAAATGAAATAATCCTAAATGATTCTGAAAACCACATTTCTATATGTTAAAACTTAATAATCTTATAACTAATAATTAGTATTATAATATTATAATATTATTAGTTAAAAATATTATAGATTATTATTTTAATTTAACTTATTATTATATAAATTTCATATATTATTTTAATATGAAATTTTACCATGCAAATAAAGCATGAGGTGATCATTATAGAATTGTACATCGTTAAAATAGAAAATAATTCACAATTTATTTGGTTTAACTATTTAATAAATTACTGTATTTATTAATCTATAATTTTTTTTAATATTTTGATTTTGTCTTATTTTTACAAAAAAAAAATAGAAAAATAAATAAATTCCATTGAAAAAAATAAAAATGAGAAATTTTCATTTCATTTTTTAAAAATAAATAAATTAATTAATTAAATTTTTGGCCCATTTTTTCTAGTATATTATTTAATTGATTTTTTCTTGCATTTATTACAAACCTATTTAAAATGTTTTAAATAAATCCAACATCCAGCCTTTAACTTTACAGTATGCATTGATTTTCCATTCCAACTGTTAACACCATGACAACTATTCAATTACACTTTTAATTCGGAATCGGTTCGAAAAATTGTAAAGAATAATGAAACTTTATCACACTTTTGCAAAATATAAACAACTTCGTGTTTGCGTAAAATATAGTTCTATTTTACCATAAAACATTTCCCATTCCATTAGTTTATTGCGAGTGTAATATTTTTAAAAACCTTGATTTTTAGATTAAGTAAGCCCTTGTTGTTATAAGTTAATTAGAACCATAAAAACTTTTATTAATAATTTAACTTTTGGATTATTTTTGTATAAGAACATTATTAAACCATTATATTAGTGTATGAAGAGTAATTCTTTAAATATAAAATTATCCCTTCTGACGTACTAATGTGCATAATTTCCATTTCAGTCAGAGTGGGTACATGTGCATGATGTTCTATAAGAGAGACACACATATTATTGAAGTACAGTCAGGTAAGAGGACTGTAGCAGTTTTGTTGATTTTATAAAATAATTATTGTAAAACAATATAGAATTTCATAGTGGCTTCATTATTTTATTTTATATTAAATTTAGTCTCCTACAGTCATTGATGATTTTTAATTCTACACAGGTTCTCACACTCGCAGGCCTGAAGATGCGTGCGGCCCAAGTTACTTTGACAGAACTATTGAACCGTACATCACACTAGTTAGTAAGTAACTAAATAAATACCTACTGTTCTAACATGTACGTAACAGCAAAATATTTAAGCAAACCATATATTTGTTATTTACATTTGTTAAAATGTTTTATTATTCCTTTTGTATTATTAATGTTTGATAATTTTCATTTTTAAAAGCTAATGCTATTAAATATATCAGTCTTTAGCTATTATTTGAAGAAATGAAATTTATTTTTCAGTTGTTATATAATGAGTACTTGTAAGGACATGGAAAGTGCAGTGTTATTCTATTGTTTTTGTGGCAACTTGGTGCTAGACCGAACAGACCAGACTCATCTTAAACATGTTTTCCCATGTTTCTTTAAATATTGTATTTATTAATCACTTTAAAAATGGTTTATGCCCATCCGAACTTTAAATTTTGTAAATTTGTTAAAACTTACTCAGACAGAACGTTTTCGATCGCTATGTGCCGATCTTCATCAGTGTCTTCTGCTTGGAAATGTTGGGTCAAGCGGTGACGGTTTTAAAGGCAGGTTTTCGATAGTATCAAAGAGTATGTGTGATTTGTGTTGTATTTGTTTGTTTAATATGTTTGTACCTTGTGTTTCTGTAAATGTCATATTGTTCTAGTGAAATTTATAGACACACAAAAACACAAAGTACAAACATATTAAATGAACAAACACAACACAAATCACACGTACTCTTTGATACTATCGAAAACCTGCCTTTAAAACCATCACCGCTTGACCCAACATCTCCAAGCAGAAGACACTGATGAAGATCGGCACATAGCGATCGAAAACGTTCTGTCTCAGTAAGTTTTAACAAATTTAAAAAATTTAAAGTTCGGATAGTCATAAACCATTGTTAAAGTTATGAACCGAACGTAATGGACTACAAAATTCAAGTATTGTATTCATTTGGAATATAAAAAATATATTATAAACACAGTATGTTGAAATAAAAACTCTAAAAATTTGGGACAGAAGACTAATAAATTGATTATTATTGGATCGTCTTTAATTCTAACCAATTTCAAAATAATGAATAAATTTCCAAGCCTATTATGTTATTTCACTTCTTGTGGAGAACTAACAAACTTAGTTGAATAAGACTAATGAATGATTTAGAGAGATCAGCTGGAGTAGAAATTTTTTACACTGAGTAGAAGGCTAATTGAAATGTAAACATGTCAACTAAAACAAAGGTATCCCGTCACTAATATATCCTTATATTTTACAAAGAACCTTTTTTTTACTTATATTATTACGTCTGAACTAATGCTACTTAGAGTATTAATTTACATGAATTTATCTTCTTATTATTCATTATAATAAATAGCCTCAGAACATAATTCATAACAATTAACTTTCTTGGCTATAGTCTAATTCTCCACAGGTATTTGTAGAAATAATTTTATTTTAAACGGGCGTTTTATAAAGGCTGATAAATTCTTTTACAAGTGTGTAATTAACGGTTTTTATACAATTGATTAATTTGTTTTTTGTTTCTTTTTAAATCCTCTAGAATAACATATTTTGAAAATATTTCAGCTACCAGTCCAGAACAAAAGAAGTGCCCATACTTTGGAAAATTTTCTGTCAGTCGCGTGACAAGGAAAGAGGGCCCTGCTAGAAGTTATGGGGAGGATAAAATTAGAACAAGAACATCAGATTTAATTAGTTCCCTGACGACTGAAGATGAGTCGAATAAAAAAGCGGATTGGACAGGTTTTGCAAGGCAAAAGACAGATTTCAAGTTACACAACAATCCTGATGTTAGGTTTAAAAGAGATTTTGGCAAAAAGTTGAATCTAAATGAGAGGCAATTTGAGAATGGCTTGAGATCCAGGCGAATGCGACTCTTTGATAACCATTTCAGGTTTAATCACAGTGTAAGTGTGAAACAGAATAGGATAAAAAGAGAAATGGAGGCTTATTCTGCAAATGAAGAGTGTTCTCTGAAGTTTAAAACGTTGATGGTTGGCTGTGGATCTTCAGACACAATGGAATTTCGTTCCGACTGTTCTTCTCCTGATGCAAATATAATATCTGGTAATTATTTTTTTACAATCCATATTTTTTTAAAGCTTTTAAAAGCAATTTTCATTAACAAATTAAAATGTGTCTTTAAATTTTATAATATCTACTCAATATTAATTAATATAGTTTAGATTACTTGTAAATGTCTTGATTTCACTGATCAAATTATAAGTATTAATTTGAAGAACTAAGTGAAAATTTAGTAACTTATTATGCCAATGGATTTTGAAACCATTGTTTCATTAACAAAACCTAACGTGATACTCCAGGTGTAGATGGTTAGGCTTCGCATAGGCGGAGTTAAGGGGGAGGGGGTAAGGAGGGGTTTACACCCCAACTTTCTAAGCAGGTGTATTATATATTTATAGTCATAAGCTTGCAATGAACTCATTAAAATACTACAAAAATAATAATAGTGCTGGCAGGAAATATACTCGGCAGCATCAGTTGTTATTTTGATCACAAGCGAGTTATTTTCTAAATATGAATGTAAGTTCAAAGAATAATATGAACTTTATTTTAACCTTAAACGCCATGATGTTCAAAATGGAAATTTAGTAATTGTTTGAGACAAGATTTGCTATTCAACGTTATGTTTCTCATTGAAACAAACCAGGCTGAAACAAGTCTAAAAGCCCCCAATTAGTTTTCTATAAGACACATATCGTTGAATACCATACCCTAACTTATCAATAAAAAATTAGTTTAAAACATGTACGTCATAATATAAGTTTTTGGATGCTGGATTAACGTCGATAAGCTTTTAAATGTTCTCAATTTTAGGGGGGAGTACCCACAGACTACATTTGATATCCTCCTCAGGGCATTCTTTTACCTCTCCCCAGAACAAAATTTTCTAACTCTGCCGATGAGACTTTTGTCAATGAAATGACAATTACACTTGGAAAAAAACCACTATATATTGATGTTTTTCTGCAAACGTGTTTTCACTATATCTGTGCTCTGCTTTCACTGGTACAATGCTGTGTTGCGACAAGACTCCTACGCTGTAATATCAGTCATACTACACAAAACAGGCATAAACATCAAAACACAATCACAGTTCAAAACCAATGGCATGAAATACCAACAGACCCCACAAACAAACTCCTTACACAAATAAAAATTTTAAAAAACACACTTTTATGTAACTCATAGCATTGAACAATGCACCAATATACTGTAGTGCGAAACATTGTGGTTTTTGTCTCTAGTGTAATCAATAAATACGGATTACTGAAAAAAGCCTGATATGACGTACATCCCAAAAACTGTAAGTTTTCATGTAGTTCTTCAAGTAAATACTTATAATTTATTGAAAAAAAATCTTTCTCATAGTATGCTAAAGGTATATTTTAAATAGTAAAAATTTCTTTTGTTTTCTTACAATTTTAAACTAATTTAATAAATTTTCTAATTCTACATAAGCTAGAATTGTAATAAACCAATAAAATAATTTTGATTCATAATGGTTTTTTTACATTGGTTTTTAATCATATTCGTGTTTAACTTTTCACCATTTTTAAAAACAGTATAAAAACGAAAAAAATAACATAATTTTAAAAAATATTTATATCTTAAAAAGGATCTATCTTATGAAATGTCTCCCCATTTAATATCAAACAAAATTGATGCTGTTGCAAAGTTTTTACATATTTTTTTAATACTGGAGTACAAATAAATAAAAAAAATATATTAACAAAAAACTCGAAAGTAAAAAATTTCAGTTTTGTTTCTTGAAACATGTGAGTATTCTTCATTTTGAAAAATATATTCTAATGTAATAAACACAAAAAGAACAACTGGATTGTATACAAATATAAACTATTAAAAACAAAATAATAACATTTGTGTATAAATAAAGCTACTCATATCGTGTCATAATTTTTCTAAATATATAAACCATATTATTTTTTGATATGAGACATCCTTACGTCCATCTAAAACATTAATATATTTATTTTAAGGCCTTGATTTCAAGACAGAAGTTACTGTAGCATTTGAAAACATTTTTTGTGTGATATTTTTGCATATACACAAAGTACACTTAGTTCCTAAAACACATAGAATTAATTAGTCATCATACATATTTCAACAACGAAATTGTTTTCATTAAAAGAATACACGTATTATTCGTTGTTAGCTTACTCATGCCATGGAGGATGGTCAGAGAATGGGACCAACTACTTGATCACCACCCCACTGAGCAGGCGATCCCGAGGAGCTCGAAGGTACTGCTTTGTTTACCAAGCCAACGGAGAGACATCAGCTCGCTTTTCTACAAGTGCAGACTCTTGTCGTAGAGACGTTATACCTGGATTAACAGGAATCCTTGCATTTAACATAACAAGCCAAGGTAAAATTTATTGTAATAAGATGCTGACTGGTTTTCTATCTTCAATACAATTTGTCCCAGATCGGTTCAATGAAATGTTTAATATTTACATCACTGACAAAATAGTGTTTTTACAATGATATTTATGGTCAGTGAGTTATATTTAACATTCGACCAATCCAATTCAGAACAGAATGTGTTAAAGAGAGAAAACTAATTAAAGTAAACACATTCTACAGTTTTTGTTATTGGACAAAACTTTTCTTATTATAAAAATAATGCAAACATATTTTTTCACAACATGACTACTTAAAACAGAATAGATATAACTCATTGAATAAGAACACACACACACACACACACACACACACACACGCACGCACATGCACACGCACACTCACATACACACGCACACACACACACACTCGTGTACACACACAGACACACACACACACACATACATACATACATACACACACACACTCTTAATATTTAGCTTAAATTAAGTAATAACATATGATTTCATACAACAATTGATTTTTTGCTGTAGGTTGTTGTAGAACAGTGGTTTTAACAAAAAAATTATGTTACTTTACTGTGTATTATTAAGTTAAAATATTATTAATAAATATTTTTCCCAGTGAATAAATATAATTATTTATTTATATTTTAGTAAATCTTACTGTAACCGCTTCACCATAATGATAGGGAGTTATATGTTTTTATAAGTTCATTCTTCAAACAAAGTATTCCAATTGTCGGGCAATTACACCAATTTTGTTATACAGTAAACTCCCGATTATCCGTGGGCGGATTAACTGGTTTGCGGATTATACGGGGTCTGCCATTGTTTTACAAATATCCAATTTTTATTCCAATCAGATTCATGTGTTTAAATTTCCAAACGATGAATTACGACGTAAATACATATAAGGCTTAATAGAAGTTAAGATGAAAGGAATAGATATGTAAATATGTACGTACTAATTTTTACATTGTAAGGGAAGCATCCCGTCGCGGGCCAGCGAAATAAAAGGGGCGAGCAGACTACTGTATATAAGAGACAATGACAAAATGCTTCGACCCCCGAAAACCTAATGTGTATCATTATTACTTTTATTACTAAAACTCGGAGGGACCTTATCGGTGTAGAGCACTTAGCTGCAGCCTTTGTACTCTCTTCCCATCCCTTCCACAGGACTAGCTTAGTGGATACCTACCTCTTTGCAGAAATAAAGTACCTACCTGATGCTAGATCTTCTGATATCCTCTGGTGTACATACCTGCCAGCCAAACCACTTTCTCCTTGCAGCTCCCAAAGCAGGACACTCACAGAGTACGTGGATTGGGCTTTCCTCTTGGTCCTCGTCACATCTCTTGCACACAGGGGACCTAGATTTTCCAATTTTGTATTGGAACCCCCTCAGATTCCCATAGCCTGTAACCAGCTCTACAGTAGCTCTGAGTTGATGTCTACTTAAGGAGAGTAGTTCTTTGCCCCACAAATCTCCTGAGTAATCCCACAGTACCTTGGATTTGTTACACCCCAAGGTTACATTCCATTCATCCCTGCACAACCTGTCTATATGTGCCGTGATCCTCTTGTGCCCCTCCTGAGGCGGCATGCCCACTGCCCTCAGCAATGGTCCTTGGGTTATACACCCTTGTTTTGCTAAGGCGTCAGCTCTCTCATTCCCTATCCAGCCAGAATGTCCTGGAATCCAGATTAGGTTGAGTGAATTATACTTACTCAGCTTTGCTAGAGAAGCCATAGTCTCAGCCACCAACCTAGAGCTGGTACTAGCCTTACCTAAAGCCTTCAGAGCTGCCTGACTGTCCGAGCAAATCCAGATGGTCTTGCCCCTCCTGCCAGACTCTATTATTTCCTCAGCACATAGTTTAATGGCGAGCACCTCCCCCTGGAAGACAGAGTTGTAGTCCTCCAGGCGATGACAAAATCTGTCTTGGTGTCTCGGTCCACTAAATCCTGCTCCCACTCCTTCCTTCATCTTGGACCCATCGGTGAACCAGATTTCACCATGTCTGGGTCTATACTCCGCCCATGCCTCTCTTGCAGGAATAAGGATTTTGTAGTTTCCTTTTTCCATTTTAAGAGACAGTATCTTATCCTGAGGTTCTATCCAGAGCTCCTTCAGTGAATCCCCAAATAGCTGTTTATGAAGTTTGCTACTTGTTTTCCACTGCCCGGTACAGCTTAGCCGGTATGCAGTTTTCATTGCCTCCATCCTAATTTGAAGACTCAAGGATGGAAAACGCAACATAACCCAGAAAGAGCCCCTGCGCGCGGTCCAGCATTCTTTTACTTGTTTCTTTCTGTGCCCTGTCTCACCAGACGATAGAGGCAAAGACCAACCTCGGCACCACAATTGCGGAATAAATCCAGTTCATCTGACGTGGACCCAAACCCCATCTCGTGCCTATTGCTCCTCTGCATTGCCAGAACGTAGCTATGGCTTTTTTGCACTTATCCTCCAAATGCTCACGCCAGAGTAGCTTCCTATCCAGAATAACTCCCAGATATTTAGCGCTCTCAACGTAGCTTATTTTGGTATTACCAACTTCCATCATCTCCAGCGATTTAGTTTTATATCGCCTAGTGAAGATGAGTGCCACAGATTTCTCTCCTTGAATGCATAGTGCATTCTCCCTGCACCATGCTTCTGTTACTTTGAGTGCCTCTCGAAACAGGTCTTTGGGGACCTCTTCAAATGGTCCCCTAACAAGGATAGCTATGTCATCCGCATATCCTACCACCTTGACACCCATTCCACTGAGTGTCCTTAGTAGGCCGTCCACGACAAGGCTCCACAGCAAAGGGGATAACACTCCACCCTGCGGGCAGCCCTCCGAGACCATCCCATTTATCGTGCACCCCATCCAGGATAATGTGTATCATAAGATTGTAAACAAATGTCAGCTAATCTCGGCTACAAATAGTCTAGAACGTGACATATGCATTATCCATGTCTGACATATACATTATCGATCTTTATGGCTTTGTGACACAAGTAGACACTGTGCGACAAAATGGTTCTCAAGAAACTTAGATTGCACATTAAAGCTATATCAATGCTCACAAAAAAAAACAGACGAAAGTGACAGATTTTTTTATTAAAAAGTGAAAGTATTATGTGTAAAGGAAATTACATATGTACATACATACTTAATTTTGACATATACTTATGTACGTATTGTTAATAGTTAGACATATAAATGTACATGTTATAATCCGCCAAATACATCAACATTTTAAATTATTTTCTGTATTTATTTTGTCCTCTGAAGATTATTTGTGAACTGCATTAACCGGGGTCATTATTTGTGTAACTTATGGTATAATAATCGATTATCAATCGTTTTGCGTATTCTTTGTTCATAGCGGATTATCCGGGGAATTCGTTATCCGGCGTTGCCGGGCCACCCTATTCTACGGATAATCGGGAGTTTACTGTATATGATAAATATACAAAATAATTGAAAACAAATTTATAATATATCGCATCACTAAGAGATTAAGTGTCAGTTGGCTGCCTAATAAAACCCCAAACTCTTTCATACGAGCCACAAGAGATATTGCAACCCTGAACTTTTGCAAGTTACTACTATTATACTGTATCTTTTTAATTTTACTTTCCAATGCGGAAAAACAATACTTAATCAGCCAATTCCATTGAAAAAAGTTGAAATAGTAAAAGCCTCCATTTCATTTACACATATACAAACCTCTAAATTTGGAACTTTATGTATCATAGCAGTTGGTGAACTGAAAAATATCCGACACTGGAAAAAAGAAAAAGCACATCTCTGAATGTAGCTGTAGTAGTAGTGGCAGTTGGTAAAAAAAAAATTCAAGAAACATAACTATCTAAACTTTTTCAATATGAAGAATCATTCTAATGTTTAAAAATGTACACTAAATACACTAAACAATTTACATGTTTTTCTTTTTTTTCAGGTTTATGCACAGAAGTAAACAGGTCTTCTAAAATTTCAACAATGGATAGTTTAATATTGATTTTTGTATTGACAGTTTCTTGGTTACAATACCAGAGAAGATGATTTTAATCAACACTTGTTTTTAGTGTCATAGATAGCCAATGTATTGTGTCAGATTGTCACGTCTGACCCAGTGTGTGATTAAATTTTTTTATCACTTGTAAACATTTCTTAGAAAAATAAAACACTAAATTCCCCTTTCTTTTGGACATGTTTTGAATCGTGATAAATGCGGTGTCTTTATATATAAATATTTTAAAATATGTACAGAAATAACATAAGAGTTTAAGTGTTATAATTTAAATTTGATTTTTGTTATATTTTATTATGTATATATATATATATATATATATATATATATATATACATTTTTTATAAATAAATACACATATATTGTAAAACTGTATAGTAGAACTTTATTATAACGGACCCTTTTAAAACGGATGTCGCTTATAACAGACTATGTTCTGAAGATAAGATTACGACTCTGTCAATCACGTAAACAGGTTGCACGGTGCCTAACAGGCTGCTGACAGTTGTTCATACCTTCTATCAAGTTCCACTCCCACTAAAAAATAATGCATTAGATCTGTAAATAGTGTAGATGTATGACTCCCTAAATATATTTTATAACAAAAACTTTTCAAAACCAACACTGGTTTATTTAAAAGGTCTCCTGCCTCAAACTTGACTTCTGTTTATTGAACTTTTCAGCACTGTAATTGAATTATAGATTACAGTATCAGCAAAGGTGTTAATTAATATTTAATTGTTGTAAATAAATCTTACACGTTTCAAATAAATTTATTTTTTATTATTCAGCTTTTTCAGTTTTGTTCCTAATTCAACCACTGTACAAAGACCTTTTGCTCTATGGATATCCCTCAAATCCATTGAACCCGTTATAATGAGGTTTCACTATATAAGTGAATAGGAGGATTGAAATACAATGTGAATATGGGAATAATCTAGAGGTTTTATACAGTTATCACGAAAAAACTTGAGAATATATTATTTATTTAGTGTACTGCAACTAAACACAGCTTCAAACTTGCAGAAAAATGCCCTATCTTAACTGTGGAAAAATAGTTAAACAGATCAAGAATCATAATTGTTTAAATTGTTTTACGATTATAATTCTACTTTTTACAAACCTTATTATTTTAAGTGAAATGAGTTTTTACCTAAAAATACTTCTAATAATGTTACACTTGCCTATAGTAGCACTTACTTTATATTGTTGAGGACGGCCATTTCGGGAGATGTGTCTCCCATTGTCAACTCAGATCTTGAGTTACGGTCTAAGTTGACA
The DNA here is from genome assembly GCA_036971475.1 of Prosapia bicincta. Classification (NCBI taxonomy): domain Eukaryota; kingdom Metazoa; phylum Arthropoda; class Insecta; order Hemiptera; family Cercopidae; genus Prosapia; species Prosapia bicincta. The sequence goes on along the minus strand of JBAIZL010000011.1, from coordinate 12,281,629 downwards.
AGGGGATACATCTCCCAAAAACGGCCGCCCTCAACAATTATAAAGTCAGTGCTACTATAGGCAAGTGTAACATATACAAGTGTTTTTAGTTAAAAGTTAGTAGCTCACGTGAAGATGGAATCAACCAATATGTTTTTTTTTAAAGAATTTAGCAAATGTACATTATGTTTGTACACAGCATTGCTTGGAAAAGGTTACTGTATAATTTTTAGTTTAACATCTTTGTAAGTAAAGAGATGAAATATTTTTAAATATTTTAATTTTAAAAACATATTAGCTTGCAAACAGTTATATTTGGTAAAAAACATGAATAGAAAAATTATTTAAGTATTTTTACTCGTCAGATATAATTGGTGGTAGGTAATAAAACACGGCAGTGGAATAAAGTTTATGATCTCTCAGCTCACAGACCTCTATGTCTATGTATTTGATCATGGTTTTACATCGGCATAAGAAACAGTATATTGCTTGATTTTACTCTATATTAAAAGGCAAGCTTTTAATATGGATCAAAATAGCTTTGGCAAACAACTCCATGAATCACTATAAATAAGGTGTTGTTATAATTATTTTATTGTGCCGGAGATAAGAAAACCACGACTTTCGTTGACATAGATTATAAAAGTTGGAAAAACTTGAAATCCCAAAAATTTATTTTATTCTGAAGTTTGAAGTTGTGTAATACCCTTTATTACAAATTAAACAGTAATTTTTGTTCCTAAATAATTCTGTAATGATAAATTAAACTTACCTCAAATAACGCATATTTCTATTCTTAAAAAGTCGTTGTGAAAGATTTTTTTTGAATTTTTTTCAATTAAAATGTGACATTAAACTTTGTTTTCATTGTATATTTAAGCATGAACAATCAAAATCAACACAAACAGTTATAATTTGTCAGAATATATTTATTCTACAACAATTGAGTTCATCCTTGTTTGTTCTATTCTAATTTGTCAGTGAACAGATACAGTAGTTTTATTAATCATTACAGTCTTATACCACAATCATACATATTATATAAATAGAAAATATTAAAGAGACTAATAATTATCTTCAAACCATTGATGATTTGTTGTTGATATTTGAATATTTTTATGAAGTTTGTTTAAAAAAATATTAATTATAAACATTATTTCAAAGATATTTAATATTGTTATTTTTTTAGTAATTTAAATAATATTTTTATGTACATAATTTATTTTATAAATGCTATTAGATTTATAATTGCTTTTCTATTCTTTAAAAAAAAACATTTATTATTATATTCCGCATGTAGTATATATAACTTCATAAACCTTTTATAAGTACATTCTATTTTTGTATTTGTTATATGATTTTTAAAATGTTCAATATGCACACATTGTTGGTTAAGGTTACAGCTCATGACATGGAAATAGTTTAAAATGTTATATATATTAAAGTAAATTATAAATATATATAACCATTTTTCACTTGACAACTAATAACATTTTAAGACAAGAAACACATTTTATATTTAGTATTAAGCAAAATATTAAATTCTCTAAATGATACAAGAAACATATGGCAGGTAATTTTGGTGCCAAAACTGATAATTTTGATGAAAAAATTCTTTAGGTGGAATTTGTACGGAATGCTGAATGATTTTATAATATTCAAATGCTTCCTGTTATACCTAATTTCATTCTTAAAACAAAATGACTTGCAAATCTCTGCTCTATATTTTTTCATTTAAATACAGCTGACCAAGAGAAAAATGTACAAAATATCTAAGAACAAAGTAAACAACTGGCTTCCAGTTATAGACAAGTACACCAACAAAACAAACAGCCAATCACACTAAAAGTGTCTGCAAAATTAAGTAATTCATGATAATCTTTTAATAAAGTTAGTTATAATCATCTTGATTTCACTCAATAAATTATAAGCAATTATTTATTGAGCTAAGTGAAAACTATTAACTGACTTGGTGACACGTTTCAGAGCCATTGTTTCATTGACGAAGCCAATGTTACTCAAGTACCAGATTAGGCCTCGTCAATGAAACGCTTTTGAAACTTGTCAGCAATTAAGTTAATAGTTTTTAATTATTTATATAAATAATGACTTACAATCTCTCAATAACCTCATTATATTTATTATATTTTTTTGGAATACTTTTTAAGTACAAATATTTGATTTTAATCGCTTTGTGAAATGATGTACCTATTTTAGATTTGTACTTCAAAAAGGTTTATGTTCATATTTCCTGTTATCTAATTTTTGTTAATTACTTTGAGAAAACATATTTTTAATTTTCAAAAACCTAACGTTTTTTATATTTTAATTTCTCACCTATATTAACCTCTGTACATAATTTATTTAGTATTATACAATTTATGTTTCATTATTATTATGATGAAATAATATATTTGAATGAGTAAATATGAAACAAAAATTGCTTTCTACAATCAAATTATTTTTTGCTGACCTAATTTCTGGACGTAATTACTAATTAGATTGACAATTTAAAATTGAATATTTATTTTATGAAATTATTGAATAATGAAAGATCTGTGATAGTTATGTAGTATCCCATAGAGGAAACAATATTGAAAGTGAAATTTAAGTAAATTGTATTTAAAAAGTGCAAAACATTATATCAACGAGAAATTGTGGTGTGTGTAGTGCTACCTGAAATTCATGTGTGTATTTACATGATTGTTTACTGTAAAACCAATTCTCTAATAGTAATATTTTACACAAGAACAAAATCATTAACAACTGTATATAAGTAAAAAAACATTTATGTTACTGTAAAAATATATTTGAAATATTTTTAATAAAAGTTGATGTGTAATATGGAGTAAATAAAATTATGCAATACTACCAATATTTTTATTTGTCTTAAAGCAATTTCTGTATATTATTCAATTTATGATAATGAAATAATACTATGTCATTTAATATCTTATTACACAACGAACAAAATTATATTTATACTTTTAACTATGTTAAAGCTGGTGTTAATGTAAAGTAAGTTTACACAGACATGTAAAAATAAAAAGGTATTTTTGTATAGAAAAACTTCATTATAATAATATGTCTAAGTGAATTACATCCAACATTTTTGTGAAATGTTTTAAAGAGCCGGTTTGAAATTTTTAAACACATTTTAAAGATATGTTTTAAATAGAATTTATGGTTCTGATATATTTAATTTTTAGCGGTAAATAATTTTAATATATATCACAATTATACTACTTCTTTTAAGTGAGGTCAAAATGAATGTGAAAAAATATATGTAAAAGAAAATATGTATGTCATTTCTGAAAAGAGGTTTGGTCAGTAAAACATGCGTGAAAAAAATTATTTTTTTAATAATAATAACAAGGATAAACTACAAGCACCAGGCATATACAAACTGAACTGCGACAAATGTAACAAGTTCTACATTGGACAAACATGTCGCAGCTTTAAACAAAGAGTCGAAGAACACAAACAGAACACCAACTCAACATTTTACAACCACATAAAAGATACAGGACACAAATACACAGACATTTACCAAAACCTAGAAATCCTACACATCAACAAAAAAGGACCACATCTCAACACACTAGAACAATATGAAATTTACAGACACACAAAAACACAAAGTACAAACATATTAAACGAACAAACACAATACAAATCACACATACTCTTTGATACTATCGAAAACCTACCTTTAAAACCGTCACCGCTTGACCCAACATCTCCAAGCAGAAGACACTGATGACAGTAAGTTTTAACAAATTTACTAAATTCAAAGTTTGGATAGTCATAAACTATTGTTTAAGTGAATAATAAGATTCAACTGAACGTAATGGACTATAAAATTCAAGAATTTTATATATTTTTCTATTATTGCCTTGTTCTCTTGCCTGTGTTTTTATTATCTTTTTACAACAATCGCTGTCATTCTACACATTTTCTTGTTGTTTTTTTTTTATCTATCTTTTGCTCTGAAGCGTAATACTTTTATGAAGCCATATTAAAAAAAAATACCTTTTCTCTGTGTTTCAACTGCTCTAGATTTGCTAACATACAGGGCCACAAAATCAAATAGTTATCGTAGTTAAATAGTTTCTCTTTTCTTTTGTAATTTATTTTCTGTAATAAAATTGAAGAAAGTTCCTCTTTACAAAAATACTTTTTTGTTTAGTGTTACCAAAAAAATAATGTAAATTAATAAGACTTTAAATGACATATTATGATAGATGACATCTTTCTAGTTAGATGTTTTCCACTGGGAATCTTCTAGCTATATTATATGCGGCTATATTATCTATAGCTATATTAACATGTTATTTAAGATATCAATATATTTTTCATACAGTCAAATAGACTTTCTAATTAAAATAATAACACAAGAATAAAATTAAAACGGAATCAAAGTTAAACAAAAAAATGTATTTTATTTATAAAGTGAAATTGTATATTTTTATTTAGGAATTTATTTAACTTTTATTCAAAATGATTTTACTCACCGTTCAAATAAGCAATGTACAAAGAGATTTGAAAAGGTTTCTAAAGGAATAGATTACTCATTGCCTGAAGTATATGTAATGTAACATAACAATGCAACAATCTGTGTGAATTTGTGTGATTGATATATAAGGTGCCTTGATTGTAAACAGATTGATTGCATAATATATATATACATTGAAGATTGATTTGTAGAAGTAGAAAAGAATGCTGTAATTGTTGCTAAGTATGTGTTTTCTTTAAATGAATGACTGTCTAAAACACTTCCCACTCAAATTACTTAAGTAAAATTACATAAACTGTCTTTCATCATTCTATTTTACTTAGGGCCTGTTATCACTTTATGTAAACTGTTATTTATCATTTCATGTAAACATATATTTATTAATTTAATGAAATATAACAGCCTAATCTATGGTTGATTCTATGCTTGATATACTCTAAAATAGCATTGCTTTTGTTTATAGAAACACTAAACAGCATAAATAAGCTGCTCACAAGAGTATTTCACAAAATCTTATCTATAGATGGAATTTAGAAGAGAATATTTAAACTGCATTTAGTAAAAGTAAAACCTATTTGTGGAACATTGTACATAATAGTAATAATGCTGGTTCTTTCCTAAAATCATAGAGAACAAAATGTACCAATTATAAAACTGTATGCAAATTTATTTAAAAAAAATAAAAACATCTATTTATAAAATTTAGTGAATTTATTCTTGTTACTTTTTATTCTCAAATTTATTATTTGAGAATGAATTTTTCATTCTACTATAGAATATGACAAAATAATTTATTGCTCTTTGTCTTTTGGATGATTATTTCACTAAATATCAAAATTTAAAAAAAAAATTGTCATGTGATTTTGTATGTAAATATTTTAATTAAAAAAATAAAAGTTTAATGTTTACATCTCTTGATAAAAAAGAAATACAACAGGAAAAATTCAATTATTGTGAAATTTTAAATAACAGTAATTTTACAATCAATCAAAACTCATCCAAATTCACAAAACACATGTAAATATTAGTAAGCTAATTAGAATCTATGTTTAGAAATCAGGAAATATTTGTAGCTTAAGCACTTATAAGGGTGTCCAACTTTCAGACAGCCCTATTTCAAAACTAGACCTTCTTATATAGTCGTACGCCGAAGTAATAATTGTTTTTACCAGGTTAACAGGTTAGGTATTATTCGAGATTTTTTCAAAAGTAAATTATTTTACATGAGGTTTTTTAAAGAAACCGTTGCCTTTAAGATTATAGAATACAATTAAACTTTGTTTCATAAATTGTTGTTTGTAGTTTATTTGTATTTCAAGGGTTTTGACAGTTTCCATTTGGAAAAGTAACAATTGCTAATTAATGGTCTAATTAAAACTGAAATCCTAATGACATATTTGTTGTAGGTAAGAGTTTTTTAGTTAGTATCAGTTGTTTATTTCGTTTGAGCTGTGAAATTTGTCTTTTATTTTATTTCAAAATGTCTCTCTTTTCAAGTATTATTACTCCATTAATTAATAGCAAATACTGGTAACTAAGAACTGGGCTTACAAATTATAAAAACAGAATTGTTAATGATCTTATTGGAAACATAAAATACTTAAAACACAACCATTGGAAGTTTTTTATAAATATGTTGTATATTATATTTATATATAATGAAAGAAAGCAATACAATTTATTGTAAATACACTGTGTACTATATCACAATTGATAGGCTAGAATGATTTTGTTGCTTGGATAAGAGATGTTTTTCTACTCCTTATTTACCTAACTTAACCTACCAAATTGTAAATACCTTCAAAAGATGTTTCTGTTTGTGTTAGAAATGTTTATGAACATTGTTTCATAAAAGAAAGAAAATGTTGTCAGTGAGTAAAAGGGATGAAATCCAAATAAATGGGAAAGTGAGTATAATTTATCTATATTTAAAAAATAACAATCCTTAAAATCTGTGTAAACTATTTATTAATAATTTAATAAAATATACATTGCTTAGTGGTATGATACCTTGTGCTTAATATAGAAATGTTTAAATATATTACTCAGGGAAATGTTTATTAGGCTGAACCAGTAGAGATATGTCACTCATTTAATTCAGATGAAATTTTAACATTCATAAAAATTAATCAGTTTAAAAGAAAGCCTTTCAACGTGATTTTCGTTATTTTAAAATTTCATGACAATTGAAATCAGTCAAAATTTGCAATTTTTTCTTGCATAAACTTTGGAAATTTAAACAGGTTTTCACTGCAATAACTGATGAATTGTTACTGGGATTCTCCTGCACTTTAGAAAAAGTGAATAATTAAGCATTACTGTTGTGTTTGATGTCTTGCAATTATTTGGTTGAAATTTTAAACTGTCTTATACTAATAGAATTCTCAAAGATGAGTTCTAAACAGAGCTGTTTGAGGAATGTATTTAATAAAGACTAAAATTTAATGTATTTAATAATAAAATAATGTAGGTAATAATAAACATTTATTAATGTTGACTGAATATAATTTTTTTAACAAATTCAATTCAAATACGTTTTTAAAAAGTATAAGATGGTTCTAAAAATATTTTCATTACAAAAATTGGGTTAAAAAAAAACTTATTATTATTGTTATATTGAATTATGTGTATTGAGATTTATCAAAATTTTAATAAATTAATACATTTATTACCTAATCAAAACTATTTATTGAATAAATTATCTACGATTATAAATGAATAATAATTTGCATATGAAAAGGCTGTTCTTCATCAACACAAAATCAGCTGTTACATGAAATCATATGTTATCATTTAAAATGTATTAGTGTTCCGTCACGCTTTACAGGATTTCTCCACCACGCAAAACATACGCCTATACCCCGCGATAAGGAGTGTTTTCTTCTGTGTAATTTTAAGGAAATTTTTAACATTTACTTATAAATAAATGTCCTCTAATGAATTTAAAGATGTAGTTGGCAAAATCATAATTTTGCTTGGTTCTACTAGTATATATAATTAAATTTATAATTTATTGAAGTAGATAGGAGACTGTCAGACGTTTTAGATCTGTAACAATAAAATAAATACACATAAACACTAAAAATGAAATATTTCCCACACACTGAATCTATTGTCAATCAGAGAGAGAAACTAAAGTTTACTGTAGATGTGTATACATGAATAGGTACGCAAGTGCCAAAGGAAGTACTGTATAGCTTACATAGTTGTATCGGAGTCTGTCAGAATGGAGTTATCAGAGGTTGAGGTTTCTCTAGGCTTGAGCACCACTAGTATAAAATCCCTATCTTCTCAGTTCTGAGAAGTTCCCATTCTTTCAACTACCTTTGTGTATAACACCCATCGAAAGATGTGATCCGACTAGCAGCAAGTTGAGCTATTGACATATCTGCTTTCATAGTCTATGTCATACTTGTTACCATTAATTCTATGTAGGTCTAAACCTTCTGTGGTTAGGCCTAAAATTTACTGTGGTTGCAGGTCATCATACTTGTACATCAAAAATACTAGCTGCGATTTAAATTTTGCTCAGCACAATACATAACTACATATGGTCTGAATTTTAGAATATTGCTACAGAAGACATACCATTATAACTATGAATATAGTAGCTCAACATATCATTAGTCACAACATCATGCCTTCCAATAACAATTGCAACCTCTCAGGACTGAGAAGACAAGAACTGTTATACTAGTGGCACACCAAGCCTAGAGAATCCTGTAACCGCAACATCAGATAACTTCATTCACCTTCCATCTGGCAGACTGTAAATATAAGGAAACAGAACATAGTACAAACAAAGTGGACTCAAGTACACCGAGCAAGGAATCAGTGGTAGTTAAATTTTCTATTCAAATGGCTGACATTAGGACCAAAAACTGTAATTTGATAACATAACCTAAAGATTTATAAGCATTTTCTTCTTATTTCTGGATACTACTAAGGGCATGACATACCAACAAGCCATTCTTATAAAGTAACCATCTTCTTCAATAGACTTAAACTGTTCTTAGAGGTCCCAGATTGATTTTTCCTGCTTCTGTTTTTTTTTTGTTTCATCACATCATAACCGTTTATTTTTTTTTTCTTCTAGAGGAAGCCATGATCCTCTCTGGGTACCCCCATGATCTGTAGCTCACTTCAGTTTAGGTTTTTGACAAAGGACACAGTGTGTCTAAATAAACCATTATTGTAGTATTTATTAATGTCTATTTAAGGATTACAGACTGGCCTAGATCTGTCAGTCTCATATTTAGTCCAACAAATCTTAAAGAGAACTTTATTATGTGTCCTCATTTTCGAACATCATCTGAAGTGATGGACAATCTCAAATGATGTTAAAAAATGAGGAAACGTAAATAAAATTCTCAAGTCGACTCTCATATATACCAAGTAAGATTCTTGTTTAAGTACAATAAAGTATAAGTGATAAGGGAGTACAAAAAAAAAGTGTTGCAAAGTTAAATAACAACTTATATCTTTCTATTTTATTCGGCCTTTAATTGCAGTAATAATTTCATAGTAGTTAATTACTATAAGATTGAAAGACCAGAAATAGGCTTTCATTTAATGCTTGGATTTATTAAACTCAGTCAATAGTAATACTGTATATTAACAATGAAATTTTGAGGTTTTTAAATAAAATACAGGCATTGGATTTAAAAATTACTGTTTTACAATTTGTGTTAATATATACGTGGTTAAATTGTCACTTCAAAAGAATGTCTGCACAGAGCTTTGTTGTCAGATGCTTTAAAGATGGAAAGAATTCTCACCAAGAACTTTATTCGTAAGGTTGCATTAAAGTTGCAATAACTTAATATCCAGTGAGAGTAAAGTTTACACAAGTTATTAAACACAAAAAAATTAAATGTATAAAATATACAAATATAAATGATCTAAAAATCCAAGAGTAAGTGCCTTAATAAATACAAATTCTGATCAGTGGAATGATGTATTTGGAGTAGGGCTTAAACCAATACATATTCTTTAATATTTGCAATTCTTATTGCTAATACAAGTATAACACATGACAGAGTTGAATTATTTATACGATACTGAAAGGAGGATGTGAAATAGAAGTATTACGATATTCTGTTTTTATAAGGAATAGCATGACTTAACTGGAAAAATGTTTAGTTAATTCGTACACAATTATCGCTCATTCACTGGCAACAATTTCTTTAGAATTAGAATTTAATTTATAATTTTCAGTAACATTTCTGTTATGATGATAAACTACAATTTAATCTTGTTAGTTAAAAATTAAACCAAAAATGTTTGTTAATGTGCTTATTCAATTGGAAATCCAGTTTTAGAATAAATAATGCAGCATTCAAAAAGGTTTATTTATCTGTTAAATATGTAAACATTTGTTTAAAAACCTGAAGTACCAAATAAATTAAACTTAAATATTTTTTTTCCTCTTCATACAAAAATAAGGAAAATAGAGATACTCAAATATACTCATAATAACTTGGAGTATGGGTTTTTAATTATTAATAAATAAAACTTATTAAACCACAAACACTTTATTTATGCCCTAATGTGCATTTAAGATGTGAAGCAATCATCTTCAGAGAGAATTATTCTCTATATATATTTTGAATATAAACAATATAGAAATAAACAAAATAAATTATTACTTGTGACTTTATTAGTTTATTGTTAGTATTCTAAATATTTGAAGTAACAGTTATGAAAAAAACCCCAATACTACAAAAATATTCGAAAGTAATTAATATTACACGTTATCTAAGATTTTACCCTTGTGTATATTTTGATCACCTACAAAAAAGGTCAGTCTAGATTGTAAATGAATGTATTCTAGATTGTAATTTTGTAATAAGACCCTATAATGATGGCCATCAAAATGTACATAAGGGTTTAATCTTAGGTAACTTGTAATATTAGTTATTTTTTATTATTTTTGTAGTATTGGGGTTTTTTCAATATGTTTACTATAGTAAATTGTACCAATGTGCTCTTGTTATTGTATATTTGAGGTAACAGTTTTATAAATTTATAATTTGAAAGACATAATTTAGTTTAAATTTCAAAAAACTACAAAAAGATAGCGTTTAAATTTTGTTCTTTCCCAGTTTAAAAATAGAGTCATAATCAGAATAGATTTTGGTGATCCCAACTTGAAAATTCGAAAAATACATAAACAAAATAACGCTTTGTTATTTTAATGTAACAATTTATGTTTTAGATTAAAATGTAAATAGGAATAAACTTTACAAATTATTTCCATAAACAAGGGGGTTTGTTGGTTCCTATTTTTCATAAACTTTAATGCCTATATTTAAAAAAATAAATAGTCCAATTAAAAAGAAATATTTGCTTCTATTTTACAGTCTCTTTACTTGAAGTTGTGTAACCAGTGCATTGTTTATTCTAAAACTAATTTGCTTTGAATCCCGTGTGATACTCTTTCAAATAATTATGATGTACAAAAATTTTGTTTAGAGTTAATAAATTATAGATAGACATTTGTATATTAAAGAAGAAATAGTACTGTAAGATTTGCTGATACCTCAATACTAGAATAAATAAAGTTACGTTAAAATAGCACTTTCATGTGTTTTAGTTACCTACATACTCAAATATTTGGTTTTAAGACTAAAAACAATGTGAGATTACGTGTATAGGGTAAATAAGGGTTTGTTATATACTAATAACTCTACATGTTTGTTTTTTCTTTAAGTTTACTATCCAAAAGAATAAATGCTTTTAGAAATAAATGTTTGAAAAGGCTTGTAAGGTAAATAATGGTTCAATGACTATACTTTTAGTTTAACACTTTTTTTTAAAATTTATTTCAAATCAGAAAAACTGATATTTTACCCATCTATACATCCTCTCTTGAATAATTTAGCATATAAAAATTAGTTATTTTGTCCTAAAATATAACAATGTTACCAATCATTATTTCATGTAATTTTCTCAGAGAAATAATTTTATTTGATTACAATAAACAATGCAGAACGTAACGTAGTTTCACATGCTTTTAAAATATTTTAGTTTTCTATCGAAATCTTGTTGCTGTTCATAAGCTGGTTGTTAATTACTTATTACACTTTTGCTATTACTTGCGACCAGACTTTTTGTTAACTAAAGGTTGTTAAACTGTTGACTTACACTTGGAGTAAACATTTTTGTCTTACGACTTCTTCAGCCTCGTATTTTTGCTGCTAGGGTTGTTGCAGTTGTGCTTTTTGGTACCATTTCTTGAAAGTTAGAAGTGATGTGATCGAAGAGTATGATCTGTGCTGTATTTTTTCATTTAGGATGTAATTTTTATGTGTGTTGCTATGTCTGTATATTTCATATTGTTCTAGTGTTTTATGCAACAAAGGCCATAAATTAAACTTCAATGTAGAGTCAATTATCTAAAAAAAACTGTACTCTCCCTGTGGGAGGGTTACGCTATTTCCTCCACGGGCCGTGGTCGGTGACACGATTCTAGAGGAATTAACATAGCAGTACCACTAACACCTTACCTCTGATATCCTGCTTTTGGAGTCGAACCTATCAGGGATATTACAGGATCTCAGGTAAAACAACCTTTACACAAACTGAACCAGGATATGAGTAGTTATACTTTCCTAGTTCAACACAAGTTCATTACATATAATAGACTGCAATGTTTCTTTGATTTCAAAGTGAAGATATTTTACAATACATTATATATGTCTTAAAATAAATCCCCAGATATAGTTAGAAAAGTTCCTTAGTTGAATATATTAGACAGGTCGTCTCGACAATGGGTGGTCTGAAGGACCATTTCTACACTGGGGGCTTGAATCCAATTCAACCAGTAAAAAAAAAAAACTTATGAGCTCTGTGAAATCCCAGTATGGATCAGATTATGTTATAAATATACTTAATTAATAAATATTATAGGGCACTGGAACAAGCAGGATCGAAGGATAGAGTTGTGTAATTACTAATTTTGCTCCAGATCTTTGATTTTACTTTCCCTATCCTGTATCTCAATCCATATCGTGGACTCAGATTTTCTGAGCAATTATTAATAATCTCGTTTTTAAATGAAAGTAATTATTGGGATATATCGTTACTAGGAATATTTGGACTAGATAGGAGACTGATAGACTTACCTAGTGGCAATAGTCCAAAACTGCAATTTCTTGGAAATAAATAGACACATATAAAAACATATCACACTATTGAAATATTACGATCATACAGTGATCTTTGTCAATCAAAAAAGAAAAGACTAAAGTGAGCCACAGATGTGTGTAAATATCCAAATGTCTCAGTTGCAAAGATTTATAGTTTATGATATAAATCTATAAAACTGTATAGTCAAACTATATAGATTTGACCGTATAGATTCAAACTGTATAGATTTTACTGTATAGTCAAATCTATATAGTCACAAAACTATAAATCTGTTGATATTTATACACATCTGTAGTTCACTTCAATCTTTTCGTTTCCTTTTTTTTTGATTGATAAAGATCATTGTGTGATCAAAATATTTCAATAGTTTTTTATATGTGTCTATTTATTTCCAAGAGATTGCAGTTTTGGACTACGTATTGCAACTAGGTAATTCTGTCAGTCTCCTATCCAGTCCAAAGATTCTAAATAAGCTTTAAGCTCTACTAGAACTAACCTAACCTAATATATATATATATTTACCAACCAAAACTAACCTAAATATATATATATATATATATATATATATATATATATATATATATATATATATATATATATATTTTTTTTTTTTTTTTTTTTTTTTTTTTTTGACTAGGAGACTGACAGACTTACCTTGGTAAGAGTCCACTCTGTAGTCTTGAAATAGAAACACATAAAAGCACTTAAACAATGATATTTCTTTTTGTGTTTTCTCTTCGATTGACAAAGACCACTGTGTGGTTGAAATATATCATTGGTTAAGTGCTTTTATGTGTTTCTATTTCAAGACTACAGAGTGGACTCTTACCAAGGTAAGTCTGTCAGTCTCCTAGTCCAAAAAATCTAAATAATCTTTACCAACCAAAACTAACCTAAAATATATATATATATATATATTATATACTTTATTGTATATTATATTTATATTATATTTATTATATATATACTTTTATAAGCACTGCATGTCCCGAACTTGGTTACAAAAAAAAAACTAAATGTTATGGACAAAGGCTCATATGTTTCATGTCCTGGAGCTCATGAACAGACCCATCTGATCTGATCTGACCTATCTATTTGTGTAAATGCTAACTTGAATATGAATAAGAATTGTTATCCTGTGAGATGCTGACATAACTATTGGGACTAGTTCTAATTATTGCAGATCTGATATTTTTTACAAAAAAACATGTATCACTCTGCATGTTATGTTTAAATTACTTCAAATTACTAAATTTTTTATAAATTCATCTATACAAGGTGTGGCTAGAAAAAAACCGAACTGATGCTATAAAAAAATTTTATTTTCCATTATTTACAATTTGATGTTATCTCCTTCAATGTACTCTCCTCCTCGGTCTATACACCGCTCCATACGAATTTTCCACTGTTCATAGCAATGCTGCAGATCATTTTCGGTAAGTCCATACATTACTTCCGTCGCTTTTTCTTTTACTGCTTCAACACTCTCAAATCTAGTTCCTTTCAAAGCTGACTTGACTTTAAGGAAAAGAAAAAAATCACAGGGGCCAAATCAGGCGAGTAGGGTGGATGGTCTAAGATGGAAATGTTGTGATTGGCTAAAAACGTCTTCACTGACAACGCATTGTGAGCTGGGGCATTGTCTTGGTGCAGGATCCATGTCTTTTTTTCCACAAATCGTTCCGTTTTCTCCGTACTCGCTCACGTAGGGTAGTCAGGACGCTAATGTAGTAATGCTGATTCACTGTTTGTCACTCTGGTACCCAATCAATGTGTACAATCCCTTTGACATAAAAAAAAACAATCATCATTGCCTTGAATTTCGATTTTGACATTCGTGCTTTTTTTGTCGTGGAGAATCAGGAGATTTCCAATGCATCGATTGGCGTTTGGTTTCGGGATCGTAAGTAAAAAACCACGACTCATCACAAGTAATAACATTTTGTAAAAAGGTGGGATCACTTTCAATGTTTTCTAGGATGTCAGAACAAATCATTCTTCGGCGTTCCTTCTGTTCAATTGTGAGACACTTTGGAACCATTTTTGCACACACTTTGTTCATGTTGAAACTTTCATGAAGAATCTGCCTAACACTTTCCTTGTCAATTCCTGTCAACTCAGACATTGCTCTGATTGTTAAACGGCGATCTTCTCAAACAAGTTTACCGATTTTTTCAATGTTTGCATCAGTTTTTGCTGACAATTGTCTGCCAGTGTGAGCGTCATCACTTGTGTCTTCGCGGCCATCTTTAAATTGTTTAAACCACTCAAACACTTGTGTTTGCGATAAACAATCATCGCCGTACACTTATTGCAACATTACAAACATTTCACTTGCAGATTTTCCAAGTTTGAAAAGAAATTTGATGTTAACACGCTGTTCTTTCTGTACACTCAACATTTTTCCGACGCACAGACAAAACGTCAACTACTTAGAACAGAAGCCATGGGCAGACTGAGTGCAGGAGGCAGATGAAACTCGAGCAGTAGGCGGAGAAAGAGTCACGTGACAGGCCAGGCGACTTTCAGCCTTATTGCATTCGTTTTATTTTTTCACCTGTGCTAGTTCGGTTTTTTTCTAGCCTCACCTCGTAAATCGTATAAATTGAATAATGTATATAAAAATATGATTTAAAATTTTGTCTTCTTGTCCTAAAATATATGATGGATGTGGAGCTTGTATATAGCCCTTGGCTCTAAGTTTGTAGTGAATTTTTTCACATGAAAAATTCATTTAACTAAGTCATACAATGCAGAATGTAATGTAGTTTCATGTGGTGTTTTAGGTTTTGTTTTTATGTAGTCTTTAGGTATTGTTCTTAGTTATATTTTTATTCACGTTTTTAGGAAAACTTTTTTTAAAATAGAAATTGATCACTGATATCTTACAAACCGTTAATGATATACACCTCAGATAATTAAATTCACACAACTACATAACCTAATTCTAAACATTAAATACGATTTTTAAAAAAATTATCTTAAAATCATACACATCCTGTATACCAATGGCATATTTGGTGAATCTCTTTTTTTTTAAATGTATTAAAACAAATGAAGCAGTAAATAAATAAAGGTGCAACTTACTTTCTGCTAAAAGTCTAAAGTCACTTGTAAAAATATCCGGTGTTTCATCTTTCAGCATGCACTCATAAATCCTGTGGATGTAAGAGGAGTTTTTCTCTCTCAGCATGCAATCTTAAATTCTGTGGATATAAGAGGATTTTTTTCTCTCTCAGCATGCACTGATATAAGAAGATTTTTCCTCTTTCAGCGTGCAAACTTAAATCCTGTGGATATAAGAGGATTTTTTTCTTTCTCAGCATGCACTCATAAATCCTATGGATGTGCAAGGATTTTTTTTCTCTCAGCATGCAATCTTAAATCCTGTGGATATAAGAGGATTTTTTTCTCTCTCAGCATGCACTGATATAAGAAGATTTTTCCTCTTTCAGCATGCAATTTTAAATCCTGTGGATATAAGAGTATTTTTTCTATAGTATAAGTAAAGTGAAAATAAATAGAGACTACAAATTAAAAGTTTTTGCCAGAACAATATATACTCTCTCCTTGAAAGCAAAATGGGTACTAAAGTTTTACAATTTAATAGGTTAGTTAGAATATACAATAAAAGCACCATCTATTGGTGATTTCTGCAATTATCTTGGTGCTGCACTCTGAAGGGGGGATATACCTGTAAGGTGAGATAAGAATACAAGATTCATAATAGTACACACATAATATCTATTTCAATCATCTTATCAGTGACGCGATAGTTCTAAATTTGAATGAGAGAAGCATGATTGGCACTGATGGTTTTTATGCAGCGATAGAGACAGCAAATTTATAACCCAATGGGTTAGTGGGTAAGTAGCTACGAAGTGAATAACATCTTCTTTCCACTTACAATACAAGTCACTCGGGGTTTTTCCTCTTTTTAGCATACAATCTTAAATCCCGTGTAAAGAAACAGTTCTTTTTGTCTAGTATAAATAAAAGGAAAATTTATTAAGATAAATCAGAACCAAAATATAAATAAAACAAAACAATTTGAATCACAAGGCAAGCAGAGTTTAGAGTGTGCGGAAGCTCATAACAATCCTTGTCCGATTGTGATTTACTGACTAGGTCATCTAGTCACGACAATTTATTAGTAGTGTGTATTAGGACCAGTCCAAGTTGTCAACAATGTTGTCATTTTTTGACTGAATTGTTTGCTTCAAGAGAATTTATTTTCTAATATGTCACGAACAAGACTAAATGTCTGTGCTTTCTAAGGGATATTTATTGACTATTGAAACTAACAGCAAAAGTAAAGAAAGATATTTATGGCCCATTAACCTTCTATCAGAGATCTAAACCTAATAGAACGCTTCAACAGGTTTTATGTCAACTGGAGTAAGAAGCTCAGTATAGCTTTTACTTGGTGTCAGTCAGTAGCTGTAGTTGATGTATTCTTGGGTACATATGAAATAAACAATAATAGTGGGAGCCTAGAATCTAAAGCACACTTCAAACCACAAGTGTCTTCTAATTTGTTTTTACTAATTATGATTACACATAGTAATAAATTAAATAATAAACTAACGGAGGAACAAAATGAATAAAAAATTGTACCTGTATAAAAAAAACAATATTTAGTGCTTTGTAAGTGAGAATATTTTTGTAGCAAAATACAACTCAATTGATGTGAGGAATTAATTCGTACTGCATGTAATTAGATCAACAATGGGTTAAAGTGTGTTTTGCTCATTCTTGTTGTGCACTTGAAGATCTGAGGAGTTTAGGGTTAGGTTAGATTAGGTTAACATATAAGAATCCTTCAACACTTTGGAAGTCATCTTTAAATGCTCACTGTTTTTTTTTATATGAGAGGTTTTTTATATGAATGTTTTAATACACAATATGGCATAATGTAAGCTAAATTAGATTTTTAATGATTTGGTCTACTTCAAATATAGTAATTTAGATGGTTTACATTTTCCAGAAAGGTTTCTTTTAACCTTAAAACTTTATATCATTAAAGCAATTTTTATTCTATGTTTTTGCAACAGAAGATAGTATCAATAAAAAATTCAAGTTTTTTTTCAAAAAATTTCAAATTTTTAAATGTTATATACTACTACAGAACGTAAAATTGTTTTATCCTTAAACACTGTAGTTTGAAAAAATACTACTAAAGGCAAGTCCTGTTCAGTATAAGACTTCAATTCTTTTTTTTATTTTTGCCTTTTTCCACATCTATTTGTTACACATTGATAAATTTAAGGTGGTTTTTTGTCTGGAAAAGGACAAAAAATGTCATACTGTAAGAAATGTTAGGTGTGCAATCACTGGTTAAGAGTGTTATAAATGGGATATCACAATTCACTCTCATATAAGTCTGTAAAAACTAACAAGTAATTTTAGATAGAATTCAGATTCACAACATGGTAAAGAGGGATTAAAAACCTATTATTATTTTACAACACTTTTAATGTTACACAAAACAATGACACACAAAATATTGGTACAAAATTTATATTGTTAAAATACTATACTTGTCGAAAAAAGTCCTTAATATCAACTACACGTGACTTAACTTCAGGTGAATTGTCTCGACTTAATTCTTCTAGGTGTTCAGTGAATACGGAAGACAATCTCTGCAAGCTCTCAGACCTGTTTAGGGCTAAAAAAATAATTTTTGAAGAAACAGTTTTATTTACAAAAAAAAAACTCTTAAATAAATGAATTAGTATAGTAACATGAAATTAAATTTTTACATTTATTATTGTAATTTCCAATTCCAAATGCTCTCCAAAAACTGTCCTAACAAATTATACTAAGAATAAAGCTATATGTAAAGAAAAACCACTTTGCTGATAAATTTAGTTCAATGCAAAACTATAAGAAGATATGTAGATCAACCCTTAAAACTCAGATTTTGTTTTTAATATTGAGGAAAATGAAGTTACAGTGTAATATACTATATTATAAAAGAATAACTTAAATTTACCTATGCACAAAAATTCAAAGTCACTGACAAAGCTTATCTAAATGTGAAAAGAAACAACAATCTGTATCAAGGGCAGAAAGTATTTTTGCTTAAATAAATGTGACTGACTTTTGAGCCAGGTTCAACTATTTATTCACACAGATAACGGGTACGCTATCGTCATCAGGCCTACAATACATAAGTACACAATTATAATTACCAACAATAATAACAGTAGTTCACAAATAAACATAGTTACAATGAAATTTCTTATAAAACATTTCAAAAACCACTAAAATGAGTGACGTCAAAACATTTCATAACAATTACAAACTATTACGTATTTAATTGTAACAAAAACTGTGTTTATTTGTGAACTTTTGTTATTATTGTTCGTAATTTTAATTTTATACTTATGTATTGTAGGCCTGGTGACGATAACATACCTGTTATTGAAACGTTGCCTGTATACATAAATTACAGACTCACAAGTCAACCACTTTTATTTAAACAATAATCTCTGCAAATGTACGAGGCATGTTTTTAAAGTAAGTACCGTTTCTAAATTTCCCCGCCGCAGCTCTGCGGTCGGCGTTTAGCGCATGCGCGCAGTGTAGCTACATCTGTTGGGAAGCTACAGACGCCATTGTGACGCCGTTTGATCGAGTCTTAGTTTGTTTACGTGATTTTAAAATGCCGCAGACAATCGAGAATCCCACCGACTGTGAAGTGCGTGGTGTGATTCGTTTTCTCTGTGCTAAAGGCTTAAAAGCAATTGACATTCAACGTGAAATCAGTGAAGTTTATGGTGAAAACATTATGAGTGAAGGAATGGTGCGGAAATGGGTTAGGGCCTTCAAAGATGGCCGCACAAACGTTCATGATGAGGAACGAAGTGGGCGACCTTCAGTCATTACCGATGATCTCATTCAAAAAGTGGACTGTAAAGTGAAAGAGAACAGACGGTTCACAATTTCGTCCTTAGCTGTAACATTTCCTGCTGTATCAAGAAGTGTTCTCTACGAAATTGTGTCTGAACGTTTAAATTATCGGAAACTGTGTTCACGGTGGGTACCGAAAATGTTGACTGATAAGCACAAAACCAATCGATTGGGCAGTGCATTGAGCTTTCTCGAGCGTTACCGTAACGAGGGCGATGATTTTTTAAGCCATATCGTTACAGGTGATGAAACGTGGGTAGCCTACGTTACACCAGAATCAAAACAACAGTCAATGGAATGGCGGCATTCAACATCCCCTAGGAAAGTCAAATTCAAGCAAACAATTTCTGCCCAGAAAATCATGTGCACTGTCTTTTGGGATAGAAAGGGTGTGTTGTTGGTCGATTTTCTGCCTCGCGGTGAAACGATCAATGCAGCCGCGTACTGTGAAACTTTAAAAAAACTGCGCCGCGCAATCCAAAACAAAAGACGTGGCATGTTGAGTGCAGGCATCGTTTTGCTCCACGATAATGCTCGTCCACATTCAGCAAATCTAACGCAAGAGCTCATCACTTCATTTGGCTGGGAACAATTGGACCATCCTCCATACAGTCCCGATCTAGCGCCTAGCGACTACCATTTGTTTCTACACTTGAAGACGCATTTAGCGGGGAAGCGTCATTCCAATGATGAAGAAGTAAAAACGTCTGTGCAGCAGTGGTTGTCCAGTCTGGCGGCAAGCTTCTATGACGACGGCATACAAAAGCTGGTCCCAAGATACGACAAATACCTTAATAATAATGGAAATTATGTAGAGAAGTAGAGGAAAGAATGCTCTTTGAGGTAAATAAAGTTTTGTTTGAAAAAATTTACTTGTTCATTTTTTATATCAAAACGGTACTTACTTTAAAAACATGCCTCGTAAAATGATTAATAAGGAAGTTTAAAATAGATGTTTAACATAACTGTTAATTGTAATTCTTTTTGCAGATGTATCTTGAAAAAATATAGTAGGCTACAAGTAACATAAGTTTTAACAAATATTTAACACACAAATTTAAAATAAGAAATTCAAGGAAACAAGCCCATTGTTTGGTTTTTTGTAAGCAAACTCATATTGGAGGGAAGAATGTGAATGCAACTGTATAACCGCTGAAATTTCAACAGTCAAATAGAGAAGACAAACCTTTACAAGAAGGAGTTGGGTTTGCAATACTAGCCACTGTTCTGGAATTATATTAATTATTAAGTGGTAAGAGTTAAGAAGAATGTTATTAATTATTTGATAAAGTTCAAGTGATGAGGAAAAAATGCCACAATTTTGTTTAACATTATATAAATTAATTTTATAAAATTATGAACTTTAATTTAAAGAAAACCAAAGAAAGAAGAAGCAGACCATTACAAGCGGCTACAGGATTAAGGGGACTAGAATCAACAGAGCAACATCAAGGTGGATCATTCTTTCCAGCATCTTCACACTGACCTTTAATAAAGAAATCTGGTTCCAGTGGGTACCTGGGCATTACGGACTTTGGGGGAATGAGAAGGCTAATGAAGTCGCTAAAACAGCTGTTAACTTGAATCCTGTTCCGTCTAGAAGACTTGCACAGGGATCCTGTTTGGCCCGGTTTTGTGTGAGGCTAATAAATAATTGGACGGAACAGTGGAACAATGAGACAAGTGGTTGTCAACAGTATTCTATACTGAAATCACCACATGATGTTAACATTTACAAGAATGTACACCAGTCTGTCTCAACTTTTATATCAAGAGCAAGAACAGGGTATATTGTTATCCAGTCCTATCTGTATTGTTTTGGACTTGCTGGTGTGTCAGAAACAAGAATCGCTTTTGGATATCCTCTCTCAGTGTCTGGAGAGAACTGAAGCTAGAGAGGTATTAAAGATTCAACTTCAACCATGTTGTACACTTTGACAGATTCTGTTGAACCCTCGTTACTGGAAATTGGCTAGCTGCATGTATGAGAGACATCGTGGTGTTCGCTCTACTGTGATGTTAGATGCATGCTCCACAAAATGAACATAAAGTTCACAATAACTGCCATACTTAACATCATAATTTCTCAAGTAATCATTTGTAAATGATAAGTTCAATCTGCCTTACATTACAAAAGTTCTAATATTCCTTAAATTATTTAAATTTTAAACTTTCATAAGGAATTAAATTGAATAGTTGAAATCAAATCAATATACAAAGCCAAGCCATATACAAAGTCCCAAGATTGTATATTTTATTGTAAATAGTTAATAAACGTAGAGTCTCGTGTCTAATTATTGAAAAAATTATTTGTAAAAGAAAATTGTATTAGTTATTATCGCTTTAACAATTCAACAATTTTCAGCACGAATAAAACCACTTTGCTTAATTTGTGAGTTATATTCAACATTCCAGCAAAGCCAAGACAATATACTAAAGGGTTCATAATTATTAATAGTTTCACTGTAGGGTGTTTATACAATACAGAGAGGCGGTGTAAACATCGATCACGTTCATTATGGTTCCTATGGATCATTCAGTTATATACAGTCTCTGAGTTAATTTGTTTACTGTGAACACAGATTATGTTTATGGCTTCTACAGATCAGCCAGTTAGATCAAATTTATAAAGAAAAATCATTAAAGAGTAATTTTTGACAACATATTATGATCCGTACAAGCACATAAAAATTTCTTGTTTAATATAACGAGATTAAACTTACCTTTCAATTTCTTGGCTATTAAAAATAAAACATTTAGTGCCTCTTTTCTAAGTTGTGTATGTTTTGAAATATCTGGAACAAAATAAATATGTATATATTGTCTGTCTTGCTATTTCATAATTTAACTATAAAATTTCTTCAAAAGGTCTTACTTTATGATAAATAAAGAGCTTTGACAGTATTTATATATTGCATGTCGACAGCCACTCAAATATAATCAATCATAACAAATGTTAAGTTTTTAAGAATTGAGTTTTAAAAACAAAAACATCAAGGTATAAAATAAATTGCATTGTCATAGAAATTGTAAAACTATAAATTTTTCACAAATTGTTTTAGTACTATCAAAAGAAAATAGTAAACAGTTTTAAAAGTACTTTCAAAATGTTCATTATAAATTGTTCACTCTAAATTAGATATAGTTTAACAAAATACAATTTTATTACCTTTTGCAATAATTTGGAATTTCAAATAATTCCATAATTAGTTTCATTTTCACATTAGTATTAATGGGCTATGTAATATACACATATATATTACATATTTTACATAGATAAGAGTCATAAATTGAATATAATCCATTTTATTATAATCAGTACTTATTTTGTAACATGAATGTCATACAGGCATTTACTAATTCAGACAAAAATAAACAAATATTGCATTACATACTGTAATTAAGATACAATGTATTAGGTAAATAATATGAATAGGTAATTATTCATAGAGTTGCATATATAGGTACCAGAATGTTACAATTCTTATTTATAGAGGAATTTTTTATTGAGTCACAAAGAGCATAGAACATTTTTATTATTATTGTGTGAGCAATTTATAGTTTAATTTTTTTTAAATACTTAAATTGGCAAGAGACACACAGCATGTGCATGTCTCATGATTTTTCCAACTTTGTATCACCTGGCAAGAGACACACACAACAGATATGTGCATATGTCTCATGATTTTTCCCACTTTTGTATCACCTGGCAAGAGACACACGCAGCAAATAAATATGTGCATGTGTCTCATGATTTTTCCCACTTTTGTATCACCTGGCAAGAGACACACAGCATGTGCATGTCTCATGATTTTTCCAACTTTGTATCGCCTGGCAAGAGACACACACAACAGATATGTGCATATGTCTCATGGTTTGCCACCTTTGTATTACCTGGCAAGACACACACGCAGCAAATAAATATGTGCATGTGTCTCATGATTTTTCCCACTTTTGTATCACCTGGCAAGAGACACACAGCATGTGCATGTCTCATGATTTTTCCAACTTTGTATCGCCTGGCAAGAGACACACACAACAGATATGTGCATATGTCTCATGGTTTGCCACCTTTGTATTACCTGGCAAGACACACACGCAGCAAATAAATATGTGCATGTGTCTCATGATTTTCCCACTTTTGTATCACCTGACAAGAGACACACACAACAGATATGTGCATGTGTCTCATGATTTTTCCACTTTTGTATCACCTGGTAAGAGACACACAGCATGTGCATTTCTCATGATTTTACCACCTTTGTATCACCTGGCAAGAGACACACACAACAGATATGCGCATATGTCTCATGGTTTTCCCACCTTTGTATTAGCAGGTGAGTGGTATATGCAGAAAATAGGTTCATGACACAAGGTTCACTACCAGATAAGTATTAGGAAATGAGTGACACATTTAACAGATTTAAAAAATGTTTTACAGAAATACATTTTTTAAACAAAATTAAATTTCGCACTCGTGTGGAAAAGGTTTATTCTACAATATCACATTTGCAACTTCAACATTTAATTTCGTTCAAACAACTTTTCTAGTTTTGATTCATCAGAAAAGCAGTAGTACTTTCTTGAATTGCATTAATACCTCCTTATTACACAAAATTTTTGTGGCAAACATCTACCAACTGTAATTACTGCTTTTACAGCTTGGAATATATGATTATGCAACTCTTGAATAAGTTGATTATTTACTGAATAAAATTATGGTTGATTCAGGAGTTAGGAATACTTAATTTATTAAAAATTCGGCAATGTTTCCACAACCATATTGTTGTCCTCCTTCAGGCCGGATCTCTTTTTTCTACTATTGTCAAAGATATTAAAACCAGAAGACAACTTCCCTTCTACATTTTTAACCAGTTCAATAGCAGAAAGTTTGTCTAAATGATCAATAAATATTTGATTATCAATTCAATAATTTTAATTTCTCAAACTCGCACTGAAATTAAATCTAAAAATTCTGATATACTCACTTAGAGAATAATGTAGGGCTTTAATTATTTGAAAAAGTATACTTTCTAAAGCCACTTCATCATCCACTGAAGAAACATTGTCGAAGAGTGAAAGCTTCTCACAATAGTTAAGTAAGGCAGTTACAATTGTCACTTGAATAGAGCGTGTATTAGTCTCCAAACAGCTGACACACTGGGTTATTACTTTCTCCCGATATTCAGCTGTAATAAACCCAAAACATTAAAATTCAAGTGAAATATTAGAAAATTATTCATCTAAAAAGCCCCCCCCCCCCTGCACACACATGTAAATTGTTTTGTGATTCAACAGATTACCAAATTATAGATTTTCAATGTCAAAGCTATAATTTTTTATAATTATAATTTTTAATGAAGTTAATTTTTTTATAATTTAATTTTTAAAATAAGTTTTAAAAAATTCTATTTTTTTTTTGCTTGTTGTAATCATTTTCAATAAGCTGTAAGCTATTACTGAGTTAAACTGAGTGAAAACTAAAAACTTAGTTGCTGACGCCTTTTGAAACAATGGTTCGCTCCGTCAATGGTCAGCAAGTAAATAATAGTCTTCAATAATTACTTGTAATAAATATTTTCTTGCTTAGTGTCACTGAGTTATTTACTGCTAAGAGTCTTCTACTTTATATTTAGAATTTCATGTTCTTGAAAATTCTTTAAATTTTTAAATCTTGAAGGTTAAAATTATGGAATTAAAATTACATAAAAAATGTAAATGATATATTTAGCATTACAATTATATTAAAATGAAACTGAGTAGAAGTTATTGTAAAAACATCAGTCCTAACTACAACACCAATATAAGAAATATTTTCTTAAAGTATTAAACTAAGGTCCTTACCTTGAGTGTTGATGTTGCATGGCCAAGCTTTACCTAACGTAATAAAGGCTGTTTCCTTTAACTTTAAGAGTTCTTCCCTTCTTCTACTCATTTCCTGATGATCTTCATTCTCTTCACTACTCATTTCCTAGGAAGAACAATATTTTTAGTAAAATATTTGCTTTACACTATAATTACTATGAAAACAATATTACTTTATTAATGGTAAATATTAAAAATAATTATGAAGTAATGTAATGTACAGTAAATTCTTAAAATAACTGATTAGCTCAGATTAAATAAGTTAATTCTTACTTTTAATAATATTTCTTGAACTAGATCATAAACTTGCTTGAATCTGTCAGTCTCAAGTGCTTCCAGTATTTCCCCCAATGCCGATAGAGCTTTAGACTTGTACAAGACTTTCTCTTTGCCACACTCTCTTAACACCGAGTCTACAATTAGCTGACTATTCTCGGTTCCTTTTAGAGATCTACAAAAAACAGTTAATTAAAATAAATAAACAAACATCAACAATAACTATAATGGTCATAAAAGCCATTTAAGTTTGTAATCCTTGTTATTATTTTATAAACAAATAAAGAATTTGTTAGCTCTAAATTGATATTAGCCTAAATTATAGTAATAGAAAACCACAATATTTAAAAAATTGTTTCTTTAAATAACGATATAAAAAACTTGCGGTTTCTGTGTTGTATATCTTGAGGTCTTTTTAATTATTAATATTGGTATCACTTGGCAAAAAAAAACCAATACTTACTGATATTTCTCAGCATTTTACACGCGTTTTACACTTTAACAGTGCATTGTTCAATGCTGTCAGTCACAAGTCTGTTACTCAGGTATATTATATTAATGTGAGTCTGTGGCGTGTTATTCTTCCTAGAATAGTTGTTAATTATGTGTTCAAATATAGTATTTGAATGTGAGTCTGTTCTGTTGCTTAGAACTTACTTCTTTGTACGAGCTTCCAGCATCAGGCGATGCCGACGACTCGATGTCCATGGTATACTGCTGCGGCCAATGCCCAGTATTTCTTTATTCGCATTATGACCCTCATCGGATCTCCGATATCTCCCAGCTTCCTCCGCAGGGATTCTCTTGCCGGGTTAATGGATCCACACCTCAACAATATGTGATCCAACGTCTCCTCCTCTCCACTGTCACAAACAGCACAGTGACTCGACTCGACCAGATTGAATCGTCTCAGGTACGAATTGCATATTATATGCCCTTCTGGCCCTTGGAGCGAAGTTGAGACCAGTCTACTGACTCCGCGATACCAGTCTGGGGGAGCTGGTGTGTCTTGGACACGGAAAAGGCTTCTGCCAGTAGTCCCCCCGTTCCACCTTGCGGTCCGCTCCATTGTTATAAGCCCAACTATGTCCCTCCTGCATTTAATCATCGAGTACCTTACCTGCTGCACCGGCCCCATCCCGGAAGCAGCCCTTGCGATCAGATCCGCTCTTTCATTTCCTCAAATCCCACAGTGAGAGGGAATCCACTGGAGGGCAATGCACTTGCCCTCTTTAATGAGTTAACGTAACAGAGCTTTAGTTTCCCTAGTGCGGAAGTAATATGGTCCTGGTTCATCAGCCACGTTGCATAGAATGTGGATGGTTTTTATGGTTTTTGTACATCTTGTAGTTTTCTGTTCTGTTTAGTTTGTTACTTTTTTTAATGTAATGAAGGACTTTTAAATTAGTGTCTATATTGGTGTATGTGTGTAGTGTGTTCTGTGTGTGTATGGGGAATTTTGATTTGGGTTCTGTATTTTTTCTGTCTTTTATGTGTTCCTTGTATTGTGTAGTAAATAAAGTTTCTCCCTGTTTGACCTATGTAGAAGCTGGGGCAGTCATTGCATCTGATCTTATATACTCCTGCCCTGGCATGTTTGTTCTGGAGTGTTCTGCGGTGTAGAGGTTTTTTACTTGTGTCAGATGTTTTAAAGGCAACTGCCCCAGCTTTTACATAGGTAAAACAGGGAAAAATTTATTACACAATACAAGGAACACATAAAAGGCATAAAAAACCCACAACTAAAATCAAACTTCCCCACACACATACAGAACACACTACACACATACACCAATATAGACACTAATCTAAAAGTCCTTCATTACATAAAAAAAGTAACAAACTAAACCCAACAGAAGACTTCAAGATACACAAACACCATAAAAATGATCTACAATACATTCTACAATAAAAACACTCTCACAAATCAAATACTATATTTGAACACATAATTAACAATTACTTTATGAACAATGACACACTACAGAACACCAATACACCACAGATTCACACTAATACAACACATCTGAGCAACAGTCTTGTTCGTAACTCACAGCATTGAACAATGCACTGATATAGCGCAAAACACGTCTGCTAAAAATATCAGTAGGTAGTGTTTTTTTTGCCAAATGATAGCAACAGAAGTATATAGAAACTGTTTTCAGATTTGATTATGATAGATTAAATTGTCACTTTAAATAAAATATTTGTTCAAAGAATATCCTCAGAGAAGTATTGACATAAATAAATAAGAAAATCAATATTTATTTGAGTGGTCTGCTATAAGTCAGTGACTGCTAAGTCAGTGAAAATCTAAACAAAAATTAAATCTCAAAAGAACACCAAAACTTTGTTTACCAGGCAATTAAAATATTTTTCTAGTTTCATCTACTATTTAACCTTTTTTTAAAATTATTGTAGATAAATCAAAAAAAGTTAAAAATTAAAATAGATTTACCAAAGAAATAAATAATACTTCAATTATTAGTATTTTTTCACACATAAAAAATCTTCAAAATTTGTTACTCAGAACATAATACGAGGGCTATTCAGAAAGTAAGGAATGTTTTTGAATAAAAAAAAATAAGTACAATAAAAAATTTTTATTATATACATCTGAAAGAGCAACTAAAATACTACAGTAGTCGCCAAACAAATTGAGACACTTATTGTAGCGGTGGACAAGCTTTGAAATTCCTTCTTCATAGAAGTCTGCCGCCTGCGATCTCAGCCACTCAGTGACGAGCCCCTTGAGCTCCGTGTCATCGTCAAAGCGCTGTGTTGCTAGCCAGGTCTTCATTCTTGGAAACAAGTGAAAATCGCTTGGTGCAAGGTCAGGACTATAGGGCGGATGAGAAAAAACCTCCCATTTCAATGAGTCAAGGAGTTCTTTGGTGCGGTTTGCAGTGTGAGGTCGGGCATTGTCATGCACAAACAAAATTTTTGACGCCAATTTCCCTCGGAGCTTGTTTTGAACTGCTCTTCTAAGGTTGCGCAAAGTTTCACAGTACCGCTCAGAGTTTATTGTTGCACCCCATTCAAGAAAGTCAATAAGAAGCATGCCTTGCCTTGTCCCAAAAAAACCATAATCTTCCTTAATGACAATGTTTGCAAACATTTTCTTGGTTTTTTGGGGGAGCTTGTGTGCCCCTACTCCATGGACTGTAATTTCGTTTCGCAATTATCATGTTTTACTCATGTCTATCATAGGCATCCAGAAATGTCAAACTTGCCTCCATTCGCTGACCTTTATGATGGTCAGTGAGCATTTTCAGCACCCATCTTGCACAAAATTTGTGGTAGCCTAACCTTTGTGTGACAATTTCAAACAACAAAGTCCGTGAAACTTGTGGAAAACAAATCGAAAGCTCCATTATGGTGAATCGGCGGTATTCGCAAACCTTTTCATCAACTTTAGCGACCAGTTCATCAGTCACAATGCTTGGGAGTCCGTTCTTCGCTTCATCATGGACATCAGTTCGGCCAACTGAATGCACCATTTTCGCACAGAACTTTCACTCATTACTTTGTTTCCGTAAACTTCACACACTTGGCGATAAATGTCTATCGGTTTTAAGTTTTTTGCCGTCAAAAACCGTATCACTAACCACACCTCACTACTGGCAGGATTTTCAATCGCAGAGCACATCTTCAGTTGAAATTGCGAAAAAACCGGCAACGCAGAAATATTCCTATTGTCACTGCAGGACGCCGACTAAGTTGCCAAGTGTGCACGCACCAAAATGTACGAAATTGGCGCGCGCCTAGCGGCGTCAGATAGAAATGTTCCTTACTTTCGGAATAGCTCTCATATATCCACTAGTGATATAAGACGTAGGGACAAAAAGTTCCCGAAATACAAATATGTGGTGGAAAGTATGAAGCAAAAAAAATGTTTTGGTAAGAGAAGTATCCTACCTACTAGAGAAGGTAAAGCGCAACCTGGCCACCTCTGCACTGGTGTCAGCCGAAGCTACTGGTTGCTTCCACTACGCTTCTTTTGTGTCAGATTTTTTAATGTTTTCGTTATAAATAAGATCAATTATTTTTATGAATTATGGTTTCATTCAAGAAATAAAATAAAGGTTTTGTTACTGCCACTCATTGTTAAGGTTTGAATTCTTATTAAAAAATACAAGAGTGTATTTTTACTAATATGTACTAATATACACACATGCAAACACAAACACATACAAGCGTGCATAGCAGATTACTAATTGGTGGTAAAGCTGTTTGCTGCACCTTCTTTCTAAGGTGTAAGCAATGTTACAGTTCACTGCTACCTTAATATATTTATTAACCAATTTTTAATTATTTTATTTACAGATGAAAATTTTTAATAACAGATTTTTTTACAGAATATTTACAAATTTTTTTACAAATGTTCATTTTAAGCTGCAAGTCCCACTACTAACAGTTTTTTTCAAATTCTTTTGAATTGCATTTGAACCAATATTATATATATATATATATATATATATATATATATATATATATATATATATATATATATATATATAGGTTAGTTCTAGTAGAGCTTAAAGCTTATTTAGGAATTTTTTGGACTTGATAGGAGACTGACAGACTTACCTAAAGGCAATAGTCCAAAACTGCAATCTCTTGGAAATAAGCACATATAAAACACTTAATACACTTTTATTTGAAATATTTCGATCAACATGATCTTCTTCAGTCAAGAAAGAGACTGAAGAGGTTTTGTTTTCTCTTTCTTGACTGAAGAAGATCATGTTGATCGAAATATTTCAAATAAAAGTGTATTAAGTGTTTTATATGTGCTTATTTCCAAGAGATTGCAGTTTTGGACTATTGCCTTTAGGTAAGTCTGTCAGTCTCCTATCAAGTCCAAAAAATTCCTATATATATATATATATAGAAATTTTTGGACTAGATAGGAGACTGACAGACTTACCTAATGGCAATAAACCAAAACTGCAATCTCTTGGAAATAAATAAATAAACACATATAAAAACTTATTACACCATTGAAATATTTTGATCAAAAAGATCTTTGCCAATCAAAAAAGAGGAAAAGAAAAGACTGAAGTGGACCACTTCTTTTCTTTTTCTCTTTTTTGATTAACTAAGATCTTTTTGATAGAAATATTTCATTAGTGTGATAAGTTTTTATATGTGTCTATTTATTTATTTCCAAGAGATTGAGGTTTTGGTTTATTGCCATTAGGTAAGTCTGTCAGTCTCCTATCTAGTCCAAAAATTCCTAAATAAGCTTTAAGCTCTACTAGAACTAACCTAATATATATATATATATATATATATATATATATATATATATATATATATATATATATATATATATATATATATATATATATATATGCTGATACGTATTCCTTCACGGATGGAAAAATATGATGAAATGTTACTATCTGGAGTACATCCGTTCATTCTGCAGTCCATAAATTCGCAGTTCCGACGTTTCGCTAGAATCTCATCCATCATTGACGAGGTGAACCCAACAACAGTAGAAGAGCGATATATATAACTTTGCAACACTGTTTTTCTGTATTCACTTATCACTTTTACTATATGTACTTAAACAAGAATCTTATTTGGTATTTATGCGAGTTAACTCTCGAAGATTAATAGTATCATCCTTGTCGAGCATCAACTCGAACTGATGCATCATGCTGATGTTCGACAATCAAGATACCATTAATCTTCGAAAGTTAACTCGCATAAATACCACGTAAGATTCTTGTTTAAGTACATAGAGTGAAAGTGATATATATTTCGGTTTATGTCCCCTTCTAAATTTCTATATTTTCTCCACCCGTATCCTACAAGATTATTGAGGTAAACATATCTTTATAATGAAATAGACCCAATTAACGAGATCTTCAGAGATCCCTCTGCTCATTATGATTCTCTCTGTCAAACCTTTCACTTGTCGGACCAAAAATTCACAATTTTTACTTAATCCTAAAAACGTATAATGTTAGCTTGCTAATCAGTATTAGTTCTGCAATAGCTACATAAATAGTATGACAAACAATAGTTTTCCTTGTAGTGAATAAAAATGACACATTCATTTTGTTATTCTACAAAATGTTGAATCTGTAAGTTGAGTTTTAGAGTTAGTTACTTATTTAAAAAAATGTATCATGTAAGAGTTATAAAAAAAACTATTGTTTTCTTACATATTCTAAATACTCAGTTTAAAATATAAAAAATAAAAGATCAAGGGAATATAATATTAATAAATTTGTAGAGCTCTGTTGACTAATTTTTTAATCAAATAAATAAAACCCGCTAACCCCAATATAAATTTGTATTGTGGGTAGTGGGTTTTACTTATTCAGTCGGAATATAATATGATTATTGTATGTTTAAAATACTTGAGTGAAACTGACCTCAGGCATTCAAACCACCATAATTCTAAAAGGAAATCTCATATCTCTATTTACTAATATAATTAAAAACCTTTCCAGATTTCTCACCAATGGTAATGGCCTTACTTTTATACTATGCTAGAATCAAAAGTAGGAAATACGCAGCAAAAAAATAAGTTTGTTCAGATTTATGTACATAACTTAACTCACTTTGAGTTTTTGCACAGGGTTGCAAGAGCTGAAAGAATGTGTTCCTTCCCATCCCAAGTACGTCCAGCAAGTCCATTAACTAAAAGTGACACTAGAAAGTCCCTCTTTTCTTGCTCCAGAGATGAACCAATCTTGTTGGCTACAGTCTCAATGGATCTGGCTGCCTAAAGCATAAATTAGCCATTTTACAAAATATGTGAAAATGCAAAAACAATAATATATTTGTTAAATAAATAACTATTGTTACCATAGCTAATAAATATCCTGAATACTGGGTTTTTACAAATGAAGCTATTTCAAAAAGCACATAAAAACACAGAAGGAGGAGTTAATTCAAAACACTCGAAAAATCACATAAAAAAACTACTACATCAGTTAAATAAAAGGTGTCCACCCATGAGTACAAATATATTCATGGAAATTTGCTGCATCAATTCACAATGTTCTAAAATTATTATGTCTGACAAACACTGTAAGCAGTAAATCTTCATACTTAACATGGTGTAGTCATGGTCACACAAATTCTGTGATTGGTTTGTAACTTAATTCTCAGATTCATATCCCAATGAAACTATCCATAACCTGATTACAATGACATATAATAATAATCAACGACTAAAGTTGGAAATTAAAAAGAAACTTTTACAATGAAACTAAACTACTCATTCACACTCTTATGAATCAAGAAATTGTTTACCAAAAGATTGTTTCAGATATAAACCATCTTCTGACAATGACAAATGCACTTTGGAAACTGGAGTATAAGGTCTGCAGGAGACACCAAGAAACTCGCAAATCAGTGCTGTAAGAAGAAAACATTATGGCTGTAATCAATTTTGTTTTTATACAGGATTAGGTAAGAAATGGCAGCACTAGATTTATAACACAACTCTTCACGGGTTAATTCTTTAAGGGGCAATAATACAACCAATTTGTAGACAGTGTAGATCAACTGAGAAAACCTTATGTAGGTTTGCAACATTTTAATGTAGCAGAGGAGCATGCATGTGTTCATTACGTAATCCAAATCACAAGTTTTTTGGTTATAATGTTCCTAGTTGAAAAAAATTGTCTATGAAACTTGGTGTCTCTAGATTGAATGTTAGTTGTAAGGACAGAGCAATATCTGTGCTGCATCCCTAGCAATATTAATATATTGAACAAGAATACACTTTAATATGCTTTTCTCTACAAAAGACTTTTCATCTACAAGGGCTCTCCATATGCTTTTCTCTACAAAGGACTCTACACTGTAAAACATTTATAAAAATTGTTTTTATTACTTACTAGCTTGCCATAAACTTTGTCGCAAGGCACAAGGGATTGTTTGAAGAATTATTTTAATAACTTTCAGGACAGCTTACTACAAGAAAACCACAATCCCTAAGTCACAGAATAAGCATGCATTATTATAGGCTATTAGTAGCACTGACTGAATAACTTAAAAATCAGCTTTATTAATTTCTCTGCATTAAAATGTTAACTTGGAAGTTACATATGATTTTACAAAATAAGCATAAAAAAGTGAAACCTGACCTGTGCTTTAACATGCCATGAGGCAGACTGTAGGACTGTGGACAAAAGATTGCAGATGTTGTCTATGTAGCGTGTTAAAGCAGTTTCAGTGCCAGGAGCCAACTCATGCCAGACGTCTTGCCAGAGTTCCCAATTGGACACACTTTGGGGATCTACAATTAAAAAACATGTATCAGTAAAAATATTTCTGTAAAAAATATCTCTATTTTGTTCAAAAACACTAATTTATAGGAGTTAATTCATAATACATTTTTAAAATTAATTTCAACTTAAATCAAAACAATACTATTATTTTTGTAAGTTAAAAAAAAATATTAAAAACTTAGAAAGAGCAAATAAAAATATCAATTAAATAATATTAACACTTTCTATTTGGAACAGAGTTTACAGTATTCCTTTCCTAGCAGATCTAATGGCCACTATGGTGGACAGTACTAAATTTCATGGAACTTGTACGTCCACCATAGTAGACAAGTAGTCATTGTGAAGTAATAATACATCATAAATGTTTAAAACTTTGCACTCCACTGCTTGTTATAAGTTGGATGTTTGAAGTAATGTAACATCATGTCAAATATGAGGGGAAAATATTTTTATCATAATTCCTTTAAGCATGAAACCTAGCAAGAAATTTTTAGAATCTTGGAGTATTTACCATCTTTGTTCTTTGCAGTGTGCATAG
Source organism: Prosapia bicincta (assembly GCA_036971475.1). NCBI lineage: Eukaryota > Metazoa > Arthropoda > Insecta > Hemiptera > Cercopidae > Prosapia > Prosapia bicincta. The sequence goes on along the minus strand of JBAIZL010000011.1, from coordinate 12,247,128 downwards.
CAAAAAAGACTAGAGGCAGAGTGATCTCTGAACGACTCTTCATCATCTCCTGGTTATGTTTAGCCATAGCTTGAAGTGTGTGCCCTATCGCAGTACGAACACTCTCATCTGCACAAAATTAAATAATCATACAATTACTTTATTTTAAAAAAATATGCTATATATGAACCAGAAGTTCATGAGGTCTAAACAAACAAAATAATACTATTTTGTAATATTATTTTTAAATAAAAGTAATTAATGAAAAAACATGTAACATTTTAATTTTATTTTCATTTAAAAAATAAACCAATATACTTCTGCCTAAAGAGTATATTGTAGAGAAATTGTTTGATTTATGAAAAAATGAAGCATATATTAAGAATCATATCTATATATTATTAGACAAAGTAAAACAAGTTACAAGTTGTGGAATTATTCAAGTATGAATAAATCCAAAACACTGTATTTACATTTTTATTAACTAATAAATACATTACAACAGAGAATCTTATCCACTATATCAAGTAAGAGAAACAAGTACACATCTCTCTGTAAACCTGGCGTAGATGTACTCCTGAGAAGTGAGCATTGACTATATTCACCCCTTCTCCTACTACCGTAGTTACGCGTCTATAACATGCATTCATGTATAACGTGAACCTGTATTTCGTTACAAATTTTGGGGAAAATATAAAAATGTCAACACCTAATAAGTTGTACTTAACAAAACTTTTTATTGAAATATTCAAACACAAACCGTTGAAACTTTCAATCTTACATCTACATTTTGTTTGTTTTTAATATGCACCATTTTACACTCATCATCACTACTTTTTGAAGATGGTGGATTTTCTTTATTCTCATAAGAATCTTCATTATCACTGTTATTCCAGAGTATGCAGTCCTTCGTACCTCCATTACATTGGAAATACCACATTTTTTAAGCTCTTCACAACTGTTTTATATTTGACTGAATTCCAGGCTTTATGAATCCATTTCAAAATAAGTGAAAGGAAAGGTTTTCTCAATTTCCCAGATGTAGTATATGTATGTTCACCATCACACATCCACTGAGTTTACAGTTGTCTAATACTGCCTTTGAATGGTTTATTAACTGACATGTCTAGAGGCTGAAGTACAGATGTTAATCTGCCTGGAATTATTACCGAATAACTTTTCATATCTGCCAGCTTTTCCATTATGGTTTCAGTCAAATCCTCTTTGAAACTATCCAGGACTAATGACTTTCTTTGATACTGTTTTAATCCAGTCTAAAACTAACTTTTCCTCCATCCTTCCTTTCTCTTGGGCACGAACAAGAAAAATTTATGGAGGTAACTTGTGTCCATTAGCAGTAATTGAAAGCAAAGGCGTGCATCGTTGCTTTTCACATCCTGTTGATCTGTTTGGTACCGACTTGACTTCTTTTAGTTCAACTGAAGTAGTCATTGGCACATCCCAAATTATGCGACATTGATCAAGTTTCCAATTTGAGACAGTTCAAAATTATTCCTCGTCCCCACTTGTGAAACAAATCTATGAAACTCAATAATTTTATTTTCATATTCATCGGGTAAATATTGAGGTAAATCGAAAGACCATGTCTACGAGAAACCTTGCACACCAACCAAGACTTGCACGAAATTATGTATTATCAATGTTAAGAGGTTCAGCATTTCCCCTTGCTTGAAATTGTATCATATCCGTAGTCACTTCTCTTTCCTTGTATAAACTCAACTAGCTGCTTTTCTACATTTGGATACATCACTTTCTTGCCATGAAAAGTCCACTGATCACGAGTTGTGAGAAGTAATTTTGCTTTTTGTTTTTTCCACTCGCAGACAATAGTTTCCGGTACATCAAATTTGTGTGATGCAGCCCTATTGCCATTATCTTCTGAATGTTTTATAACTAAAAGTTTAAATTTAGCTGTAAACGATGAACGGGAAGTCTTTTTACTCAATGTAAATAAAAATCAGTTTACTGATAAACACTAGCTACCTACTGTTCAAGCCGACCAGCAATTTTAAACTAAAGCCCTTTGTAAGGAGTGTAGAGGAGGCAAAAAATGAATGCCATAAGTGGCGATATCCTGGAAGCAAGAATTGTGTTATACGCTATCTCCTTCGACACATGATTTTAACAACAGCAGAAAAGAATCACTTTTGCTTTAAATTTAGCTTAAAGGTAAGACCAATGACCCTTCCATATTGTATTCTGTCCTGAAGAGTTGGCTAAACTCAGTAAGGTAAACCCCAAATTTTTGGGTTTTTGTCGAATTATGCCTATTCATGTATAACTTATTTTGGAAAAGGACTTTAACACTTTAGTTGCCATGTCGGGCCAATTGGCCTGACGACCCAGTAGCCTGAACAGAATATCGTCAAGCCACTATGCCCGTCATCGTTGTGTAGAAACGTCTCATGTTTACTCGTACTACTACGTGTTGCTACTTTTGGAAAAATGAATGCACAGTATTAAACAACAAGCTTCACACTACTTACAGATATAATTACAATTGTTTTTGTTTGATAGATAAATTCCAATGGCGTTATAAACATGGTGTTATTTTAGGAGCTTTTTGTCAGGAGTTAAGGTCCAACACAGATATTTCTTAACAATTTTAGTGAAGTTGGCAATTCTCCGGGAAAAGGATGATATTGTGGCTGGCAGCTAAAGTTTTAAAATAAAAATATGTGCGTTATACACAAGTAAATATGGTGCTTAAATTAAAATTAAATCTCAACTCTACCTCATAGTTACTACAAACCTTCTTTTACATATTGTGAAGTAACATATACTCTTCTTCACACTTTCAGAGCCAAAATTGTCCTTCATCTTCCAATACCCATTAAAGTATCAACCCTATCTTAATCCTATCTAAAATTCCAGTCTACCCATTGAAGAGTGAGTGGTGAGTACTTAGTTACTCTCAATATTATTCAGACAATTCGTACTCTTAATAGAGTAACCTATATGCTAACCTATCACTTCCTTTATTGTAACCTTTCCACTTCTATATGCTTACCTATCATTCCTTTATAGTATCCTTTCCACTTCTATATGCTCACCTATAACTCCCTTTATGCTAACCTTTCCACTTCTGTATGCTCACCAATTACTTGCTTTATGCTAACGTTTCCACTTCTATATGCTCACCTATTACTTCCTTTATGCTAACCTTTCCACTTCTATATGCTCACCTATTACTCCCTTATGCTAACCTTTCCACTTCTACATGCTCACCTATTACTTCCTTTATGCTAACGTTTCCACTTCTATATGCTCATCTATTACTTCCATTATGCTAACCTTTCCACTTCAATATGCTCACCTATTACTTCCTTTATGTTAACGTTTCCACTTCTATATGCTCACCTATTACTTCCTTTATGCTAACCTTTCCACTTCTATATGCTCACCTATTACTTCCTTTATGCTAACCTTTCCACTTCTATATGCTCACCTATTACTTCCTTTATGCTAACCTTTCCACTTCTATATGCTCACCTATTACTTCCTTTATGCTAACCTTTCCACTTCAATATGCTCACCTATTACTCCCTTTATGCTAACCTTTCCACTTCTATATGCTCACCTATTACTTCCTTTATGCTAACCTTTCCACTTCAATATGCTCACCTATTACTCCCTTTATGCTAACCTTTCCACTTCTATATGCTCACCTATTACTCCCTTTATACTAACCTTTCCACTTCTATATAATCACCTATTACTTCCTTTATGCTAACCTTTCCACTTCTATATGCTTACCTATCACTTCCTTTATAGTATCCTTTCCACTTCTATATGCTCATCTATTACTCCCTTTATGCTAACCTTTCCACTCTTATATGCTCACCTATTACTTCTTTATGCTAACCTTTCCACTTCAATATGCTCACCTATTACTTCCTTTATGTTAACGTTTCCACTTCTATATGCTCACCTATTACTTTCTTTATGCTAACCTTTCCACTTCTATATGCTCACCTATTACTTCCTTTATGCTAACCTATCCACTTCTATATGCTCACCTATTACTTCCTTTATGCTAACCTTTCCACTTCAATATGCTCACCTATTACTCCCTTTATGCTAACCTTTCCACTTCTATATGCTCACCTATTACTTCCTTTATGCTAACCTTTCCACTTCAATATGCTCACCTACTACTCCCTTTATGCTAACCTTTCCACTTCTATATGCTCACCTATTACTTCCTTTATGCTAACCTTTCCACTTCTATATGTTCACCTATTACTTCCTTTATGCTAACCTTTCCACTTCTATATGCTCACCTATTACTTCCTTTATGCTAACCTTTCCACTTCTATATGCTCACCTATTACTCCCTTTATGCTAACCTTTCCACTTCTATATGCTCACCTATTACTTCCTTTATGCTAACCTTTCCACTTCAATATGCTCACCTATTACTCCCTTTATACTAACCTTTCCACTTCTATATGCTCACCTATTACTTCCTTTATGCTAACCTTTCCACTTCAATATGCTCACCTATTACTCCCTTTATGCTAACCTTTCCACTTCTATATGCTCACCTACTACTCCCTTTATGCTAACCTTTCCACTTCTATATGCTCACCTATTACTTCCTTTATGCTAACCTTTCCACTTCTATATGCTCACCTATTACTCCCTTTATGCTAACCTTTCCACTTCTATATGCTCACCTACTACTCCCTTTATACTAACCTTTCCACTTCTATATGCTCACCTATTACTTCCTTTATGCTAACCTTTCCACTTCAATATGCTCACCTACTACTCCCTTTATGCTAACCTTTCCACTTCTATATGCTCACCTATTACTTCCCTAATCTAACCTTTCCACTTCAATATGCTCACCTATTACTCCCTTTATGCTAACCTTTCCACTTCTATATCCTCACCTATTACTTCCTTTATGCTAACATTTCCACTTCTATATGCTTACCTATTACTTCCTTTATGCTAACCTTTTCACTTCTATATGCTCACCTATCACTTCCTTTATGCTAACCTTTCGACTTCAATATGCTCACCTATTACTCCCTTTATGCTAACCTTTCCACTTCTATATGCTCACCTATTACTTCCTTTATGCTAACCTTTCCACTTCAATATGCTCACCTATTACTCCCTTTATACTAACCTTTCCACTTCTATATGCTCACCTATTACTTCCTTTATGCTAACCTTTCCACTTCAATATGCTCACCTATTACTCCCTTTATGCTAACCTTTCCACTTCAATATGCTCACCTACTACTCCCTTTATGCTAACCTTTCCACTTCTATATGCTCACCTATTACTTCCTTTATGCTAACCTTTCCACTTCAATATGCTCACCTATTACTCCCTTTATGCTAACCTTTCCACTTCTATATCCTCACCTATTACTTCCTTTATGCTAACATTTCCACTTCTATATGCTTACCTATTACTTCCTTTATGCTAACCTTTTCACTTCTATATGCTCACCTATCACTTCCTTTATGCTAACGTTTCCACTTCTATATGCTTACCTATTACTTCCTTTATGCTAACCTTTTCACTTCTATATGCTTCCACTCATTTAATTTTTATTTGGTTTTATTTTTTACGCTACCTTTCTCTGCCAAATCATCTTGAGTCTTATTTTCTTCAATCCCTGCTACTACATTATTCATTTATAATTATCAATTTTAACAAATGAATGAAATAAATAAACCCATTTTTTCAAAGGGTTTATTTCAAATAGGCAGGGATAGGAAAACCTATATAAGCTATGTGATGTACAAGGAACATAATGTGGCAAGCTATGGTCTTCATATGTTCACTACTATCCTAGATTTAACCTCTTTTTCATGGGCCAAGATTGCCTCGAACTTTATCTTACAGGTAGCTTGTACCCATTTACCAGTATAAACAAAAATTATTGAAGTTAATTCCTACTTAGGTCAACAAAGAAAAATTTTACTTTAATTACTTTTTATCAAACAATTACAATTATTATAAATAAAGTAGCATAGCCTATGTGTTAAAACAGCTGTTCTACAACATAACCTACAACTTAAAATCAGCTGTTTTATGAACTCATATGTTATCTTTTTAAGCCAAATGGGATGAAATAACTATTTTGCTTACCTCCCCCATTTTGTGAAAAGTGTTTCTCCCATATACAACTATAATTAATTCATTAATAACAATTGAAAAACTGTATTGACATCAAGTGCCACCCACTACACGTTTAAAAAAATTTATTTGAACTCGAGTGGATAAATAATAAGTACAGTCGGACCTCCATATATCGAAATTGTAGGTTCCTTATAAAAAATATACGGAAACGTTAGTCGATTTGTACTCGTCGATTCCGCAATTTCATTTTGCCACGTCTTTACTAATTGTGATATACACAGCCTGAGGTTGATAACATTTTCAAAAGTTTCTTGATGTAATATCAATTTTCAATAGGTTTGTCACTTTCCAATGCAAGAATAAGTCTCTTAAGAACCAGTTTTCTATAATACATTTTAAGAGTTTTAATTACGCCTTGGTCCATCGGTTGTAGTTTCGAGGTGGTATTTGGAGGGAAAAAAACAAGCTTCACATTCACCAACTTTTTTTGAGACAAGACGGATGTGCAGGGCAATTGTCCACAAAAAAACGACACTTTTCTTTTGCTTAATCATTACTTCGTCAAATTTCAATATCCACCTCTCAAAAATTTCACTCGTCATCCATGATTTTTTATTATATTCATAGTCAACTTCTAACGACTTCACTCCTTTAAAACATCTTGGCTGCTTGCTTTTCCCAATGATCAAAATTTTACATTTTTCTTTTCCAGACATATTAGCATATACCACAAAAGTAACTCGCTCTTTGGTGTGTTTACTTCCAAAGCATTTATCATTTTAAAGGTGAGCGTCTTATTTGGTAAACACTTGAAAAAAAAGGCCAGTTTCATCCATATTAAAAATACTGTCAGGCTCATACTCTTCTACAATTGATTTTAAAATTGTAGCTTTCCACTGGCTACAATCTGCCTCGGATACACATCGGCTTTTCCCGAAATAACCTTTTCTACGATTTCATGGCGCTTCTTAAATTTGTCTAGCCATCCCGAACTTGCTTGGAACTCTTTGTGTCCTAATCTTTCCGTGTATTCAATTGCCTTTTCTTTTATGAGAGGTCCTGGAACAGGCATGTTTTTATCTCGTACCATTTTCACCCACTTGAAAACCGCCTCGTCAACATCATCATATTTACCTATTTTTGAACTTTTTCTGTCCCCTCCTACAAATTCATAACTTTTTAAAACAGATTTGTGATTTTTTATTATCGTCGACACTGTACTGGGTGGAACGCCAAACTTCTGCGCAACATCTTTTTTTCGTACTCCACTATCAACGTCTTTTAATAATTGTACCTTTTCCGTGACACTTAAGGACTTTCTTTTGGACATAACGTCAACAAAAACACAAAACCAAACTCAACAAAACTACAGTAATGTTACTAAACGTAACAAACGGTCCACGTTAAACGGTAAAAAAGAACACCGACTTACAGTAATCTAAACAATCCAGACCACGCACTAACCAATAACCGAATGACGAGACTTGTTCACATGAAATACAATACAGTACTCTGCACTCTGCCCTGAAAGAAATGAGTAAGTGTGTATGAGAGAGCCATTAGTCATGTTAGTCACGCCCAACCACCCGGACAAAGACTTGACAGATGTCAACATATTGTCACGTTGCTCTCTCTATCTCTCTCAATGTTACTGAATGAATAGTGTGTTACGGGAGGGCTACGTGACATTCAAAAACACGTTTTGTTACACATTTAATTTTCAATATTTAAAAATTGGTATGTGCAGTAGTTTTATTTTCTCTAAAATTAAGTTCGATATATATAATTTCTTTTCGATATACAGAAACATTTTTCCATTGAGATTTCAAGGGACTCGGAAATAATTCGATAAATAGAGAATTTTGATATATAGAAGTTCGATAAATAAAGGTTCGACTGTATTTTACTAAGGGTTGAAATTTTGAACAAAACAAAAAATAGAGAGAGAGTGTGTGAACTAACAGAAGGAATTATACAACCTTTAATATACACACTCCTTAAAGTGCTTCTACAATTTACCTTCTTTCTCCAGGTAGTTGTTGCGTAATTTCTCTAATAATCTGTCAATGCTGGAGGGTTTGGCAGATCGTACAAGTTGTCCAATGGTACTCGCATATATTTTCCTGATTGTAGTATTTCTGTCTGTTAGACCAGAAACGAACGCCCCAAGTAATTTACCTAAAAACAGAATGGCAACAAAACTTGAATTTTGGCATATACGAAAATTTAAATAGAAAGTTATATCAAAATTAATAATTAAAATCGGTAATGATAGTTAACAATTTTAATTGTAAGAAGTTAGATTTTTTAAGCAAACTATTTTTATAACTCTAACCAAAAAGTTACTTTATCAAAGACATTTCATCAAAAATTTTACTTATTTAAAAAATTCTCAAAGCAAAGACTTAGTTCATTTCTGATATAAATTGATTTTTTTGTTGGTAACCTTCAAACTAGTATTTTAGGGCATAGTGATCAATTTTGAATTTCTTTATAAGCAGCTATATTAAAAACTTACTAATGATACAAACTCAAAAAGTCAGAGTTTTAAAATAATTGTACTAAACTATAACAATATCATCCACTATACTGGTTGCAATACTTTATTCTTTTGATCTTAGATTAATAAACAAATCAAATATACATATTATTTCAAACGTCATTTACAAAAAATTAACTGTAACTCATCATAACATTTGTTAAAAAATTTTTTAAAAAATTTTAGGCTGTAAACTTTTTAACATTATTTATAAAAAAAAACATGTGAATGTTTTTATTATTAAACTCACCTGTATATGGTTGTAATTCCTCAATGGTTAGATGGTGAGATAAAAGAACTATAAAATGAGCGCAAGCAACCCTTGTCCCAAGACCAATAGAACTGCGCAACAGTTCTTGCAGTTTTGGTAACAACACTGCTAATATATCTACATTAATATATTGGACACACTGGAAAATATAAATGCAGACTCACAAACTACATCTACTAAGTTGAAAATAATTACATACAAATATTTATTTTTATTACAAGTCTAAGCAATAATATCAATATTTGGTTGTCTTCAAACATTGTGCATCTAGTTTAAAACACTGTTAAAAAGCACTGATATTCAGAGAAAGGAAACTTTTGAATTCAATTAAATTATCAATTTGGTTAGGAATAAGTTATACAAAATATTACACTTGATAAAATTGTGAACTAAAAGTTTTCATAAAATTAAAATTATACTAGTTTCTTTTAATGTTAACGATACAGAAAATGTTTGACTGTGCTCTTTGGTCAGCAGTGAGTCCTTCTTACCAACATGCACACCATTATTGACAAAGACGTATAGTTGTCAAAATTCTCCCAACTAATTCGGTTTTGCAATGGTCTACTGTATTGCCATGAGGAGGATCATATCATTTAAGTTGTATTACATTGATCTAACCTCTTAGGTAGAACAAAAAACACCAAAAAACTTTTAATAAAGATGTTGAAATATTATTTTTAAAAATTATCTATATTATTTTTAATACAGCTAAATACTACAATAAAAATGTAAACTTAGATTTATCTGGAACATTAAATAATTTGTTTTTATTGTGGTAATCCGATTTGCTATTTTTACTGTGGCAAGGTCTTCAAGAAAAATTTATTTAATTCCATTGTTAAAAATAAACAGGTGTTAAATAAACACAGGTGTTAAATAAACAACTAATGTATATTCATGAACAGCGCAGTAAATTTTTATTCAAATTTGAGTAAATTCTAAATAATTGGTACTAATCTTACATTATTTTTTAATTCTTGCCTAAAATATAAATTCAAGAAAAGAAGAATATAATGAAAATAAAAATGTATTACTCTAAAATTTTAATAGAAAAAGAATAATTACAAGGGTTAAGACAATATAATAGTATATTTGTAGTGGCAAATAAATTGATAAATAGGTGTTACACAATTTAGAAATGTTATGGAAATTGAAAATTACTGGAAGGAGTAAGTAGTAACTCTCCAACAAAACAGGTATTGCACGAACGAAGGATAAAATTAATAGACTAACTCCTCATTCTTTTCCCAAATAGTGCTTCAGTGTCAGTGATAGGTGATTATTAAAGAGTTAGGGAGTGGAGAGTGGTGATGTAGAAGGGAAGACAGAATAAAAGATTAACTTCATTTCTATCTGGAGTGCAACAAGAGTGTTGTGACGTAGCAAGGAGTTAAGAGTTGCCAGACTTGTTGCTTCCTCACTCTCTGAAAGGAGTCAACTCCCTGAGATAACTTGAGAGCGGATTGCCCATCTCTGTTTACCAAAGTAAACCTCTATATAACAAGGTTGTTATAGAACCAAAACAAAAATCGCTTGGCCTTGCTATAACTAACATTCAGGAATTTCATTACATTATGATATTATTATATTAGCTTTTGTAAGTATTTTATCATTTTAAAACTTTTTTGTGTTCATTTTACTACATTTTTAAATACTATGACATTCAATACTTCCATTTAGGACTCCTGGTGAAATTAACTTCCTTGATTAGGTTGTTAAAATTTTTACCAACAAATCTATTAAAGATACAACACATTCTAAATCATTAAGATATAGCAAACAGTCAGTACACCTTTGTCTCTAAGGAATAAAATGCTGATGATAACAATTTTAGTTTTATACTAAAATAAAATAAAGAGTGGCCTTCAAAATAACTTGAAATGAATTATTTACTAATTTTATTTATATTTAGAACTGTTATACCTGGATACCCCACAAAAATAATGTAGAAAATAGTAAATACAGAAAAACCTCTCATATCCGATACCTCCGATATCCAGATGTAATATGAAAATAAAGTAAGCGTCTTCATTCCGTAAGACACCTTGCTGGCCAGATCTCTTTGTTCTTTTCCGACTCAGCCAGTTGTGTTAGAGACTTCGTATCATTTAGTTTGCTAGTCTTATATAGATTGCTGTATTATCCAACTTAATCAGTTGTGTTTGAGTGTTGTTCAGTTTACATATGTTCTACAAGATTTTGTGTAATTAGGACATTTAGTTAGTTATTTTACTTGGAATTTGTAATCTACATATATACACTATGGTGGAAAAGCATAAAAAACTGTGTTTTTTATTGAAAATAAGATTCAATGGTTCATGGGATTACTATTAGTGATATTATAGACCTAGTGTGAGCACACAGCCTGTGCTTGCTGAAGGTGACAAAAGAAATTAAACCATGATGCATAGCGAAGCTTTCCAGACCTTTTACCAGCTGTTCGAATACGTCGAACAAGACAAAGAAACAGCTGCCGATCCTCTGCTCTTTCAATGGTGGAGGGATATTTCATCAATGAAATAGAAAAAACCCCTATTACATTTTTTTCCAAGTCTGATAAATAATGTACATATTTATATACGGTACAATATTAAATATATGTAACTAAATTGTATGTACAGTTCTATATTGCTATTAAAATATAATTACAATCTTCAATTAGTGTAACTTATTTACTTAGAACAATTATTCATCTACTTTCAGTAGGAATGGTTGTGATTATATAGTACAAATGTACATCATTACATAACCCCTCCTATATCCGGATCAGGCTGTAGTCACATTAATCTGATATGAGAGGTTTTCCCGTATTTAGAAATTGAATAGTTGATTTCAAAGTTACAGTAGAGTTTATAGTGATTACCTTTGTAACAGTTTCTGTGGTATAGTGGGATTTGACTGCTGACGCTCGTAAAGTGTCGACAATATCCTGTGACCTTTGATCTGCTGCTAAACGAACACTAAGGCTGTTCAAAGCCGTAGGTTCCAATTCTCCTGCAGCTTCCAACAAGGCAGGAATAAGAAGAGGTAAATGGGGGCGTAAGAGAGGTCCTGCTGATTTTACTAACTGAGACACAGTCTGTACACTGTCAAATATAAAACATTCAATTAGTTCACTATTCATGAGACACTTAATAGGGTATTATCCACAGTCACCAATTTTTAAGTTAGTAAAATATTTTGATGTTGGAGGACCAAAAATATAGTTCTATTATATTACAAATACACATAAATACGTTATGTTAATAGAGGACGACGTTTAAATATTTTAGAAAATTTGGACATTTATAAAGTTAAAGAAAGAAAATATAATAAACTAACAAATAAATACACAGTTGGATATTATTTTTAAAAAATTTTAACTATTAGATTGCTAAATGCAAGGGAGACGCCTACAAGTGGTGGGAGTATGGCTTACAGTATACAAAGGCAGACTCAAGATTTGTGCAATCAGTACTATTTAAGTTTTGAAAATGAAATCATTCCGAAATGCGTCAACAAAGAAAAATATTGTACTGTTAGGAAAGACAGAAAAACTTACTCATATATACATATAATACATTTGTTTTTAGATTAGGTTTCTAACCATTGATAAAATGTAATATTATTATTATAATGTAGATTATTTATCATGTTTTAACTTTAAAATTTTCATAATAGCTACAGAATAATTAAATTTCTTTTTCTCAGCATTTTAAAGCAAAAAATACATTTATATTATCGCCTGAAAGTTGACAAGCAAATGAAATAACTCTGCCCCCAAAACCTGTAATACCAAGAAGGGTGTGAAGGAAGGCTATATTTGTATAAACAGTTACACATTGATCTTGAGCCTCTCAAACTTGCTAAACCGAACTAACCAGTAATGGTTTTCTAAAGGCATGAGCCCATATAACAATTATCGTTTTTTTTTATGTCCAAATTAAGTAGATGGAACATCTAAATAAAATCCATTAACCACTATATATTGTGGTTAGTGAGTTTTATTTATTTAGATAAAAAATTGGTCCATGTGCTCAACTAATTTATTAAGATGGAACATCTGTTTACCATAAGGCTAATACTAAGTTCTTTGATGTTATCAAGAATAATTTTGGATTAGAAGCGTGTACACTCATGAAGAGTTATATCAGTGCAGAAAGACAAGTTAGCAGATCTATTGCTCAAAGAAGCTTTCTGGTAAAGTGCAGGGGTTTGATGTTTTGCCTCCTCACATTACTCAAATGTAAGGACTTTGTTTTTCCTAGCACTACAGTCTTTATATGTGTAACAAATTAGTTGCCGTAACGTTACACTAAAAAAATAAACTTTTGACTGGATATTCAACCGGCTTATCATTTACTCATTAGTTATATCGAGTGCTCAAATAAACATGAATAGCAAATAGATGTACTATTCAAGTGTTGCAAATATTGCATTATAATTGACTAGAGCTTCAAAAACGATATAAACTCCCTTCTAGTAGGAGTAACTAATCTTTATCTATCCAAAAAGAACATTCTCGTTATAACACAACTTAATTCTAACAAAAGAGGATAGCTCGAGCTGATATACTTCATTCTATAAAATTTTCTTTTCAATAGAATATCTGTTCTGGTATTATACAATATTGAATTTTGTAGTTCACTATGTTCGGTGAAACTTATTAATCACTTTTACATTGAAGAAGACACTGATGATTGCCATGTAGCGATTGAAAACGTTCTGTTTTACAATGTTGTTTAAGCTGTTACTGTTTATTTACATTGCACACAAATTTTGAATAGCTGCAAAAATTCATGTTTTTTGCAGAGCTTGGTAAACATCTTTATTTTAGTAATTTTCTTTTGCTGGCTTATTTAATTAAATTTTTCATGACGATATTCCAAAGTAATTTTCAACTATAAACAAATAAAAAATTATAAAAATAGAAACACAATGTCCCAATTTTTCTTTTTCTCGCCTTTGTTCCACTTCCAAAAGTTTATAAACTTTTCTGATAGAACTAAGAAATGTGAAAGTATAAATTTTATGCATGCTAGTTTCATCCCCTTTATTTTAATGCATAATTTATTTTGTTAAATAATAACTAAAAAGCTATAATTTTTATTAATACACTAAAATGGCACAGTAAGTTTGTACCAAGTAATTCATTTTAGCTCAATATAGCTAGTGTTTGTTTAAAAACTAGATTGTGAAACTTTTATTCACCAAAACATTGTGCAGAGAATGGCGATATCTGTAGAATTAGTTTTAGCGATTCTCAATAATAAAATATTACATATTAGTTATTACAATTTGGACTTTCAAAAAAAGAAAGTTATAGTATAACACAACACTTGCTCACCTGACAGCCCTGATTTCTGCTACTTGATGGCATATTCCTGTCTCTAGAAGTACAGGGAGGATTGTCTGCACCATCTGCTCTCCCGACTTTCCACTTTCGACATCACAAGAATGTACACATAACTGTAAAATAATCATTTACAATATTTATTTATATTGTTTTGTAGGAAAGCACTATAATGTAAAGCTTATACTTTATCGGAAGCCTTTACTTTTGCTAAAATCTTTGTGGTGCTTGTTGCTGCTTGTCTCGTACCTTCATGTACATCATCCATTACTCTGAAAAGCTGGGACCATAGCTTTGGCATTAGGTCTACACAATCCTGAAATTAAACAGTTCATTAGAAAAAATTTCATAAAGTATTGATTTCAAAATTTAAATTTTATGCACAAGTTTATTGTAACACATTTTTATTCAAAAGACCAACTGAACATTATTAAAGAGAAGACATGATATTTTGTGAAAATTACAAGTATTGGTTACTGTACGTAAGAAACCCCTATTACAGTCAACCCTAACAACTTAGCAAAACTAATATTAAAAAACATTACATTTTTATAAATTTAGAATTAATTGTGTAGGCCTATTTTATTTTAAAAATAAAAATTACTAATTTCTTTAACCAACATTTGGTCTGAAAGAAATTAATTAAATTATATCTGAAAACACTGTGCAAGTCATTAATTTATCATTCACTTGGTAGCAAAGCCATTACATAACAGTATTTCTCAGTGCATTTGTTTAATTCTCTGTCAGTGCATTGTTCAATCCTATGACTCAAGGAGTCGTCTATTAGTGTCCTTCAGTATACTCCTTAACATGTTGATCCTTGAATTTGATCATTAACCACTCTGTGTGTTATTATACTAAATTACACTCTAAACATTGTGGTTACAAATTACCCCCAAGATGGCATGTTAACACATTCAAGCCTATGCCCGAGTATAAATCAGGCATTTTAGTTAATGCTCACTGCTGATTCCCGAGTATAGTTCGGTATCCCGTATTTATTTTCAAACAACGTAGCTCCCATGAATTCTCGGTTTTGTTGATATCGTTCTTTTTATTGGTTATCTACTTTACAAGTCTTTATGTTTGAGCTAATCAGAGTTGCTTTACGAACAAAAACTAAATTGGTGAAGTGTGGCGACCATGGGCTAGCAGACAGTTGTATATCTTCATTCCAGTGTAAAATATGTGTTAGTGAAGTGCAGTGATGTACAGTGTTGCTATTTTATTTATATGACTTTTACATTATTTAACGATAATCTGATCTATATGTAAGTAATCAATTCATAAGTAATCAATTCATAAAATTGTTTATATTTTACATAAAAACCTCCAGCCAGATATACAAGGGCGCCTATTATGGGACTAGGCTTCGAAGTGTTAATATTTTGAAGATAGGGATACCCAAGAGTAACCATCCAGAACTATTGTGATCCAAAGGTAAAATGCTCTCACAGCCTGACTTCATGTTATACCGTTTTCTTTAAATATGTTTTCATCACACATATATTGCTCCAAAAAGCCATGCATTGTTGCAATATATAAGTTACAGAGAATTAACAGATACTTAACATTTGTATTCATCTTTAAAAAAGTACACACAATAATTTTACTTAAAGTTGTTATGGGAACAATTAAATTTCTTTCTAAATAACTCATAATTTTTTTTTAAAGAGCACAGGAATTACAGTTAATAAATGATTATAAATTACCATTTACAAAAACAGTTTATTTGTAACGTTCTAATGATGTTAACTGTATTAGCAAAATGTGCATAAAGGTTGTGTATATATTTGTACCAAGCGTTTGCAAGGGTTTATTAGTTACAGTTGCCCTACTGTGCTCTTTGTTGCTTTAGCACAGGAATCATTGTCGAACCAGTTGAATGAACTACTTATTAAAGAAACACTTTACCTGAAATATTTTACTTCCTCCACCTCGCATAAAGTCAGACAAGGCCAGACAACAAGAAGTTCTCACTCTCCACTGGTTTGAGGTTAAATTTGTGATCAAGTCTTCAAATATTTCTCTGTGATATAGATCAACCTGTACAGAAAATTAGGATATTAATTTAATTCTTACAGTAGAGAATTTTCTAACCTGGATTTTCGAAAACCCGGATGGGCCACGGTCCCAGTTAGTCCGAATTATAGAGGTTCTACTATATATCAATAAAATGTTATTGTTTTCTAAAAAAATACTTTTTTACAATATTTATTTATAAGAAATATGGTAACTATTTACTTATCTTTGACATTTTAACAATAACTTACCTTTGACTTTGGATCAAGAACATTTAGTTCAATTTCAATATTTTTTCCTTTTATCCATTTTTTATATTTTTGGAGTCAGTTTTTAAAGATTTCATTTACTCTAAATTTTTCAATAACGATTGTAATCCAGAAAATGTGTGTATTTGTTGCGCAATTCCTGTAGCTATTATATAACTATAAACCAAATTTGTCTGGAAACAAATTTGCTCTTTGAGCTTCTCTCTGCTTATTCTTTGTTATCACAAAAATTCGTCATTTAACAAAACACTTCTGTCCCTATTACATGTTTGTTTGCATCTGTCCATGACACACAATTTAGTCAGAGCTAGAACCTTCCTTATACAGTCAAACCTTTATATAAAGAACCTCCAGATAACAAAATCCTCTATATAAGAAATCCTTCTTTTATCCTGTCCCATGACATTTTAGAAGTTATACTGCTTATTTACCTCTATGTAACGAATTTCGGATTCTCTAAATAACGAAGGTTTTTCTTCACTTCAAGCGAAGAAATGTAGTGTTGTATAAGCAGCTCACAATGTCATTTCCAGGAAGTTGTTTATTTTCAGCAGGAAGGTCAACAAAACCAAGATTGGTAGGCGAAACACATGTCGGCAATTGACTGCATGTTATAGTTCAGTTCAGTTAAGAATGCAGTGACTCATCGGTTAGGAATTCTAAGAACTCAGCGTTTATAGATAGGCCTACTGTACAGGCCTACAGTACATTCCTATCCTCCCACCATTTTCTTTTATCACTCATTTCAATGTTGCAGTGTCATTAGGGCAAAGTGGCTTTAACGCAAGTAACGGTTGGAAAAAAAAATTGCACTTTTCATCAACAACTGCCCTGCACATCCGCATGACATCAATTCCAAACTGAAGAGTGTCAATGTGTTTTTTTTTCCACCAAATGTTACATCAATACTGCAACCACTCGATCAGGGAGTAATAAAAAATTTAAAGCTACACTACAGAAAAAGAATTGAAAAAAAGATTGTGACTATAAGTTTTAATAAGCATTAGATAACTTATCATAATAGCCTATACAGAGTAGACCCTATGAAAAATATTGAATATGGATATCTAATACAATGAAGAAACATTCTGAAAACATCAATAAAACATTTTTAACAACTTGAATTTCAAATAAATTGACACATTATAAAACATTATCCTATATTAACATTGGCCTATTACACTAACGATATTACGCCCGCGATATTATACTGTATCCCTTTTATTACCACACATAGTGCAGTATGCATAATGCGGTAAGATCAGTAAGATTGGGTGGGAGCATTCTTGACAACACAACCTCTCAATAACGAATACCTCTCTAAAACGACTTCGTTATACAGAGGTTCGACTGTATTTCTACTGATATCACTTGACAAAAAAAACTACTTACTGATACTTTTCAGTAGAAGCGTTTCCCACTAGGCCAGTGCATTGATCAATATTGTGTGTCAAAGACAAGACTGTTGCTCAGTCACAGACTCACCACAGACCAACAACACATTTGAGTTATATCAATAGGTACACACTGTAAGTTTTTTATGAAAGAAAATACAATTGATAAGCGAGTCTATTGTTATGTATTCTAACTATGGCAATGGTTTGGCAACTTATACAATTGAAATTTAAAAAAAAGTTAAACCATGTTAATTAGGCAAAAAGTTTACTTTAAAAAAAAGTTTACAATGCAATTAAAAAAAAGTTCTTCAATTTATTACCTGAATTTCTGTGTTGGAAAATGACAATGAAAGTTGTTGAAGTCACATTATTCAAAAAATAAAAGATTAACTAGAGGGTGATGTATTCTCATTTCCTGAGGAAGTAAAAATGTTTTCCTGGACAGCCTTGGCAAGTGTGTTCAATAAAAAAAAGTTGAAGCTGTAAATGTACATAGTTTGTTTTTACTTTAAATACTTTAAAAAATTATCAAAATTGTACATACCTGGGCTGGTCAATCATTAATTAATTCATATTACATTTACAGTATTTGGAATACAGCTGAAGTGGCATATCTTTAAAATAACAAATTAGTATTTATCTTTGCTTTAAAAACCAGTATTGACATACCAAAAAAAAATTGTAACATTTTATATAAATTAGGACTTACAGTTTTACTTGTCTCTGGAACTAATGCTTGCCATATGGACGCCATAGAGTTTTGTATTTTAGGGGTTGGATCAAACTGATACCTGTACAAGCGGGGCAGTATTTTTGGTAGATGACTGCTCAACTCTTCTCCTGCTGCTTTAGCAATTGTCGAAAAACCAAAGGCTGCACCCTACGAATTAATAACACAAACAGTATATTCACTATCTAAGACTATATGCAGAAATTACATCTAATCATAAAAATTTCTAAAACCATTTTCCCTTTAGATGTGTTGTGCCTTTATTTTAGTCAACAAAAATATTAAGAAGGAAATGTATTTTTCAAGCATAAATATTTCTGGCAAACATTTTCATTATTAATCAAAAAAATTGATGAATAAAAAAGTTGTGTTGAAAGAGAACATGTTTATACTATCTAACCAATAATTTAACAAAATGTTTATATGTCTTTACTCATTTTGAATTAGTTGACATAGACAACTTGTCAACTTTAAAATTGATGAAAAACTTACATTTATTTTGTTTCATATCAGGCATTAATAAGTAACAACTTTTTCACAGAATAATTTTATTGTAATTTACACTTTTACAATTTCGTTATAAATAAACCATTAATATTAAATTTTGTAAATTTCCATGAAGAAACAAGTTTACCTTATGACTTGTCTACGTCATCAGATATCTAGTATCAACCATTATTAATCAAAGTGTTCTGATTAGGTTAAATCAGTTCTAGAAATGGCAGGAAATCACTTGTATCTAAACTACGACAATACATTAGTAATGATGTAATTCAGTCATGTTTACAAGAAAGTCCAAGGACACAGAGAAGAAAGACAGTATGGTGACTACATGAAAGGGAATGTAGAATATGTAAGTAATAAAAGAACAGTATTATTAAAGCAGCAATTTGGAAGGAATATATATCAGCCACTCACTTTAGCTTATCCCATCTTTTAGAAAACTTCATTTATATAAAACTGAATTACTGAATACAACTTTGGAATATAACTATTTTGATTAAACACTAACCAAATTTTTTAACTAAAAAAATTTACAAACATTCGGAGCTTTATGATAACAAATTACAGATTTATAACTCATTATATAAAAACACTTTGTCATGAATATTTCTAGATCATTCCACAAAATTTACTATGTATTCAACAATTTGACAGCATAGAATTTAAATTATATGTTTGTTCAAGCCAACACTAACCTTTTTAGAATTCCAGATAGCATTATGATTGGCTAGATGCATAAACTTGTAGATAAGATCTGGTTGGTTCAAATCTGAAGCCAAGGAGCACAACTCTTGGTAGGTAGACAAGCTTCCACTATAAAAATTAATTATAGAAACAGGTTTTATTAAGTATTCACACGCATAATTTACTTACTAAAAACAAATGTTACTCCTACAAGATTAATAAAGACAGAAACTTCACACAGAAATGGAAGAGATTTTAAACTATATTTTACTGATGAAAATGAAAAACAAAACTAACATTTATGATTAATGAAAGATAAAAGCATAAATCTTCACCTCTTTCATGAAATGAAAACGTATTGACCATTTAGAACACTACAGGAAGAACAAATGACATCCTCGACGAAATCAGTTTTTTATGGTTTTGAAAAATTGTATAAAATAGGTTCAGAATTGTAATTTTCATCACTATTTTTAGTGAAATAATTTACTTTAGTTTATTGTTAATAAATACACACAACAAACCTCTAACCACAAATATTTTTATTCTAGTCTTATGTATATTTCGGTTACAAAGTAACCACCCTCAGACACATAGAGTATGTATTCTCATTTAAATGAATAAAACCTCTATACCACAAATAAGTTTTTCATTAATTTAATACCTAAATATCTAAGTATTAAATAAATAAATGAAAAAGTTATTTGTGGTATAGAGGTTTTATTCATTTAAATTACACATTACGCCACAGTTGATTTATACAGTTATATGTATTCTCATTTCTCTGATGATGGTTACTTTGTAACCGAAATGTACATAAGACTAGAATAAAAATATTTTTGGTCAAGAGTTTGTTGTATGAATTATGTATTTTTAATAATAATTTAAACAATCATTAGAATGAAAAGTTTGTGTTTCTTAAACCAAGTAACTTTGTTAAATGGTCAATAAATACATAAATCTTTACAATTAAAAACACTGAAAAATTATTCTAAAAAAATTGAGAACTAATAAAAAAAAATTATTCACATACCATATTATGTGATACAGTATTTATTTAAAATGTAAGCAAGCAAATCTATTACACAGTCGTAACCAAAACAACAATCAAATTATTACTAAACAGTGCTTAGGCAACAACCTCTTACTTACAGATGACTATAGCTTGTACTATAATAAAAATTAAAAAACCCTCAGCAACTAATAAACTGTATACTAACAAAGTAAATGTTTTACAACTACTTCATTCATCTAGTAACTAAATGTTTTCTTTACATTGTACAATCAAGAATTATTTTTTTAGTTCATTAGTTCCAAATTATTTAAATGTAAGATTTATTGCTGTTTTATGCAAGGCGAAAAATTATTTGACCTTTGAGGTCATTTCATGACACCAATGAACACTAAGAAATGTGCCATCAAAAATTAATTATACATAGAAATAATATTTTTTATAAATTTTCTTTACAAATGAAATGGGTAGATGATTAACAAAAATAAAATCAGTGGCTGAAAATTATTAACTTTTCAAAAATTCTAGAAAAAATGTAGCTCAATAAACAAATTTCCAATAAAAAACAAGAAAATACGGTCACTTAATAACGAAAGCTTCTCCTATTCAAATGTATTTTTATACAACAAAGTTGTCATTACAGTAATTAATTTTCATAATTTAACTTGCTAAAGAAACTACATTATGACTCTTGTACAGTGCAAATACTTGCCCAGTGGGGGATTTCCCTAGACTTCCCTCTTCAAAGAGTTTTGTATCCTTTGTGACTTGTTTTACTTGTCTTCTCCCCACTGTCAACTGATCTACAAGGAGCTCTACAAGTCTCTTCCTTGAAGACTCGTTTCCACTTTCATAGACTAAAGCAAGTCCTTTAGAAGCTACATCTTGGACAATATCTGCAAACATTCCAAGGTGTTGAACAAAAATCTATGAGTAACTATTGAAACATTAAATATATCTTGGCTTGCTCTTTATCTTATTTATATTTCTCCTTATTTTATTATTATATATTTAAAAAATTCATATATATTGTAACATTTATAGAATGGGCTATCTTTAAGAATTGGAAAAATAGATTAGAAATAACTCACACAAAATTTTAAAAAGAAATTCATTAAAAGATTGATTAGATTAAATTGAAACTAAATTTAGGTAAAAGCCTAGAATTGTAAACAAGGTATTTGAACTGTAAAATCCATTAGGAAATGTGTTATATCAAAACCCCTAACACATAAATTAAAACAAGATAATCTAATAATAATTATATTCAAACAAAATTGTAAATATTAGTAACATAGGGCATAAGTAATTACTTGAAGGAGAAAGTGAAAAACGGTAGTAAACAAATTGAAATGTTATGTTCTATGAATTCAGATCAAAACACACACAATTCGAATTATTACAAAAGTAAAACACAAAGACACTTCGCACACTAATAATAGTAATTAAATAAACACTGGAAGGTTTGTTAAGGATCGGAAAATTGAAACAGTATGTTAACAAAATTAAAACGGTGAAAATAGTTCGTTGACATTAACAGATGTGAAAGTAAAGAAATAGGTCAAGTGTACAGTCGACTCTAGTGGGAAGGAATCGAACTAAATTAAAGCCATATGATTTCTTTTTTTAAGAAGGAGGCCGCCATATTTGTAAGATTTTAAAAGAAAAACGAAGCGTTAGTTGAGTTGGAGATAGCGTGGGTGACGCTACAAGATCGGACCTGCGATGAGCAGTCAAAATTTTACATTGGAAGGAATTCGTCAAAATTATACCGTTTTGTGAAGAAACTTGGCAAATTTAAATAAGGATAAGAAAATGTAAAGATAAAGTACAGTGATAATATAATTTGAAGGAACTAAAACAAATTTAAGTGTGTAAAAAGTGAAATTTGAAGAGAACGGAATCTTACGTAAGCGACCTGCAGAATTTCGGTATTTGATAAGTTAAGTATGTATAGCGCTATAAAAAATAAACTTTAGTGGACTCTTAGGATAATAGGGAAGTTTAATTTTGTACATTAGAATATCTTGTGATTAATAGTAATAAGATCATAATCCAGTTCAAATAGTTTCGCCTTTTTGCTCATTCCAAATTAAAGTTTTTCCATCAGGAAAATATTTATTAAAACAAATTTCAAAATTTGATATTGTTTTTCAAAATTTATTTAATTAACAAAAGAAGTAAAAATATAGCCCATGCTATAAACCCCGAGATAGTAAGAGATCGTAAAATTAGCCTAGGGTATATAAAAATTTGTAACTAAAAATCAATGAAAGTGAGTTTAGTACATTGTGTTAAAATTTGTTAAGTTTATTTTGTTCTATTTATTGTTTAAATGTTGAAATAAAAATTATTATAATAAAGAATTATGAATTGTTCCTGAGTAGTTTTTTTTGTTTTAAATAGAAATTTGATATCATCAATAAAATAAATATTTAATAAAAAAAAAAATAATTGTAAAGCGTTTTATAAATACTTTACAATATATATATTTATTACAATATTGCCAAGTTTATCTTGTTGCCTTAACATTATAGACATTGTATATAGTATCAAATATAGATCGTATTTGAATTTATTCATTTATTAATTTGTCATTAATAATATATTTCGAATGCTTCACATATGTTCATTCTTAATCCTTTATGAACACGTTTGCTACCGAGCAGCGCATTTGCGCCATCTGATTTCTCTCGACAGACTGGCGATAAATATCGATTTTTCCACACAGACTGCGTTAATGTGGGTTTGAACTTCATTACATACCAAAAGTGGAATGTTGTAATAAGTTCTTATACTACATAAAAACATTACAAGTATGTTTCTTGAATGTATATTTTTGTTTTTGCTGTTTCTAATGTTTTTTGGGATGGGGCATATATGAGCTGGTCGGTCTATAGCACAAAATCCTATGGAAGACCGAGCGTCCCACATGTGAGCCACTACAAAGGCTTACATAAACAAAGGCCCAACTAACCTGTCTTAGCTAGTCATGCTAAACAGAATGCTTATATAGGCTTATATATATCGAAAAAATACAGAGAATACAAATATTATTGTAACAGAGACCAAATATGTTTGATTTCTAAACAGAGTACAGAATATTTACAAACGCAGCAATCACTTCTGACATGTTTACATCTTTTTTGATAAATGTCATTTAGAGTAAACCTAGTAAAACATGACCATTCAAAACGAAAATTGCCCAAGTTGCAGGAAGAAATAAGCAAGAGTGTCATTTTGATGTCATTGACCTTGATAACTGAGAGACCAAATGTCCCACATTAACATCAGACATGTCTACAGACAGATACGAAAATGTACAATGGTCATATGGCTATTACGGTCATATTAATCAATATCAATCCGTTAAAATAAACCACTGATTTATCAGAGGAATAGAAGTAACAAACAGTGTCCCAAATGTGAGCCATCAGTCCATTTCAACTGCCCTGCCCTGTGCATATGTGGGATGTCGGTCCAAGACAGGACCTTACGGCGCATTTCAGGTATTTTTTTAATTATGCTCAAACCCAACCAAAAGTAATCAAGAAGCACATGGTAGCTTTTCACTTTCATTGGATCACTTCTAGTCAAGTAAACTTAAACTTCAAAACTGATATATATCTACCAAAAGAGTAAGGTAATTCAAATAATTCAAGTATAACCTAAACAAAAAACAAGTAATAAACAAAAATGTATCTAATACTAAAAATATCAATGCATTTACTGTTAATGTTTAATAGCATTAAGACTAGGGGCTGATACCTAAAACTTTTGATTTTAAAATTTTGGTTCTTCATTTTTAAGACGATTCTCAATTCTTATAAGTTATATAGGCCAACATGATATTCTCTAATAATGAATTTGGTTAACATCGTGGTCATCTAGTGAAGCCTTTTAAAAGTTCCATTTTAATGTAATAGGCTACACAAAATGATTTACCAGAATTTCTGAAAGCATGACAAACATATCAGATACAAGTAATGATTTATTTAAAATTACAAATATGGACTTCAGTTCACGATTACAATATAACTTCAGTAACAGCCATTTCAGTTTATATAGCTGAAGAAATTGGAACTACCTTTTCTTTGTTTTAACATATAAGAAGTAGGCCAGAAACAGGGAGCGAACCGTGCCCACTCAAGTGGCAGTAAGACAGCAAAGCGAGACAAGTAGTAACAAACAAACGGACTAGATATGCTTTTGATGGTATTTGTTGTTGCATTATAAATAATAATATTTGTGTTATCTCAAATCGGCATTTGCTTTAATCATTAAATTCATTCAAAACAACCAATATATAAATAAGGCATATTAGATAGTTAATTATTTTTCCAATAAATTACACCAGACACATATTTTAACAGATGAAAAAACGAGAATCGGAATCGCCACTTTAATCAATGGAGAGTTGAGCATAGGCGATTACTTGATACCATTATAATTGATGATTCCTGGTATTGAGAATCGAAATCAGCTCAATCCTAACTAAGACAAACTAATTTTGAATAGCTAAATAGCTTTACCATTGTTTTCAGACAAGAGATCCATAAATGCTGATTGTATTTCCAAAAGCTTCTGCATGACAGCCTCCAAATGGCCGCAATGTTTGAGTATAGCTAACAGCCAGATACAGCAAGCCTACACAAACCAGGAATTGTTTTTATTTTCTTTATACACTGAATTTAAAATTTGACCAACACAAAAGACAAATATAAATGATACATTTACCTGCCTTGAATGTGGATGGGGTATGTTCAGCATTTTACTTAATATCGTTTCTAGTAAGCCAGCACAAAATGGTTCTGGGTTATAGTTAGTTGGTAAAGTTTGTTTTGTTAGAGTCCAGGGATCTTGCCTAGCTGGAGATGTAGGGCCCAGGATGCAACAGACTAACGCTTCTCCCACACTCAGTTGGATCTCAACATCTTTTATCTGCATCAGTATTAAACATTATTAAATGGTAATTATAATACCATAAACCAAAACTTTATGCTATATTTTATAACTGAAGTATAAAATTAAAAGAATTTCCAAACCTCTTTTCCTCGTTCTATAAACCTGTCTACAATATGTTGACGGTATGGAAAAGTTTCAGCTAAACACAACAATCCCGCAGCCTTGCAAGCTCTTTCTTTGATCTGAAAAAAAATTTTCTAATTAATAATGAAATTGTTATACAAGCCAATACAAATTTAAATAGATTCTGCATTTAAAAATATATAGTTAAAATAAATTATTTGCATTTTGAGGAACATTGATACACAGAGAACAATACATACATACTGAGTTTTACAGAATGTTTAAATTACAGAAATCAGGAACTTTTCTAAAATAATATTAGCAATAAAAATTGCATTTAACTTTATAAAGATTTGTGTTTCAAATTTCTAAAGCATTCTCATTATGTTACAAGTATTTCTAGATAATAAATAAAATAGCCAAGCTTATGTAAGCAATGATTTATAATTAATGTAAATAAAGTTTTAAATCTGATGGCTTAGTCTGACTGGATAAAGTGTGTTTCATAAGAGAATAAATTTGTTCCAGAGATTTCCCATTTAGTCAGGTTTCCATTTTAAGCTGGCTTTACTCTGGAGTTAACTAAACTTCCCCTTATTAAAGCTTCATCCAGTTAAACTGTAATTTCTATTCACTTAAACAAAAATCCTAATCTATCAGATTTTTTCTCATTAGAAATGTAAATAGAACCACATTTTCTAAATATTTAGTTAATAAATAATTTCTTTTTAGTTTAAATAATTTGTGGCTGCATAAATTACAATTTATTTAACACATTTGAAAACAATTTGTATCCAAATACACAACTTGTGTGAAAAAAACTGTTTTGTACCTTTAATGCTGCATTTAATTACAGAAAAGTAATGTAATTTTGTAATAAAATTATTTTAACCCAGGAGAAATTCATTTTTTATCGTGTTTTTTATTTGCGTTTGATACTTAAATTTAAAATTCAGTTGTATTTTTGTTTTAATAAATTCTAAAAAAACTTTTTAACAATATCTTTAGAAAGAAAACATTTTTTAAACGAAACTCCAATTTATATTTTAATTTAACTGAAGGAGTTCTATTAACTGAAGGAGTTAATAATCCACCTGCTAAAACAGATAATAATTTCATTTGACTATATAATTAAGCTCCAATTGGTAATACATTTTATTCTATTTTCTACTGAATTTCAACACCAACTCAGGGCAGCCAACTAGTGGGGTAATGACAGGAATGGGATGTTTACAGAAAGCGGTGATGTTCAACGGCTTAGGAAGAACAATAAAAAGGTGATATAAATGTGATAAGGGATGTAAAGCACACATTCTTAAAAGTATCAGATGTTAAATCTTAACAACTAATGTCACTGAAACAAGTAATATAAACAAAACAATTGTTTAACTTAATTCCTACTTAGGTTAACACAGAAAAAATTATTTTAGATACATTTTATTAATTACAATTAATATACATAGGGTAATTATTTTAAGCATTAATACAGCTGTTCTACCCCATTAGCTATAACATAAAATCAGCTGTTTTATAAAATCATACGCTAAAACTTATTTAAAGTTAAATGGGACAAAATAACTAGATTGCATACCTTGCCCCTTTTGTGAAAAGTTTTTCTTCCTTATACAACTAAAAGTAATTAACTATTTTTAATTATCGGAAAAAACTGTATTAACATAAAGTGTTATCCCCTACAAGTTTTAAAATATGTTTTTGAACTTGAGTGGAAAAATAAAAAGTATTTTATTAACAACTGAAATTTTGAACAAGATGAAAGATAGAAAGAGAGAGAGAGAGAGAGAGAGAGAGAGAGTGAATAGAAAGAATTGAAAAATGACTATATCAAGTTGACTATTATCTTTTAATGGTATGCATGATGAAGGAAAAAGTTGCAGAATTCAGATGTAAAAAAATTTCTGAATAAGTATATTTCCGAATAAATTAAGGGAAAAAAATCAAAAGTTTGAAATTGTATGAAGATGTGAAGATAATAACAGAAGGGGGAATTCCTATAATGAAATGAAGACTAAAATTGGAGGCAAAAGTTTAAAAAAAACAGCTTAAAGAGTAGATAGTTGAAGAATAAATAAGTAATAAGATAAAACAGTATAACACAGAAGTATGTAAGTAGAAAGAGACTTATTCCTGGTGATCCAGGCCGTCCTTGGTTGGAAACTCCAAGATTATAATAATGGTTATAATAATTAGTTTTTATAAGGTTCATGATAAAAAACATTCAAAAATCTACCTTGGAGTTGATTTTTGTGCTGCTAATAATTTCCAAAAGTTTTTCTACAACATCCATTTTGCCTGGATTGTTCAAGTCTCCAATTCTTGAATCAGTAAAAGGTAATGGTAACACCCTTGACATCAACGCAAGACCATTACAAGCCGCTCCTACCAACATCAGCTGAGAATGTTCCAAGAAAGGTACTAAAATATTCAATTATTACAGAATTAATTCGTTACAATAACAATTATAGTAATTATACAGTAGTAACAATAGTAATAAATAAAATTATTTCCGTACTTAGTACAATCAAAAGTAAAACAAATATTGAGAGTAATTATAAGAAAACTTTATAATACAATAATAAGCACTGCTACATAAATATTAGCAGTAATAAAACAAATTACAACAACAACTAAACATGAAATAAGAAGATTTAAAACGGAGTATTTCCTTTTTTAAATACATTTACAAAACAATACAAAAATATTTTATAAAAATAGGATTTTAGTAAACATTAAAATATTGTATCAATTTTATAGAAATGTTAAAAACTTTATAAAAATGATTACAATTAACGTATAATAACTTTATATATATATATATATATATATATAGATTTTTTGGACTAGGAGACTGACAGACTTACCTTGGTAAGAGTCCACTCTGTAGTCTTGAAATAGAAACACATAAAAGCACTTAAACAATGATATATTTCAACCACACAGTGGTCTTTGTCAAACGAAGATAAATTTTTTTTCCCTCCAAATAGCCTTATCTCTTTTCCCCTGACAGACTTATATAAACTATAATCACTCATATGTTCATGGAAACAATATATATATCTTTAATCTGTGCATCTGTGACATCAGATTTCTACTCTACACAATCTGTGATTACAATTATTTTATTTCATTTCTTTTTGTGTTTTCTCTTCGATTGACAAAGACCACTGTGTGGTTGAAATATATCATTGTTTAAGTGCTTTTATGTGTTTCTATTTCAAGACTACAGAGTGGACTCTTACCAAGGTAATTCTGTCAGTCTCCTAGTCCAAAAAATCTATATATATATATAGATTTATCTATATATATATCACTCTATATATATCACAATCTATATATATATCACTCAAGGTAAAATTATTGCACTTAATGGTGGATAAAATTACTCAAAATTGGTAATTTATTAACTTCATATATATATATATATATATATATATATATATATATATATATATATATATATATTGTTTCCATGAGCATATGAGTGATTATAGTTTATATAAGTCTGTCAGGGGAAAAGAGATAAGGCTATTAGGAAAAAAAAAAATGAATGGATTTATCTGATGTTGAGGTTAGGGGATTCTCTGGACTTGGTATACCACTGGTATGATAGTTCCCACCAGAAACCAAAACTAACCTAAATATATATATATATATTTTTTTTTTTTTTTTTTTTTTTTTTTTTAAGTGCTTTTATGTGTTTCTGTTTCAAGACTACAGAGTGGACTCTTACCAAGGTAAGTCTGTCAGTCTCCTAGTCCAAAAAATATATATATATATATACACATATATGTATTCTTGTGTATTAATAAAGAACTAAGTCAAAATACAAATACAAGAATTATAATTGAATTTACAATTCAAAGCTTTTCATTGGCTAACAGTACCAACATCATCAGGAATATTAAACCTTTAATCCTGATGGTTTAATATCAACTTTACGAAAAGCTTTGAATTGTAAATTCAATTATAATTCTTGTATTTGTATTTTGACTTAGTTCTTTATATATATATATATTTAGGTTAGTTCTAGTAGAGCTTACAGCTTATTTAGGAATTTTTGGACTACATAGGAGACTGACAGACTTACCTAATGGCAATAGTCCAAAACTGCAATCTCTTGGAAATAAACACATATAAAGACTTAACACACTATTGAAATATTTCGATCAAAAATGATCTTCATCAGTCAAAAAATAGACAAACAAAAGACTGAAGTGAACCACAGATGTGTATAAATATCCAAATGTCACAGATTCACAGATTTATAGTTTATGATATAGTGCTATATGTGATTTGTGTAAATATTGTTATATATGATTTGTGTAAATATTGATTACTTGAAACAAGATATTAATAGTCTGTCAGAAGGAAGGTAAATGGAGTTGTTAATTTGAACTTTTTCACTATGTAAAAAATTATACAAAAAGTATTAAAGGCGGCCCTAAAACCGATCAGTTGCGATTGCTACAAGATCCAAGACGCCAGGAACATCAGGAGGGAGAAGAGGAGCGATCCCAGTGAAAGTTTTGGGGCAAGTCTGAATTTTAATAGCAAAATAACCATTTATTAAATTTAGTCAATTTCTTAAAATCATAGATTCAAATTTTCTGAAGTAAAAATATAATCACTTGTTGAAAATTAATAATTGAAAAATAGATAAGCAAATGACACTTTTTTATATAGCATTACAAGTGGAGGTCATAAAATAAAAAAATATTCAAATAAAAATGCAAGTTCTAAAATCATAAGATTAAAGTTGCATCAAGTTATAACAAGTTAATGTTTAACAAAGTCAAAGCACTTTATATTTAAAATGAAAAGTAACAAATTATTTAAAGTCAATATAGAAGTCAATTAGAAATTCATAAAGAAAATCAATAATAAATGAGTTAGTACTTAAGTAATATAACTTGTTTTAAGTCCATATATCATATATTAAACATTTAGTATCAAATAACTGTAAAGATGTAAATCCAGTAAAATTGGTTCTAAAAGCCTTCTGATTTATGTTTGGGAGTACAAATATAAGTTAAACACAAAGGTACTAGGAAGTAATTTGGCCTGTTACTTCTACAAATAGTCATATGGATATAAAATAAAATAAATAAGTATAAATTATTCTTCAGTTGTATATAAATAAGTATGTAAATTTATGTGTGTAATTTCATCGCTAAAAAACCAAAATGTTCTCATAATGACTACAAAAGTTAGAGACAGTAAAAAAATAGTGTTATCCAATTAACTGTTGCACTTCATGAAAAGATTACATAAACATTTCTGAATTTTATCAACTATTTAAGTGTATTTCATGTTTAAAGCACTGCTTATTAATATTAAAATAAATAACAAAAATTCGATTGAATTTAAGTAAGAATTGTAAAATAATTAAGAAAAGCCAATTTTAATTTTCATTTAATTTAAAATAAGTTAAAACAATAAATGATTAAAATGATTATAACTATCCTGTGGTAAATCAACTAATAAAATTTCTGAAATTGTTCCAACCCGCAACAAGAGTAAAATTAAATAATTCAAATAAACTAGGAAAAAGATTCTTTAAAAAATAGTCTTGAAATAGAAATGTAATAGATAAATTTACAGTTAAACAAGAATTTATAAAGTACATATTATCACATAAATGAGTACTGAATATTTTGGTTGGTTTTTTAGACAAAGTCCAAGGATTTATCCACTGGCACACCACAGGTACCAGGATACGGTAAGTCAAGTGAGATCATATTTTCACCGCAGTTGAACTGGCGCGTTTCAGCTCCACAGTATTCATCATCACCAGCTACAGCTTGCGCAAAAAATGTGTAAATGTAGTCATGTTGTTGGTAGGGGGTGGAACACAAAAATCGGGGATTCTCTCCCTGAGAGGGTGCATAAGGTTTGGCCACTGCAGTATACGTAGTACGACGCACCGTTGATACTCAAACGTAGTACTTCTTACTACTCCGCATTGAATGTTTTACCCAATTTCAATTTGACCTTTGTGTTAAAAAAAAATTGTTATACATATGGCCTTAGAACATGTTTTATGTAGTCATTTTTGAGGCCGGGTAAGAAAAATCCCTCTACAATAATGGTCTCCGTATAATACGCAAGTACCTGAAAATCTAATGGTATCTGTCTGTGTGTGTTTTACTCAATCAAGTAAAAATTACTGGACCCATTGAGCTGAAATTTTACATGGACAATCTTAGGGTGCCTGGTTACCACGTATGTTAAATTATATCAGGGCACCGCCCCACTGGCCTTGAAAAAAGCCCTTAACACTCAATTATCTATACTCCATTATATATTTGGCTTAATTAGCAGATAGTAAATGTGTTTGTAATAATCTGTAAAAGTCACTTTTAAACACAATTAAACAGGTGATAGTAAGTGTTTGTGATTATTCATGGGTAACTGTACGTTGCTTGCTTATGTATACAAATGGGAGAAATCTACATATTTTTACAAAGAAAACTAAACTGTAACTATTGTTTATAGGTCTGTTTTATAAAAATGTTTTTTGTGTAAACATGTTCATATAAAAAATAAATTCAACAACCTAGAGCTAACTTACATCAGCACTGTTTTGTATTTCGGAATGCAATAAGCACAATACAACCCTGTACGAAGGACAGGTATTCTGCTAGTACGTAAGATTATATCGTGAAATATTTAGTGATGTATTTCACTTAACAACGTGAAGTGACATTTATGATCGGCAGAATATTTCGCATATTACATTCGAAGGGGTTAGATTTAACTACTAATCACTGCTAATTGGACACATGTTGAATTTAAAGGTGGTGTACATGCACCCAGGATTGAACGAAAATGAATACTTACTAATTTTTAATAGCGCTGTTTTATTAAGTTCTTCTGAACATAGACCATGCTTAGTAATAGATCTTTCTATAATATTGGCTATGGCTAATATTGAGCCATGAATCAGTTCTAAATCCTTTGTGTTATTTGTAAAGGTCTGTTCAAGTGTGGCCAACCAAAGCGAACGTAAGTTTTCATCTCCAAAGCCAACAATGAATCCAAACAATTGAGCAACTATCTCACGCATTTCCTCTCGTGTATCCGACAAGAAGTTCTACAAGCAAGAAGTTCCAGTTATTAGAATAAAGGAAAATTATAATGAGCAAATATTTCTACAGCTATAGCCTTTAGTTTAATATTCAGATATTGCAAATAATATAGTTAAAATTGAAAATATTAATATTATAAATCTTGTCTTAATTTAAAATCTTATACAAACACAAACCATTTGATTCAACATCTGGATTGAACATATGTTAGTATGTTAGTATGAAGTAACATATAGATTCAACATATGTTACTTGAAATTGTTACTAACGCAAAATGGCACCAAACAATAAAGATACATTCTATAATTGAAAAAGCCAAAGTAGTATATAACAACTTGTGGACAAAATTTCCTCACTCACAGTAGCATATCCCTCCCTTGGAAATAAGACTGGTCAAATGTTACATGTTGCTTTATAGAGGAGAGGCATAGGAAATTGACAGAAACACCAATGAAAAAGCTAGATGCATTTGAAACTTTGGTATATCGATGTATTTTCAGTGTTTTTTACACTGATCACGATTGAGGAAGTACTACATCAAATAGAGAAAGAAAAAGAAGTATCACTCATCAATAGTTAAAAGGAAGATACTGGTCGTCTTATCTTGGTCATCTGATGAGATATAATAAATAGCGTCTACTACAACTAGTAGTCCAGGAGGGACAAAGAATAGCTGAAAAGAAAATATTCATAGCTCCACACTAGTATCAATACAGTAATACCTCGACTTATGCTACCCCGTCTTACGCGATTCCCAAGTTACCCGGTTTTAAATCATACTGCTCGAGTTACGTAGAAACTGGCCTGTTCTGGGAAAAAAATGACTAAGATAACTTTTATAGCTCATGAAGAAAAAATATTTTCATGTTTTCAGGGCGCAAAAGACCGATTGACAGTGATGGTTGGCGCAAATACAGCTGGTGACTGTAAGTTGACACCTCTAATAGTTTATCGGTCAGATAATCCAAGGGCATTAAAAAATATTTCTAAACCTACCTTGTCGTGATTTGGAAGTCGAATCGGAACCTTGGATGACAGCTTTTTTTTAGGACTGGTTTGGTCATCATTTCATACCTTAAGTCGAACATTATTGTTGGTCTAAACAAATTCCATTTAAAGTACTTCCTATTAATTCACAATGCACCTCACCAACCTCCTACTATTTCAACTAATTTCGACACACCCATGAAAATGATATTTTTGCTACAAAAGACAATTAGTTTGCTTCAACCGATGGATCAGGGTGTCATCAAAATTTTTAAAGCTTATTACACAAAAGATCATTTGTGCATCTGCATGAAGCTATGAGACAGAACAACGAGCTCTCTGTTGAAGATTTTTAGAATCAATTCAATGTGTTAGATGCTTTGAGAATCATTGGGCAATCTTGAAATGAAATTTTACAAAACAACTTTGAATGGCATTTAAAAAAAGGTATGTCTATTTTTTTCGCCACTGAATCTCAAGCGGAATCAGTGCCAGCGTCTGATGAAAATGCTGATGTGATTGAAAAAGTTGTTGGTTTTGCCAGACAACTGAATTTAGAATAATGGATAGTGATAATAATGACAATTAAGACCTGCTGGATTTACACAACCAGGCGCTGACAATTAATTTACGAGTTCATAGAAATGTGTGAACAAGAGCAACCTTAAAAACGCAGATTTTTTAGACCCAGTTGAAGTAGAAGATGAAATTATGGTTAGAAACTTGCCAAAAGGCCTTAGTTTAATTGAGCAAGTTTTGGAAAACATTGACTCCAACGATGAGCGTATTTTTGCCACAAAACAAAAAAATTAGTGAGTTACGAGGAAATTCTGAGTGAGAAGAAGAAAATCTTCAATTCTTCAAACAAATTTACTAGATTTTATGAAGTCATCTATGTCAAAATAACTTCTTTTTACTTACTTCTTTGCAATATGTATGTACATAATATAATATTTTGTTGTATTATGTATTTAAGATTTTAATAAATACATATTTTTCTTCTAATTATTAGTTTATTTAGTCCTTGATCCCAAAATAAACATGATTCCTATCTGATTGTATGTTAAATTATACCCTTACTTATGCAAATTAGACTTACACGGTTATCGCTCGGTTCCACCTATTGCATAAGTACGGGGTATCACTGTACTCACAGGTGAAGATGATGACTTTGTCAATGAAAAGTGCAGAGTTGAATAAATTATTAATTTGTGAGTTTCTGTATGTATTCGTTACTGACATAACCACACAAACTAAGCTCAAAGAATAGTTGGTACTCACAGGAAATAGTTCCACTTTGTACAGATTTATAGATCTTACACAGATATATTATAACATAACATTATTTTTATACCCAAAAACAAAAAATTACCTCAGGAGAGGGTTCACTTGATTCGACTGTTAAGACAATTTTCAT
The DNA here is from genome assembly GCA_036971475.1 of Prosapia bicincta. Classification (NCBI taxonomy): domain Eukaryota; kingdom Metazoa; phylum Arthropoda; class Insecta; order Hemiptera; family Cercopidae; genus Prosapia; species Prosapia bicincta. The sequence continues at coordinate 12,211,718 of JBAIZL010000011.1, read as the reverse complement.
TTTTTTTAAACTCCAAAGGATTGCATCTGGAGGAAGTGACTTGATTTTGGAAAAGAATAGTAATCACTTTAAAACGAAACTTTCTTCCCTAAATATATTTATATTAGTTTTGTGAATATTATGCTCTATTAGATAGTTATATAGAAATATAATTGTATGATTTAGTATTAGAAATACCTGTTTTGCATACTTAGAATATATATATAACATCTACACCAGAAAAATATCAGTGATTCGACAATGGTCAAGTGACCGAAAGGTGCCTCATTACACAAGGTAAAATCATTGCACTTAATGGTGGATAAAATTACTTACAATAGTAATATATTAACTTCATACATATATATATTCACAAACACTTACAGACATTAAATGTTTATAAATTTTATTAACATGCATGGGTAAATGCCTCAAAATACAAAAGTTATAAAAAATTCATTTTTTTAATTGAAAAATTGAAATAAAATTTAAAATAATATTTTATTATTATTATTATTAAAAATAATATTCACATTATTTTAAAAGGTATACATTTAATTAAAATCATAAATAAATTGTATTCCACAAAAATAAATATTTGACGATGTTTACCTTAAGCCACTCTAGTTTGGAAACGAAGGTTGCTGAGAGATGGTCAGGAATACAACCAACACATTCTAATAAAGATGACAGAGGAATGACATCTATAAAACAACAACACGGTTTTATGAAATACAATCACAATTTTTACATTAATTTAGATTTTTATTACTTTTTGATTGTTTAAACTAATTACAAAATAATTGAAAATGAAACAACTACTGTTTATTAGACAGACAATGTGTACATTGAATACTTGAAACAGAATTTCCAGCCCCTGGGCACCATTAGTTTGAAAATTTATGGTACTTCTTTAATTCAACTGTAAATAATATACATCTATTAAAAACTGACTTCAATGTACAGTATATACATGCATATTTTTCCCATTTATTTAGGCACTTGCATGAAGTTTTTATATAGGAAAATATGGTTGATAAACAAGTCAATAAATATTTATTCAGAGTAATGTTTCTGCAACTTGACTGTTGTCCTTATCAGGCCTGAAACTTGATTATAAAATTTCATTTTAGAAAACTAGTACATTAAACTACGAAAAATGAAAATTTACATCCGTAGAACTAGTCAGAAAAAACTAATACAACACCAAGGTAGTGAGAGTCAGAAAAAAAATTATAAAAAATATAAATAAATTTACACTAATAAATAAAATAAACACTAACAATATTTAATAGAACATTAAAAATGAACAAAATTTACCAATAAACAAAAATGAAAAAAATTTCAGTGGTATATATTGTGTTATAATAATTCAAAAACATATATCCTTACCAATTTCCTATTTTTTTCTCTAATTACTTTAATTAACATTTGGATTACCTCCGGAAAAATGTTATCAAACTAATTTGTAGAGTATCCAATTAGAAATTAAAGATGATTCGTATAAATTAAGACTTCATTGATAATTTACACTTTATAAATTTATTGGTCTGACTTAGTATTTAGTATTAGTTATGACTTAGTTTCAAACCTTAATATTTTGCAATATAACATTATCTGTGCACCCTATAGGTTATATCATATGCAAATAAAAATCTGAACAATTCAAATCTTTCAAAATAAAAATGATTTCTTGTAAATTGCATTTAAACCTAATACTAACTTTTATTATGAGACAAACATATACATAACGCATTTAGATATAGATAATCCTAAAAGAATTTTTTTTACAAAAGAAAAACCTGTTGAATATATTTAAAAGAGAGAATCCAAGATGTGAAAACAATATGCAACTAGGCTTTATTCACATAAGTGTTTTAAATCTTGAATTGTAAAACAAAAATTAGCATTTGTAAAAAAAACCTTTATTTTTGTAAAATTACTCAACATATACACAGGAGCGTTGTTTTAAAAGTACATTGTTTTATTGTATTTTGTACATTAATTATGATGTTTCACCACACACATTAAGTAATATTCAAATTCAAAGACATGTAAGAATTTATTGACACAAAAAAACTACAGTAGGCCTAAGAAACTATTTTTTCACAAGTATTACCCCAAATTTGTGCTGAATTAGAGTAGGGCTTAAAAAATTTATTTACAACATATTCTGCACAAAAAATATTTAAAACTACCTGTTGCAAAAGCTAAATATATTTTTAAAATACAAAACATCATATCCAAACAGAGGAAATTTTTAAAAAGGTATATTTTTACTTTTATAAATGACATCTTTAAATTTTATTTTTATATTTATTTAAAATAAGGTAAAATTAACAAATCAAATATTTTAGGAATAAATGGAAATATATTTGAAATAGTATATTAGTATTGAAAATTGACAATTAGAAAATAAAATAGTTTACTAGATAAAGTATTCAAGATATTTGTGTAATTCACTTTGTTTATGGAAATTCATTATTATCAGTGTGATCTCCTTAATATAGAGATATTTAGATGGATATCTCCTTAAATAGATATTTAGTGTAATAATTTTAAGAAATTGATCTTTAAATAATTTATAATATTTACAAAACCAACAAACCTGGTTTGGCTTGAAGAAGTTTGAACACTAACTGTAAGTAATTATCAAGAAGTTCTGGTTTTCCATCATGTAATGATGTTAAAAACTGACCGATCTGTGGACTAGCTTCACAAGGATGTTGTATACGTTGCAGAGACATTTTTGCTCCACTACTTTGTGCCAAACATAAACTTAAATATGTCAAAATCTGAAACCAATCAAAATATTAAATATAAATAATTAATCCTTTAGGAAAGTTAATTTATAAGTTATATGTTCATTTTTAATAAACTTGTGTGATACAGGTAGACATGATTATACAGCTGAGTCATGAGTTTACTTAATAAGGCAGTGGACGTAACTATTCCTAAGGCAAGATGAGATACTTTGGCAGGGTCTGAAATTGTTTTTGTCATGCCCAATGAAACATTGACGAAGGTAGCATAATACAAACAAAACCATTTTGTCTCTTTATTAACAATTAGGTAACGTTTTTCAAGAACTTATTTAGTTTATAAATTCAGCATTCAGCAAGTTGTTAAACAGTAACATAGTTAACAACTTGAAGCAACTGTGGCGTAAATGTTTATATTAAATAAAAACAACCTCTTACCACAAATTCAACAATTTTTATGAGTCATTTGTAAAATACCTCTGAAGATGATTACTTTTTAATCGAAATGTACATTAGGTTAAAATAAAAATTGTTGAATTTGTGGTAAGAGGTTGTTTTTATTTAATAGTAACATAGTTAAATAGCAACATAAAACAGTATTGTTATAATTAATTAGAGAAACAATTAAAGCAAGAAAAATCGGTTGCAATCTACAACTAAAAATCAGTATTGTATATCATTACATATTAATGTTCTTCAAATCAAAACAAAACCAATTTAATGTGTTCAGTTACAATACTCTTGTAAACTTCTATAACTTCTTTTATTTATGTTTCTGATAGAACATATACAGTAGAGTGTCAAAAATCAAGATCAGTTGTGACCAGGATCCATTCAGACTACAGATTTCTCCAGATTTTCAAACAATCTTTAAACTACTGCATATGGTTGATATTTCATTAACCTTTTGGACTCAAATTATTTCCAGCCGCTCCACCAGATCCAATTAGTATGTGTTTTGCACATGAATGTTTAATTATTCACTAAGAAATTTAGACTTCAAGTAAATATATATTATTATATACCACTGTGTTCAGAATAAAATGAAGAACAGTAATATGAGGTTATTATGTTGAAAACTTAAAGTTTTAATTCAGTAGGCCTGATGAAATTTCGTTTTTGTTTTTTTTTATTATAGAAAAAAAATATTGTATTTAGCTTTGTTGATGAAATAGCATTTTCCTTATGATGAATTATAGTCATTTTAAACCCAAAGTAATGCTGAATAAAAATATATGCATAAGTAGTATTACAAAAATGTATTTGTAATATTTATTCTAAAATATGTAAAATTAAGCACATGCATAGAAATGCCAAGTATGGTGTACCTACTATAACAGCCAATTGCAACTAGGTTTCAGTGTCACATGAAAGTTCCCTTTGATGTAATTATTTTAAAACAAAAATTGCACTAAGCATCATATTCACAAGCACAAAAAATATTTACAAAAGTATGTACCACAAAAAATATTTAGATATATATATATATATATATATATATATATATATATATATATATATATATCACAATATGTTTTCTTGTGTATTAATAAAGAACAAAAGTCAAAATACAAATACAAGAATTATATTTGAATTTACAATTCAAAGCTTTTCGTTGGCTAACAGTACCAACATCATCAGGAATATTAAACAATTGTTTAATATTCCTGATGATTGTTGGTACTGTTAGCCAACGAAAAGCTTTGAATTGTAAATTCAAATATAATTCTTGTATTTGTATTTTGACTTTTGTTCTTTATATATATATATATATATATATGAAGTTAATATATTACTATGTGAGTAATTTTATCCACCATTAAGTGGAATAATTTTACCTTGAGTGATGAGGCACCTTTCGGTCGTTGACCATTGTCGAATCACTCAGTGATTCGACAATGGTCAACGACCGAAAGGTGCCTCATCACTCAAGGTAAAATTATTGCACTTAATGGTGGATAAAATTACTCACATAGTAATATATTAACTTCATAAAGTCAGTGCAACGGAAAAACAATGGATAATGTTAAATATCAAATATATATATATATATATAAATTATTGAAAAATGTCATTAAGGCCAATTCAAAATCGTTTAATTTGCTTAGGGTGAGTTTATTTACACATACTCCTTTAATTGGCCCATTGAAAAACACTTCGATTTATTGTTTATAGTTTTTGAAAGTGTGAAACTTGTAAAAGCAAATGTTTGGACGAAATCCCGAGTTATTTGGGCAAGTCGCACAGTAGGCCTATTGTATGAGCGATAGATCACACATTGTAAGCATATTAGAAAGCACTATTTCTATATAAAAATATGTTAGAACTAAAATGAAAGCAAGACACTAATTAAATAAAGGAGATCACAAATGAGAATATGTTTACATCAGTAATCAATCAAGTAGGCCAGATGTCTACCGCTTACTGTGCAGTACGTCGTAAACAGCTCTCTGGGACCAGTTGATTATTTACAAAAAAAAATGATGATAAATAAAGTCAATCAGCATTATAAAAATAAACATAGCAAATTAACATAGTACACAACATCATTACGTAAGACGTTTGAAAGTATGCAATAACTGTGCCGCACTGATAATATGTCAGACTGAGTTAGATATTAAAGCAGAACGGGTTTTTTTGTGATGACAGACTCAGTTTGTCTATGGAGCACAAAAGGTTAACAATAATCTATTTTAATGATTAGGGCATCGTGTAGGTTTAAATTAAAACAGGAATTATTAAAAAATAGATATCAGAAAACTTAAAGAATACAAAATAATTTAGTGAAAATGATATATAGTGCAAAATTAATGGAAACAGACGAGTGGCGACATTACACTTGAAAAATTTGTATTAAATAAAAATAATAATACTAAAAGCATATTATATAACAAATTAGCTGAAGACTAAGTTTAATAATGAATTGTATTATTTTTCTGATTGGTTACAATTTACATTATTGGTTTGCATGCAGAATATAAAAATCTAAAAAATTTAAATCATAATTAAATATACTATATGTTGGGTTTTAAATTTAATTGATGCATTTATTAAATATTGATTCATCTTCTTTGTATTTATAGTTAAAGATAACACTTAGTTTAGATACAAAGCGTATTTCTAAACTAAGGGCCGTCTGTTTATATTCCCTCATAGTCCGCGTGCACGCCGCAACGAGCACTTATGTCGTGTCCCGGCATGCCTTGGCAACAACTACGCTCAGTTACAGCTGTGTAGCTAACCTGTGCGTTGTGTTCTGGCCGCCCCTTGCGAAGTTCGTTCGGTTATACAGTTTTTGTCGGCAAGAAACATGTCTGCTGCAGAAATTCACCGACAGATTTCTGAAGTTTACGGTGCTAATGCCATGTGTGAAGGAGAAGTGTGTAAGTGGGTTCGAGACTTGAAAGATGGCCGCGACAATGGCCATGACAAAACGCGATCTGGTCGTCTATCTCTAATGTCAGACGATTTGCTGGCTTCAGTTGAAGCAAAATTCGTGACAACAGACGCTTCACGATCACTACTCTCTCACACGAATTTCCGGAAGTTTCGAGGTCTGTGATTTACAAAATTGTTCATAAAAAATTAAACTTTAAGAAACTGTGCTCGCGTTGGGTCCCTAAACTCCTGACGGAGAAGGACAAACACAAAAGACTCAAGAGTTCCTTGAATTTCGTTATGACGAAAATGGTGACGACATGCTGAGTCGAATCTTAACTGGAGACGAAACGTGGGTTTCGCATTTCACTCCCGAATCGAAACAACAAAGCATTGAATGGAGACACACGCAATCTCCCGTAAAGGTCAAAGCCAAACAGGCTTTGTCACAGCGCAAGATCATGGCGTCCCTGTTTTGGGATAGGCATGGTGTTTTGCTGGTCAACTTTATGGAACGAGGAACGACAATAAAGGCAGAAGCCTACTGCCAAACTCTGAGGAAGCTGCGCAGAGTGATTCAAAACAAGAGACGTGGCATGCTCACAAAACGAATTTTGTTTCTGCACGATAATGCAAGGCCTCACACTGCCGCTCAGACCCGAGCTGCATTGGACTCTTTTGGCTGGGAAGTTTTGGACCACCCGCCCCACAGCCCTGACCTTGCGCCGTGCGACTTTCATCTCTTCCGTCATCTGAAACATCACTTGGGCGGCAGACGTTATGACGATGACGACGAATTGAAAACGGTCGTGAATTCTTGGTTATCACAGCAGGCGGCAGGTTTTTATGAAGAAGGTTTCCAAAATTTAGTTGTGCGATATGACAGGTGTTTACAAAAACTTCGAAACTATGTAGAAACATAGATAAAAGTATGTAGATTCCAAAAATAAAATTAGTTTTTGCAAATTTCTTTTTGTTTTTTTTTTTTAATTTTCAAACGGCCCTTACTTTAAGAACACCCCTTGTATATTGAGCACCGACCTCTTTACACCGAGTGCCGTACATGCTGAAATCACAATCCAGATTTGCAACTCTCGGGATTTTTTAAGACCGGATTACTGACACTCTACTTTATAAGTTTATTTTTGCCTTGTCACTTTCATTTTTAACATGTTTCAGTTAGATGACTATAACAATCAAGTATTACTGTGAATGAACAATAAATGTGACAAGACCAGCTGTTAAATCTGAAGTAATTCTGCCTCCCTGCTTACATCAAAATGCACTTACTCTTGCATTATAAAAGCATGGTTCTAAAAATTCACTGATGTTATGGCTTTAAATAAGATAGAAATAAATATATAAAACCTAAGAGATTAATATTATTAATTTAAAACCTCACTCACTGCATACAATATAAACTATTACCTGATTATAGGTAGGAACTGTAAATGCCAACTTATAGTTTCCAACAGACACTCTTGTATTAAAATTTCTTTCTCGTTGAGACGCTCGATCTGAAACTACTGAAACCATATCTGCAAACTGAGGGAAACGTATGCTTGCAGATATGTTCCCACCAGTCAACCTATAGCTCGAGCCATACAGGGATTTCAGAGCTTCGGTAGATACTTCTTCAAGACTGTAAACCATTACCAAAATATTTATAATAATAATAGTTTGAGTAGTAAAAATATGACTTTTAAGTTTTAGTTTGATAACATTATATTTAAAAATTTTCATAAATATATTAAATAGCAGTTTTAACTATCACAAATTTCCATAATACAGGTTCTGAGGATTACATTCACAAACTTATTAACTGTGGCCATCCTTGTGACCAATGTTTAAAAAAGTTATTAAAGATTAACCTGGATACAGTAGGATATTAAAGATTTTCATGCTAACATAAAGTATTTTACTGGCCGTAATATTCATTCTAAAGATTTCATAAGTGTTCAAAAGAATTGGAGCCTTTGTAAGTAGTATTATTTTGTAAGTTATCAACAAAATCAGGCTCATAACTGTCACACAGAAAAAACATTTTGTTGTTAAACTCAGAGTGGTTGTATGACGGGTGAGAAACATACATAGCAGTACAATGTCACGTTAAACAGGAATACAGTAAGATGCCTCAGGTTAAAAAAGCTTATTAATATACGCAGGCTATTCCAAACTTAAAATCAATTCATTACTTAGCTTGGTGGATAAGCTGCCCACTAGGTTCTGGTTCTGTCTAGATTTTTAATGAGCTGTCTAGCATCCTGTGTAACAATGACATTCTTAATCGACTTTGCTTCGCCTTTAAATAGACAAGATGTATATGGAACAAATATTAGGTTGAAGATACAGATGTTAATACAAGAAAGAAACAAAGTAGGCAATAGAACTTTGTTTACTCTCTTTATTTTATTTACCTTCCCAAATAAACTGTTATAGTAAATCTATCACTTTCTAGAATTAACGATAAGCAATAAACATATATGCTGATGGAGCTTTCAACAGGACTTGGACTACCCCTTTAGTCAGTTTAATTCAATCTGTACACCTAAAACTTGGGATTATCTCTTACATAGAGCTGTTTAGTATTATATGTGCATAAGTATTGTTATTATTATATATACTAAACACTATCAGTACAATGCATACTGGAATTAACTCCTGTTTCCCTACAAATTGAGTCAGTCATCATGATTGAATTTTAAAATTCAATACACATGAATGGTTACAAGTTAATAAACATACACGCTTACAAATATATATAGTACTGTCACAAATTGAGTCGGTCATCATGATTGCATTTTAAAATTCTATACACATGAATGGTTACAAGTTAATAAACATACACGCTTACAAATATATACAGTACTGTCTTCCTTATCTGACCTTAGTATATTCGACAATCTGTCTTATCCAGCACCCGCAAAAATAAAAATAATTCTCTGCTCTTTAAAAACCGTCTAGTTTGCTAACCCAGAGGGTGCTAAATAGTTTGCTAACCCAGAGGATGATAAATAGTTTGCTAACCCAGAGGATGCTAAATAGTTTGCTAACCCAGAAGATGCTAAATAGTTTGCTAACCCAGAGGATGCTAAATAGTTTGCTAGCCCAGAGGATGCTAAATAGTTTGCTAACCCAGAGGACGCTAAATAGTTTGCTAACCCAGAGGATGCTAAATAGAAAAAGGTATTTTTGAAACAGTTGAAAAAATAATGGAAGGAAGCTATTACACATTGCTAAAACAAACTGATGGTGAGAAAGCCGATGTGATAGCTAATTTGAAAGTCATTAATTTAAAGGATGTTGCTTAATGTATTGCCAGGGCCTAGGATGATGTGTGTCAATGATGGCCAAATCATGTAACAAGATGTTAGGACAAAATGTAACTGAAGAAGAAGAGGGCCCAAAAATTAATGAAGAATGGATCCTACCGTTAGCCTAACACATCCCTGGATGCAAAGGAAGCAGAAAAAGACAAAGTAGTAAAGGTTAAAGCTTGGTTGAAGGAAGACAATGAGTACGCCATAAAAGGTGAAGAAATTGATGATCTCGCACGCAACAGCTGTCTATTGAGTTTTAAGAGAACTGTTTGAAATTCCGAGCTGATATATCGGCCCTTGGTCTTTTTCATTTCTTATTTAGAGACCTGATATACCAGCTCATGATTTTAAAAGGGTTAAAGGCCTCTTAATATGTAAAAATAACTGTTTGGTGTGCAATGTCATCAATATTATTGGCCTCCAGATTTAGAACTCATTTTCTTCTTATCATAAACACATTGTTTTAACAGAACAGTACAATATGCATCACTTTTATAATTTAAACAGAATTCTTTCCCCCAAAATCATTTTCAGGTGTGAGCCTCATAGCCTCCCCTATAGAGATTTCGTGTCAGAATCGTAAGTCTAAGGTATTTCAATCAAATTCATCGTGCTCAATTTCTATTATAAAACAACACATTTTGTAAGATAATAAAAAGAGTTGTTCTTAATCATGATAAAGTAGATAGTTTTATTTGTGTGAATACACTGAAAGAACTCATAGACACCTTTAAGTGTTGAATTATCGGACGTGTACATCAAAATGGACAACATTTAATAATAATATTAATTGGGAAAAATATAACTATTATATATTATTATTATTATTATTATTAAATACAACATACTTAATAATAAAAAAGAATATGAGTCCATTAAAGTTATGTAGTTTTCAAAACAATAAATTAATGTATTTATTCTACAGGAAATTTTAGTTTCTTTAAAACCAAATAAATAGATTTTATTATCATATTTCTCATTTTTCTTTCAATTACTATTTAATGGCATTCCTGTGAATAAGAACAATAACTATAACTATAGATATAAGATTCATTCCAAAAAAATATATTTGAAAGATTTTTCAAGGAACACTCTAACTCCTGGAAATTATTAAAATCTTTAAATAATTTACAGGTCAAATTATAAAAACTGCCACTTGGCCCTTAGGTAGAAATTGTGTATTCGTTGTCTAGAAAACATCAGGCAATCCATTATCGTGGCGTACAACTCTCCATCTTACTAGAACACTCCCATGAATGTCTTATTTACATTCATTATTACTTATACTATATATTAAAAAGTATTAATAAGTAACAAAATAATGAATCAATTCTATGACTCAGCTGAAGTACAAGGGTTGATGTTTTTAAAAATGACCTACAAGCACCTCCACTAAGACCAGCAGGCCTCAAGTGCCAGGTTATAAAATTTTACCTGTAATTTAAGAATGAAATTTGATTAGGTTATTTATATATTTCTTTAATACAACTCACCTGTCTCCACTGGCAATGAGGAGATATAACCTTGACAATGAATGTTCAGAAGGAAACACACTCGCGAGATATCGCACAGCAACCAACCTGGCTGCAGGACTACTGCACTCTACCTGCGTAGCTAGTAAGGACAATAACAGCTCACCTTGCCCTGATATATCCACCTTGAATGCTGATACCATGGTAAGGAGAGCATCTCGTACAGACATGCGAACATCATTGTTCTCTTCCTTTAAAAAATTATATAAATAGCTAAAATCATAACTTTAACATTACAAAAACTAAATTGAATATTGTACAAAAATTTAAGTCTGTTAAACTTTAAAAATAATGCAGGTAACAAAAGCTAGATATTTCAAAAACAACAAAACCTATTTTAGCCTTGTTTAACACATTCACTGCACATGATGTGGATGTCTGTACCAAAACACTAACACTGCATGAGGATCACACACAACTGTGTCCCCTTCTAACTCTCACTTCATTTTTTCAAGTATGAAGTAAAACATTGCCACAGCAAATTTATGTGCTATCACTATGTCATACTATTCTTAATGTTTTTCATTCCGTATACTTGATTGTTGTGTTTCATTTCTCAATCGACCATTGTGTTTGTGTAAAACAAAATAAAGATACTTGATTCTGTGTTAGCTAAGTAGGATACACAGAAAAATCAATTTAATTTCTCATTAGGAAATTATAACTTACCCTTGAGTGGTTCAACATTTATAGTTAGTAAAGAAATATCCTTCAATCAGCAACTGTTCTAGAAATGTGGTTTGTATTCCTGCAATCACTACTAACCACTTGTCACCAGTTAGACTCTAAGTAGATAACTATTTGACAAAAAGCTAACTCAGACAGACAATAAAACTGTCCCTGTAGCATTTTGCACATGGTTTTTATTCGAAACTTCTACAGCCAATTTTTTGAGTTAATCAAATATTCTATACCCTTACAAAAACCTAATTATATAATTTTTAGTACTATTTTTAATTTAGAATATAATTACTCCTAAAATAAAAACTTTTAACTTTACTAACAGAGAGTGGTAAAGACTTTAGGAGAATATCTTGCAGTAACAATTCCTAAAAACATAAAGTGTATGAAAGCTAAGACCAAACTGAAAATAGGCTTTGCTAAGAATGTCTACAATGTTATTAGTGCCAATTAGGGATGGGCCGATTCCTAAAATTTTCGATTCCGATTCTAAAATTTTCCTTTCGATTCTCGATTCTTTAGTCGATTCTCGATTCTTTCAAGTTATATTAGCTTACATGCTAGTTCTCTAATAATTAAGTTAGTTAACATCTTGGTCATATGACAAAACCTTTTAAAAGTTCTGTTTTAATGTAATAGGCTACACAAAACCTTCAACCGTGAGAGTGATATCTGTCTATAATATAATTTATTAAGGTTAAGTTTCGGAGGAATAATACAGTGTTTCTGTTATCCGTCTATTCGCTCAACCGTCATGGCCACGGTTCCGACGGTGACGGTTAATCGAGTTTTTACTGTACTTTTTTGTGTTTTGTTCTGACATTTAGTGAGAGAGAGAGAGAGAGAGAGACGAGCGATGTCAAACGACCAGAAATGGTTACGATCTTGATTGCTGATGCTTCATAAATAATAATATTTTCGTTTACTTTAATCATTTAATTCATTCAACTCAACTAATACATAAATAAGACATAGTTGGTAATTAATTATTTTTCCAATAAATTACTCCACACACATATTTTAATAGTTAACAAAATAGGAATCGGAATCGACGCTTTTATGAATGAAGAATCGAGTATCGACGATTCCTCGATACCACCTAGAATCGACGATTCCTCGATACCACCTAGAATCGACGATTCCTGGAATCGAGAATCGGAATCGGCCCATCCCTAGTGCCAATATAAGAGAAAGTTCTGAATCTTGCCCAAAATTACTTGGCGCGCATCACTGCTCCAGTGATTGTGGTGAAGACAGAATTAATTTTCCAGTACAACACTGTGGTTATTTTGTTTAAATTATTTTAACCATTTCCAAAACTTATAGGGGTTAAATGTTTTGTTGTTGTAACATTGTAAATGCCCCCCCACTTGTGAAATTGTTGATATAAATAGATGGTGTTCTAGTTACAGCTGATAAGGATTTCCATAATTTATGAAAGTTTGCTGATGATTCTAATAAAATTGAATTTGATATCTTTGCCATTATTTTAGGGACCAAGTAAAAGAATAAGTTCCCTTTCCTTCGCCATTTTTTGTCATTTGCAACAGTGTTATCATACATCAAAGGAAAGCAAGTAGGCTTGGGTTGGCCAAAAATGCTAAACCTACTTATCTGATTCACAATATCAAGAGCCCAGAGGTACAATATATTACAATAAAAATATTGGAAAGAACCCCAATACCACAAAAATAATCAAAAATAACAAATAAAACAAGTTACTTAAGATTAAACCCTTATGTACATTTCGATGGTCATGTCTTCATCATCAGAGGGTCTTATTACAAAATTACAATCTAGCAAACAAGAAGTTACAAACTAGAGTGATCACTGATGAGTGATATCTGTATTTACTTTATTTTATGAAAACCAATTAAATAATAATTTTACTTGTAGTGCTGATAGAGGAACTAATTCAATCTTGTTAGAATTATAATTAAATCACTATTTAAATTTAAAAACGTAAACAGTAGAGTCTCAATAATTTGAGGTAGATGGGACCGAGACTCCCTTGGATTACCGAAAACTCAAATTACACGGAATACATTCCTGTAGAAAAACGATAGCTCTAATAGCTGAACCCTAATACTATAATTAATAATGCACAAAATATACATTTATAGAACTGTATTGATCACAGTACTTACATAAATTAATGTTGCTTTGGAATTCATTGTTCATCATGGTTGCTACATCTTTTGGAAAAAAGTTGTTATAGGTCTTCTAGGTTTCTTTATCCAACCGTTTTTGTGTCACAGTGTCGCATAGACATCTTAGTAATAGCCCACCTGTATCATGGTGTCTGTCTGTTGTTTAATATAGCGTAGTTCAGTTTCCAAGGCAATCGTTCCTTCACCATGACTAATTTTCCTTTCTTGTACTATCTCGATCAAACCTTCAACATTGTTTTGTCACCACTGACTTCAGTAGTTTTTTGTACCGCTTCAATAATTGTAACATCTGTAATCTCAAAATTTTCACATCGGAATTTTCACAACCTGGAAGTTTCTTGTTTCTTCGAGTGGATCTGTTTCTTCGAGTGGATCAATAACACAGTTAACAGTCTCATTATTTCTCAGGACTTTATTCCATGACTTACTTGATGTTTCTGCTTTTATATTGTTCCATGATTCGGTTATCTAGTACACAACTCCCTTAACAGTAATTTTTTTAGTTATCCTACAATGTTTTCTTCCCCTTCAATCGCTTTCAAGAGAGATTGTTAAAAGTAACGTGTATATTTTGTTTATATTAAGCATGGATATCATAAGTTGTTTTCGCTCGGGATCCGATGGGAATTTGTCTAACAGTAAAATAGCCTTCCATGACAAATTCTTAGCTTTTAAAAACTTTTCAGTTTCATGCACAAACTCATTAAATAACCATTATTTTCATAGTTCTCTATCCATCCAATCAGCACTTCAGTACTTATATGAAATCGGCAATGCTGACATGGAAATGTTTCTAAACATCGGAGACTTAGATGATTGATCTCGCAGTTTCAAAACCGGGCTTGAATTTAACAGTACCTCAAAATATCAAATTCAAAGGAAGCTCGAAATATCGTGACTCGGATTTTAGAGACTCTACTGTATATATTTTTAACCTTGGAAATAATATTTAAATAATTTTCATTGAAACATTGCTTACACTATTGGCAATGATTGTGGAACATAATTCTTATCTTTATTATTTTTTTTAACTTGGTATAAACAAGAGTTTTCTCACCTGTGACAGTACATTAAACAAGGTTTGTAATAACGACAAGTCATTTTTTACAAGAGATGGGACCTTACTAACTAGCTGTCCTGCAACCATATAAGCTTGTTGTTTCAGTCCAGGTGTGTCATCTTCATTTTCAGTTATAAGTTTCATTAGTCCTGAGGTTAGCAGCACATTAGCAACTAGGCTCAACTGATTGACACTTACTCTGTAATTTAACACAGATACTTTTTAACTATCAAGATATAACGTTTAGCAATAAGGTAATCACGAAATGATTCCTCTCATGAATTAGGTCTAATAACATAAAAGAATATCTATTATATTTTTTTTAATAATGTATAAATTTTGTTTATTTAAAACATTAAAAGTGAACCACAAAAATAATTGTACACAATTTCAATAATAAATTATACATTTTTATCCCTATTTTCACAAAAACTTTACTATTTGTCTTCTTGAGTAAACAAAAGAAGTAACATGGATGGTAGAAATACAACTATTATATAGTTCGATTTTTTTAATTACTACAGTAAACTCCCGATTATCCGTGGGTGGATTAACCGGTTTGCGGATTATCCGGGGTCTGCCATTGTTTTACGAATATCCAATTTTTATTCCAATCAGATTCATGTGTTTAAATTTCCAAACGGTGAATTACGACGTAAATACATATAAGGCTTAATAGAAGTTAAGATGAAGGGAATAGATATGTAAATATGTACGTAATAATTTTTACATTGAAAGGGAAGCACCCCGACGAGGGCCAGCGAAATAAAAGGAGCGAGCAGACTACTGTATAAAAGAGACAATGACAAAATGCTTGGACGTCCGAAAACCTAATGTGTTTCATAAGATTGTAAACAAATGTCAGCTCATCTCGGCTATAAATAGCCTAGGACGTGACATATGCGTTATCCATGTCTGTCATATACATTATACTGTGCGACAAAATGGTTCTCAAAAAACGTAGATCGCACATTAAAGCTAAATCAATGCTCACAAAAAAACAGACGAAAGTGACAGATTTTTTTGTTAAAAAGTGAAAGTATTATGTGTAAAGGAAATTACATATGTACATACATACTTACTTTTGACATATACTTATGTACGTATTGTAAATAGTTAGATATATAAATGTACATGTTATAATCCGTCAAATACATCGACATTTTAAATTATTTTCTATATTGATTTTATCCTCTGAAGATTATTTGTGAGTTGCATTAACCGGGGTCATTATTTGTGTAAACTTATGGCATAATAATCGATTATCGATCGTTTTGCGTATTCTTTGTTCATAGCGGATTATCCGGGGAATTCGTTATCCGGCGTTGCCGGGCCACCCTATTCCACGGATAATCGGGAGTTTACTATATTTTTAACATTCAACTATTTTTTTTTTTTTTAATTTTAAATGTTACTGCTTTTTGTTTTCTCTATTCAAACATAGGACTTAGTATTTTCACTTTAATATTTTACTACTTGCAGAGTTTCATTTAATTTTGACTTCAGTAAAGTTGTTTTTATTGATTCAATAACATTGTTGGTTATATTTTTTATTTCTACTTCCACTTTAAATTTTATAATTTCAACTAGTTTATAGAAATATGAAACCAGGCTCAATTTTTTGTTCCTCAACTTGAAGCACTTCTCGGGTATCATCTGTGATGTAGACGAAGCTGTAGCAAGGAAGGTTCACACCATACAAGACAATTTTGAGGGCATTAATGAAATCGTATAAATAAAATGCTGCACTGTGAAGTGAAAACTTGATAGGACCATTAAAATAAAAACAAAATTCACGGATCCCTTTTACTAGTTGATTATGAAATTCGCTAAGTTTATCTAAAAAGTAGATGATAACAAATTTTTCCATTTAGAAACTGGCTTGCGTTCTCTCTCTGTGCTTTACTTCTCTAACTCAGTTGAAGATTGGGCCATCTTCAATGAAATTTTCAGTTCGCTAATTCACAACACCAACCATGAGCAACATTAATAAGTTCCAATACTTTTGAGATGCATTAAAAGGTGATGCATCAAACAACCCCTCAGCTCTAACTGTCTTGACAAACAACTACATGGCTACATATGTAGTGTTACAAAGTAGCTATGTTAAGCCATTTGACCGACAGATTACAAATTCAAACAAATATGCAACTTCTTCAACATAAAATATGCAACTTTTCCACCATGACCAATTACGCAACTTCTCCACCATGAAAGAAGCCACTCACGATGAGCTCAACCACTTTCTGTCAACTTACTCTAATACAGTCAATGCCCTTATGGCTCTGAACTCGCCTGATTTAGCAACGTTTTTCTTTTTCAAATGGCTTTTAGTAATTTAGACTCACTATTTATATAAAAAGTAATGTAAACAAAAACATTTTAAGTAAATTCCTACTTATGTCAAAAAAAATGTGTTTACTTACTTTGTATTAAATGGTTACAATTAATATAAATAAAGTAACATAGCCTATACATTAAAATAGCTGTCCTGCCATGTGAACATAACCTATAGCAAAAAATCAGCTATTTTATGAAATTATGTTATCACTTATTTTAAGCTAAATGAGGACGAAATAACTATATAGCATACATTGACCCTCTTATAAAAAGTGTTTCTCACATATGAAACTAACATTAATTCATTATTAAATATAATTAATGAATTAATATTTGAAAAAACTATATTAATATGAAATGTCATCAATTACAAGTTTTAAAAAAATGTATTCAACTCGAGTGAATGAATAAAAAATATTTTATTAACAATTGAAAAT
Organism: Prosapia bicincta; assembly: GCA_036971475.1. NCBI lineage: Eukaryota > Metazoa > Arthropoda > Insecta > Hemiptera > Cercopidae > Prosapia > Prosapia bicincta. The sequence goes on along the minus strand of JBAIZL010000011.1, from coordinate 12,194,058 downwards.
TTTAACAAGTTATAAATAAGGAGAGTGTAAACTAATAGAAGGAATTGAAAAAGATCATAAGTACATATTTATGATCTTAGTTAATAATCAGATATCTTTAACTAGGCTTTAAAGATATTCTATACATACTATATTTTCAAATTTTTGGTTATGTCTAGAGACACTAAAGTGGATGACACAATACCTAACAATTTTTTGTCAAATCATTTTATAACAAATACAATCTAATTCTTAAAAATATCTTGAAAAAAAAATACCCACAGAATACACAAGTTATTACAGTATGATGAGCATGAAAATTCTAACAGGAGATGGTAAGCATTTGTAAATCACACCTGGGAAATGATAAATGATGATAAAAACGCAAAGGAAATGAATCTATTCTCTGAAAATATTCTAAGATTACGTACAACTTACAGTAATTAACACACTTACTGTTGAATAATGACTGAACAAAATGAAAGGGCTTGAGTTTTGAGCCGAGCGTGTGTGTTTTCACCATACAAAGAATCAAAGAAAACCTGTAACATTAAGTTTACATTAAACATTGATTTTTTACAGGAGCAACATACAATATTCAACATGTAAAATATCATTTATAATTTATAACACATTCATAATTGATTATAATTAATGCAGTTGTTTTCAACTACTGCACACAAGTACTTGAGAACATTTCTGTCTTCCTTAGCTAATTTTTAATATATTATTGGTACAAATGTTTTCAAAAGTTATATATTAGAAATTTTCAAGTATATTATATACACTTAGAGGATATCATACATATAACACACATACACACAAACTAATATATATATATATATATATATATATATATATATATATATATATATATATGAAGTTAATATATTACTATTGTAAGTAATTTTATCCACCATTAAGTGCAATAATTTTACCTTGAGTGATGAGGTACCTTTCGGTCAATTGACCATTGTCGAATCACTGATGTTTTTCTGTTGTAGATGTTCGGTCTGTGAAGTTGGTGTTTGTTGACGTAACGCGCACTTTTTCTTGATCTGTGTGTATGATGTTTCTATATAGTATGTCTTCTGTATATGTTGTTAGTAGATTCATTAAATTGTTGTGTATGTTTTTATAAATGTGGTATTTTTCTAGTGAGTTTAGTTCTATTGGGTCGTTATTTATTTCAAGTATGGTTAGGTTATTTTCGTAATTTGTTATTTCGTGTTTATGGGATATTAGGTGTGCTGCAACATTTGATACGTTAGAATTTTTGTTTTTGAATGCTCTATAATGTTCTTCAAATCTTATTTTAAATGTTCTGGTTGTTTTTCCTATGTAAAAAGCGTTACAGTTGTTGCATGTGATTTTGTAAATTCCTGATAGGTTATGTTTTTCTGAATTTGTTTTGTGGTTTGTGTTATTAAGATATTTTATTATTTTGTTGTTTGGTTTGTAAGTTGGAGTGTAGTATTCTTTGTTGTATATATTTGTTATTTTTTCTATTTTGTTATTGGTGTATTTATATTTTAGGTAGATTTTTTTATTTTCATTATTTTCGTGTTCCGGTTGTAGTGTTGTGTTGAGGTTAGGTTTTTTTGTGAATTTATTGTATATATTTTTTATAATGTGTTTGTTGTATCCATTTTCTATTGCTATTTTTGTAATGTTATCTAATTCTTCATTTAATTTTTGTTTGTTATCCTGTGTGTATTTTATTGCTTTATTTATCATGTTACTGTAAGTGTTAATTTTGTGTGTCCAGGGGTGGTTAGATTTGTAGTGTATTGTGGTGTTGTTGGAAGTAGGTTTCCTGTATACTGTAGTTTCTATTTTATTATCATTTATATTTAAAGTGATGTCGAGGAAGTTGATTGTTCTATTTGTTTCTGTTTCAACGGTGAATTGTATGTTTTCGTTGTATGTATTTAGTTTGTTTAATATTATGATGTGTTCGTTGTGAATGGTAGGTTGGTATATTACAAGTATATCGTCTATATATCTTGTCCATAGTGAGATATTGTGTGTGTTTATTATAGGTTTAATTATTATTTGTTCAAAGTGTTGTAAATATATTTCTGACATGACAGATGATATGGGTGAACCCATGGGGAGCCCTGTTGTTTGTTTATAATATTTATTGTTAAATTGGAAGTAATTTTGGTTACATATGTGTTTGGTTAGCGTAATGATACTATCTATTATGTTTCTTTTTTCGTTATTGTGTATCAGTTTGTTTTTTATTATTTCTATGGTTTCTTCTATTGGGATGCTAGGGTACATGTTAGTTATGTCATAACGTATTATTTTTGTGTTGCTGTTTGTTTTTATCGTTTTTATTTTATTAATTAATTCGTATCCATTTTTTATATTGTATGTGTTGTTGATATGTATTTTAGATCTTATGATTTTGTCTAGAATTTTTGCGATTATGTAAGATGGTGCTGTTGTGAAATTTATTAATGGTCTAAATGGTGTGTTGGGTTTGTGGATTTTAGGTATCCCTGATAATATTGGTGCGCATGGTTTGAATGGGTATAGTCTTGTGTGGTATTTTAATTTATTGTTATAGTTTAGGGTGTTTCGGTGAGTGACTATTAAGTTTTTTATTGTAATAAGGTATTTGCTAGTTGGGTCTGGGATTTGAGCATCCCAATAGAAGAAACCATAGAAATAATAAAAAACAAACTGATACACAATAACGAAAAAAGAAACATAATAGATAGTATCATTACGCTAACCAAACACATATGTAACCAAAATTACTTCCAATTTAACAATAAATATTATAAACAAACAACAGGGCTCCCCATGGGTTCACCCATATCATCTGTCATGTCAGAAATATATTTACAACACTTTGAACAAATAATAATTAAACCTATAATAAACACACACACAATATCTCACTATGGACAAGATATATAGACGATATACTTGTAATATACCAACCTACCATTCACAACGAACACATCATAATATTAAACAAACTAAATACATACAACGAAAACATACAATTCACCGTTGAAACAGAAACAAATAGAACAATCAACTTCCTCGACATCACTTTAAATATAAATGATAATAAAATAGAAACTATAGTATACAGGAAACCTACTTCCAACAACACCACAATACACTACAAATCTAACCACCCCTGGACACACAAAATTAACACTTACAGTAACATGATAAATAAAGCAATAAAATACACACAGGATAACAAACAAAAATTAAATGAAGAATTAGATAACATTACAAAAATAGCAATAGAAAATGGATACAACAAACACATTATAAAAAATATATACAATAAATTCACAAAAAAACCTAACCTCAACACAACACTACAACCGGAACACGAAAATAATGAAAATAAAAAAATCTACCTAAAATATAAATACACCAATAACAAAATAGAAAAAAAAACAAATATATACAACAAAGAATACTACACTCCAACTTACAAACCAAACAACAAAATAATAAAATATCTTAATAACACAAACCACAAAACAAATTCAGAAAAACATAACCTATCAGGAATTTACAAAATCACATGCAACAACTGTAACGCTTTTTACATAGGAAAAACAACCAGAACATTTAAAATAAGATTTGAAGAACATTATAGAGCATTCAAAAACAAAAATTCTAACGTATCAAATGTTGCAGCACACCTAATATCCCATAAACACGAAATAACAAATTACAAAAATAACCTAACCATATAAAAACATACACAACAATTTAATGAATCTACAAACAACATATACAGAAGACATACGATATAGAAACATCATACACACAGATCAAGAAAAAGTGCGCGTTACGTCAACAAACACCAACTTCACAGACCGAACGTCAACAACAGAAAAACATCAGTGATTCGACAATGGTCAATTGACCGAAAGGTGCCTCATCACTCAAGGTAAAATTATTGCACTTAATGGTGGATAAAATTACTTACAATAGTAATATAATAACTTCATAAAGTCAGTGCAACGGAAGAACAATGGATAACGTTAAATATCAAGAATATATATATATATATATATAATACTCTCTCTCCTATGTAAAATGCGTTGCAGTCGGTCAAAATACTAGGTCATTTAAAATAAGATTTACAAAACATTACAGAGCATTTAAAAATATAAAAGCATCAAATGTAGCAGAACACCTATTATTACATAAACATGAAATAACAAGCTACGAAAATAACCTAATCATACTTGAAATAAATAATAACTCAACAGAACTAAACTCACTAGAAAAATACCAAATCCATAAAAACATACACAACTTAATGAACCAACAGACAACATATGCAGACAACCTACTTTTCAAAAGCATCATGCATGCGGCACAAGACAAAACATATATGACAACAAGTAACAACATCACGGACCGAATAAGAACACCAGAAAAATAGAGGAAAATAAATCAGTGATTCGACAATGGTCAAGTGACCAATAGATGCATCATCACATAAGGTAAAAATTAATTGCATTTAGTGATGGAATAATTGTTTCACGTTTCTGTCTGACGCCGCTAGGCGCTCGCCGATCTCGTACATTTTGGTGTCTGCTCACTCGGCAACTCAGTCGGCGTCCAGCAGTGACAACGGAAACATTTCAGCGTTGCCTGTTTTTTCGTAATTTCAACTGAAGATGTGCGCTACGATTGAAAATCCCGCCAGTTGTGAGGTGCGGTCAGTGATACGGCTTTTGTTGGCAAAAAACTTAAAACCGATAGACATTTATCGCCAAGTGTGTGAAGTTTGCGGAAACAACGTAATAAATGAAAGTTCTGTGAGAAAATGGTGCATTCAGTTTAAAAATGGCCAAACTGACGTTCATGACGAAGCAAAGAGCGGACGCACAAGCATTGTGACTGATGAACTGGTCGCTAAAGTTGATGAAAAGGTTCGCGAAAACTGCCGTTCCCGATAACGGAGCTTTCGCTTTGTTTCCCAAAAGTTTCACTGACATTGCTGTTTGAAATTGTCATACAAAGGTTAGGCTACCACAAATTGTGTGCAAGATGGGTGCCGAAAATGCTCACCGACTGCCATAAAAGTCAGTGAATGGAGGCAAGTTTGACATTTCTCGATGCCTACGACAGACATGGTGATTTACTACTGGATCGCATCGTAACTGGTGATGAGACATGGGTAAAATACGTTAATTGCGAAGCGAAATTACAGTACATGGAGTAGGGGCACACAAGCTCCCCCAAAAAACCAAAAAAATGTTTGCAAACATTTTCAGCAAGGAAGATTATTTTCAATTTGTTTGGTGACTACATGGAAAAGTAGTATTTTAGTTGCTCTTTCAGATGTATATAATAAAAATTTTTATTGTGCTTATTTTTTTTTATTCAAAAACGTTAATTACTTTCTGAATAGCCCACATATTATATATATATATATATATATATATATATATATATATATATATATATTTAGGTTAGTTGTGGTTGGTAAAGATTATTTAGGTTTTTTAGACTAGGAGACAGACAGATTTACCTTGGTAAGAGTCCACTATGTAGTCTTGAAATAGAAACGCATAAAAGCACTTAACCAATGATATATTTGAACCACACAGTGGTCTTTGTCAATCAAAGAGAAAACACAAAAAGAAATATGAAAGATTTTTATTTCATTCTCTCATATTTCTTTTTGTGTTTTCTCTTCGATTGACAAAGACCACTGTGTGGTTGAAATATATCATTGGTTAAGTGCTTTTATGCGTTTCTATTTCAAGACTACAGAGTGGACTCTTACCAAGGTAAGTCTGTCAGTCTCCTAGTCCAAAAAATCTATATATATATATATATATATATATATATGAAGTTAATATATTACTATTGTAAGTAATTTTATCCACCATTAAGTGCAATGATTTTACCTTGTGTGATGAGGCGCCTTGCGGTCACTGGACCAAATCATCATGTTGATCGATATATTTCAAATAAAAGTGTATTAAGTGTTTTATATGTGCTTATTTCCAAGAGATTGCAGTTTTGGACTATTGCCTTTAGGTAAGTCTGTCAGTCTCCTATCAAGTCCAAAAAATTCCTATATATATATATATATATATATATATATATATATATATATATATATATATATATATATATTAGGGAGAGAGAGAAAGATCTAAATTTTGAAAACCATCATCTAAATAGATGATTTTTGAGAAAATCAAGAAACCCCAGTGAGTATATAAATAACAATGAAAACTATTGATAATTGCTCTAAGACGGCATGTTATCCCTAAAGCTTACCCTAATGCTTGCAGGCCAAAGCAGTGCATGTTTCCTTGCTTTAGTCATATACGGCAGCAACTTTAGTCTTTGGCGAATAGTAGCCGGACCTTTGTGTTTATCTTCAGGACCATCGTTGATGCCCAGGTAAACAGAATACAGAGGTGACATAAGAGATACACTCTCCCAATCAAGGCCCCTAAACAAAAGAAAAGATACAATTAACTTTAAATTATAAACCAAAACAACTTCATTTATATACCAAGAAATTAGAATATTTTCATGATTTCTTCTCATCAATCAAAATACTATTTTTTCCAATAAAGTCACTACAATTTTGTCTATAATAAATGAAACTAGAAAGCACACCTTTCTTGAAATATTGTGGAACATGGTTGTTTTTCTTCAGCCATGAGTTCTGTTCTAGATAATTATAAAATTACACAAAAGTACACTAATTTTTTTGTGAATTTATGGGGTAAATATAAAAAATTATTTTAAAAAATCTGTAAAAATGTTTCCTTATTTATTGACATGTGTCTAAACCAAATTAGAGTAGAGTCTCGATAATTCAAGGTAGATGGGACCGAGACACCTTCGGATTAGCGAAAACTCAGATTACACTACAGTACTTTCCTGTGCTTTAGAAAAAACTGGAGTTCTAATAAACCCTAATTCTTTAATTAAGAATGCACAAAATACATTTATAGAACTTTATTGTTTACAGTACTTACATAAATTAATGTTGCTTTGGAATACATTGTTCATCACGGTTGCTACATTTTTTGAAAAACGTTTACGCGTTTTCTGCGTTTGGTTATCAGATTGTTTTCATGCTACAGTATCGTGTAGACGTCTTAGCAGAAGTACATCTATTGCTGTGGTGAATGTCTGTTGTTCAATTTAGCGTAATGCAGTTTCAAAGGCGGTTGTTCCTTCTCTGTGAATAATTTTCTCTTCCTGCACTGTCTAGGTCTTACCTTCATTTTCCTTTTCAACATTACTGATTTCAATAGTTTTTTTTTGTATCAATTCAATAATCGTAACATCTGTAATCTCAAAATTTTAACATCGGAATGTTCACAACCTGGAAGTTTCTTGATAAGAAGAGTCAAATCTCTTTCTTCTTGTGGATCAATATCACAGTCAACAGTTTCATTATGACTCAGGATTTCATTCCACAGATTACTTGAGGTTTTATCTTTTACTTTGTTTCATGATTCGGCTATCCAGTACAACACTCCCTTGAATGTAATTTATTTTAGAAAGGCTGCAATGTTTTCTTTCTCATCAGTCGCTTCCAAGAGAGATTGTAAAAGGTAGTTAGTGTATTTTTTCATAAATTTCAGAGCAAACTGATCTTCGGCTAAATTAGGCTCATAGCATTTACTCTGTGTAATAAAGCAAATATATTATCAGAACACAGTTGAACTTTACAGGGACGCGAAGGTGCATTGTCTAACAATAAAATAGGCTTCTGAAGCTATTCTTTCTTTTAAAAATTAATCAGTTTTGGGCACAAACTCAATAAAAAACTACTATTTGAATAGTTCTCTATCCATCCGATCAGCTTTTTAGTTCTTAAAAACCGACAATGCTGACATGGAAATGTTTTTAAACGCCGGCGGCTTAGCCTACTCAAATTTAACGGAAGCTTGAAACATCGGAACTCAGAATTTCGATACTCTACTGTATTTACAAAGCTACTACCATATTTTCGTATACATATCATACTGTTTATTCCCAGAAAATGTATAGAAAAAATTATAGGATATGTGATTCACAATAATTTGAAAAATTACTACAAGACGTCTGTCACACCCACTTGTTCCTGCTGTACATGCCCCCTGCTTGCTGATGCAAAGATAAAGGGCTTACGAGAGACAAGGCTTTATGTGTCACATCCATAATTTCTGTTACATATCTCTCCCACTTTACAATGAAAAAGCGACACATATTTTTAGTTACCACACATATCTGAACTATATACTTAGGCTTAACCCTTTAGAGTACACTGAGGGAAGAACTACTACCCTTAACATTTTGTGCAAAAAACACTGGATAAATATTTTGGCCTTATTAATAGTAATGACTAGATATTTAAATTGTTAAATAATATATATTAAAGATTGGCCATTTATATGTTGAGGTCTCTGATACCATTAATGATCATTTTCATAAGTATGGTGTATATACAAGTACTGAATTATTTGCAGTAAAATGTTGCTCGTAAAATATATCAAAAGCACTATTGTATCGATAGCACAGTGCTACAATATAGTACAGTAAAAATATATGCAAAACTAAAATAATCAAAGATAACTAATATTACAAGTTACCTAAGATTAAACCCTAATGTACATTTCGATAACCATGTCATTCATCATCATCACAGAGTCCTATTACCTAGGTCAGTCTAGTTTGTAAATTATTTTGTAATAGAACCCTCAGATGTTATCAACATGGTCATCAAAATGTGCACAAGGGTTTAATCTTAGGTAACTTGTATTATTAGTTATTTTTGGTTATTTATGTGGCATTGGGATTATTGACAATATTTATTGTTGCTTATAAAGTTACTCTCTTTAGATAGTCAAGGAATTGGATTGATTATTAACTGACATTGTTATTCATTAATTTGTTATTTATATTTGTAAGGCCTTACATTTACCTATTTCATGACAGTTTATTTCTATAAGAAAATACAAACAATAAAAACAAAACGTTGTACTCTTATAAATAGTATAAAACCTCATAAACAAGTTCATTTAGGGCATTTAGAAACAAGTGCAATTTAGTTCAGTATATATATTTTAGTATCCTCTTCTGCCTTTCTCAACATTTGAAGGTAAATTGAGACATTCTGAAACGTGTCAACAAAGAACAATGTTTTAACGTTAGGAAAGGCAGAAGAGGACAGTCAAAATGTATGTCAATATTCTTAATGGCAAGAAAGATGATTACATTAACACATTCAGCACAGCGGCGATATTGGAGATCTCATCAAACTACTGCCTGTTTTTCGTCAACTTCCATATATGACGACAGTTGAATTATTGAAATGCTATCCGGGTTGCATAGCTTGTCATTGCATATAATTATTGTGTCCATTGTTTTCATCTCAATAATTTTATTTCTACCATATACAGGTTTATTGGGGACATCAAAACAGTGTATTAGACTTTAAAATATTGTTTTATTTATCAAGTTATTTAAAAAAAAGAAATACAAATGATAAAATACTGTATGGCAAATAATAAAACTCAATAAAAAAGACAGAAAAAAGATAATTTACATAAAAATCTAAAATACCTACTACTAAAATATACTTCATACTAATATTAATCACTCAACTTTTAACTCTGAATGTTTGTGTCATGTATTTCAAAAAGTGATAAGAGATCGATAATGTAAATGCAGACATAGATAATGCATATGTCATGTCCAAGACTATTTATAGCCGAGGTTAGCTGACATTTGTTTACTACAACCTTATGATGACACATTAGGTTTTCGGGTACCCAAACATTTTGTCAATGACTCATATTTACAGTAGTCTGTTCCCACCTCGAGTAGGTTCATTTACTCTAATAGCACAGTTATCGTTTATTCTTGCATTAATTCAGAAAGCTTAGCTTATTTTTTCGATCGTTGTTATTACCGGATATTTTGCCGCGTTAAGTGGTTAAAACTAAAAAAATCATTCAAATATAAAAGTTAAACCAAATGAAATCTGTTTATGAAACTCCCTTAAGCATTGTTTCAATTGATGCATCAAAAAGTTAACTTGGGATGGTCGGATTTAAAAACTACTCAGGCACAATGTTCTCCAAACTCTTCTGAAGCACTAACGTAAAAATCAAACCTTTATACTAACACTTATCGACACTAGAGAAGTTTTAATTAAACTGGAAATGAGCATGCCGGTGTACTCGCCATCTCTCAGAAGGGGAGCGAGGAGCGCACCAGCACGCTCTCAGTGCTTCGCAAGCGAACCCAGAGCGTGCCGGTATGCTAGCCGTGCTGAACATGTTAAGTAGTTCAGTATAATTAGGAAAAAGATAAAGCACAAACTAACTCAAAAATCAGCTGCCATAACCTCATATATTTACCATACTGTGGGCTGTACTTGTTTAGCATACAATTAGAAACATGACCAAACTGAGACTGGATAAGCCATGGTTCCTCTCCAATCTCACCATCCACCAATCCTTCTGCACCAACCCTTGCTGTTGTTGTCAGATCCCTCTCGTCCAAGCTTCTCAGCAGTGCCGAACTATCGAACTATTCATATATAAGGGATCTGAGTAACTCTGTTCAAAACCCCCTTATTTTCTAATGCTACCCCAAGGTTCTCCTTAATCCCCCATAACACCTTCTTCACTCCTATATCCTTCCTTCTGCCTCAGGTTAAAACTTAGATTAAGTCACCTTTGTAAGTGTATAACTCATAAGTTTGTATGCACATAGCGTTTAAGGTTTCTGTATATTTCCCCTAAAATGCTAGTCTTAAATCTAAGTCTCCTCTAGTCACAAGTTCCTTTTGCTAGCAGTAGATTAGTTCTAAGGTAGGTTTTAAGTTGAACACTGACAAACTCCTTTCTCATTGTATCTATGTTTCCATAATTGTAACTTAGTTCTAAGGTAGGTTTTAAGTTGAACACTGACAAACTCCTTTCTCATTGTATCTATGTTTCCATAATTGTAACTTAGTTCTAAGGTAGGTTTTAAGTTGAACACTGACAAACTCCTTTCTCATTGTATCTATGTTTCCATAGTTGTAACTTAGTTCTAGGTACTTTTTGTTAGCAGTAAGGTACCCTGAAGCCCCTCTACTCATAAAATCTTTTTGTTAGCTGTAAGATAGTTTTAAGGTAGCAACTACAACACTGTATCTTTCTTCTGTCTGGAAATTCAATGTAAATATTTAATTTAATTTGACTCTGTTAAATTCATTAACACACGCTTCTATGCCCCAAACACATATTTTTTCGCATGTCTAATTTGTAAAAAGTAATGTAAATGCATTATTTGTGTAATTACATAAATTATTAAAGTTCTATTAATATATTTCATTATTATATAAAATATAGGGCAATCATGAATAGGATTTGTCAAAGATAAGAGACTAGAAATAAAACACACATACCCAACAATTTTCCTTAGCTGTGCTTCGGCTGCACTTGCTACAGCAATTCTGTTGTCTGCCGCTGCGATGACAAGGGGACAGAAAGCTTCTTCATCCCTAAGAGCATCGCTTGAAAGAAATTTTATCACACCCATCTTTAACTGCAACAAGTCACAAAATTAATTCAGATGACTAAATATTTAACAATACATTAAAACAGCAAATAAAATGATAAAAACTGTTTCTAAATAACTTTAAGGTAACAATAAGAAAAGTAAATATCTACGGAACTAAGTAGGAAATATAATGAATCTATTGTACTTCAGAGTACTATAAATAAAGATAAATTATGGGCAGGTTACCTAATGTAGACTAACTCGCCAAGCTCATACAGAGGTGTCTAACCATTACCCGATTTTTTAAAATAACCAACCATCTACATAATTAGGCTGAAAATTTTCAAATCCAAAATTTTATCCTAAGTATTTTTGGTAACTACAAAGAAGTATTTTCAATAACTGAAGTGTTTTTTTTTCAATTCCTTCTATTACTTTATACTATCCTTATATATATCTTGATCATTAATAAAATACTTTTTATTCATCCACTCAAGTTCAAATACAATTTTTTAAGTTGTAGTTAATGGCACTTGATGTTAATGCAGTTTTTTTCAAATATGAATTCATTAATTAAATTCAAAATGTTTTATTTTTTTACGGAAAAAAACAATTCACAAAAAGGGCAAGGAATGCAATATATTTTTATTTAATGTTTGTTAATACCTGTTAATTTTTTTATATAGGCTAATGACAGATCACAGACAATTTTGCTTTTTTAAACACTTAACGTTTTGAATTTCTTTCCGAAATTCCTTTTCAAGAACTCAGTTTTAATTAAACAATTATACAACATAACTTACGATTTATAAAATACATAACATTATATAAAACATAATGAAAATCAACAAATTATAAAACTGCTAATAAATATCACAATAAAACAGACAAATCACAGATACATACACTAACACATCTATTATTAATAACATAGTCAACATTTTAAATTTTTAAAATCACACAATCATTCTAATATATATACATTTAAGTGACAGGTACATATATATACCTCAAGTGACCAAAAAACCTACAAAAATGTTAAATTTCACTTATAATTTCATTACTAAAGATTCATAAGCAGATAGAAAATCATTTAATTCTGTCGTTTTATTCAATGAATTTACCTTGTTTTTTTATATACCACATTTCCGCAAAGCTCCTCTTTTTCCAATCCCATTTTTAAACACTCAACGTTTTTAATGTACTGAGATAATCAACAGTAAATGGACTGGGATAATATAGATATTTTACATAAGGAAAGGGATTGAAAAAAGAGGAGCTTTGTGGAAATGTGGTATATAAAAAAACAAGGAAAAAATGCATTGAATAAAACGACAGAATTAAATGATTTTCTATCTGCTTATGAATCTTTAGTTATGAAATTATAAGTGAAATTTAACATTTTTGTAGTTTTTTTGGTTACTCGAGGTAATGTATATATATGAGAATGATTGTGTGGTTTTAAAAATTTAAAATGTTGACTCTGTTATTAATAGTAAATGTGTTAGTGTATGTATCTATGATTTGTCTGTTTTATTGTGATAGAAAAAATTTTGACTTGTAAATGGATATTTATTAAGTGTTTTATAATTTGTTAACTTTTATTATGTTTTATATAATGTTATGTATTTTATAAATTGTGAGTTATGTTGTATAATCGTTTAATTAAAACTGAGCTATAACTGTATAAAACAACTGTGGCGTAATATTTAACATAAATAAATGAAACCTCTCAACCACAAATAACTTTCTTCATTTTCATTGTATTTTCATTGTAAATTACCTCTGAGGATGATTGCTATGCAATCGAAATGTACATAAGGTTTTAAATAAAAGAAGAAAGTTATTTGTGATTGAGAGGTTTCATTTATTTATGTTAAAACTGAGCTATTGAAAAGGAATTTCAGAAAGAAATTCGAAACGTTGAGTGTTTAAAAAAGCATAAATTGTCTGTGATCTGTCATTAGCTTATATAAAAAAAGAATGCAATATAGTTATTTTGTTCCATTTGGCCTAAAATAAGAAACAACAAAGCAATAGCTGGCTACACTAACTCATCTACAGAAGATACAAGGTCTTCTTTGGGAACAAATCAAACTAAAGGTTGCCTTAGCACTACCGGGCAATATTACAAAAGCCCACCTTCAATTGTAGTTGAGGAATGCCACAATGGAGCTAATTCAGTCAACATATCTTAACTCCAGCCTTATTTACACTGACGACCCATTTGACCTGAAGAATAACAAAGCTGACTACTTTAACCCGTCTACAGAAGATACATTCTACGTGCCAGCAGACTCAATTTCTAGAATTATTAGCAATAAATGTTGCTTTGGTGAGCTGCCTTCACCTTGAGAAGAAACACATCTGCATTCTGACCGATTCCAAATCAGTACTGGATGCTGTAATCAAATCTACCCCAGGAGACTACAATTTCAGAGATAGTGAATTAAAGGACATCTTGAAAAAATTAATAAAGAAGACTATTGCTCTCCAATAGATTCCTGATAGCTCCAGTGTAGTTGGAAATGAGAAGGCAGACAAAAGAGCTAAATTTTCATCTATCATGAAACGTACTGGAGTTCCCAAACTCTCGCTTGGCAAATGCCGAAGAAAAGGTAGAAAAATTTTTCGGGAGAAGTGGGTTGAACCCTGGAGATTGGAATCTACTGATAGATCATTATTTAACATTCAGAGAGAACCCGCAAGCCCATCAATTGATTGCGATGTCCCAAGATCCACGACTGTGTTTGCAGCACGTGCTTGAATCGGCCACATCGTTACTCAAGCCTACCTCCAACGCTTCAACCTCAGCGATAGCGTAATATGCCAGAGGTGTCACACTGAAGTAGAGACTTTGCATCATAGATTGCTACTCTGAGCAATACAGAGAAAGCTGAAATTAAAACTCAGAGGGGCATTGGGATTGATAAGACCTGACAAACAGGGATTACTGGGCACTGGGCATCGGGTCGTCGGTGTCTCCTTATGCTGTATACCCATACCAAGAAGTAAATAAAATAAGAGATAACATATGTAGTGGAACAGTTGTTTTACTACAGGTTATGTTACTTTATTTATGTTATTTGTAATTATTTAATAAAAATTAACAAAAACAAAATTTTCCTTTGTTGACGCAAGTAGGATTGATTTTTAATCATTTTTGTTTTTATCACTTGTTTAATCATTTATTTTTTTGTTATTATCAACTCAAACACCAGTCTGCGAAGGGTATATAGTAACATTAGTTGATCTTCAAGCTATTAACTGTGTGTAATAAGACTACACTTGTATCATTTGGAATTGTACTAAGTAATTTTGTATTGTTATACGAGGGCTATTCAGAAAGTAAGGAACGTTTTTTAATAAAAAAAAAAGTACAATAAAAACTTTTTATTATATACATCTGAAAAAGCAACTAAAATACTACTTTTCTACGTAGTCGCCAAACAATGAGACATTTATCGTAGCGGTGGACAAGCTTGGAAATTCCTTCATCATAGAAGTCTGCTGCCTGCGATGTCAGCCACTCAGTGACGTGCGCCTTGAGCTTCGCGTCGTTGTGAAAGCGCTGTGTTGCTAGCCAGGTCTTCATTCTTGGAAACAAGTGAAAATCGCTTGGTGCAAGGTCAGGACTATAGGGCGGATGACGAAAAACCTCCCATTTGAATGACTCAAGTTCTTTGGTGCGGTTTGCTGTGTGAGGTCGGGCATTGTCATGCACAAACAAAATTTTTGACGTCAAATTCCCTCGGCGCTTGTTTTGAACAGCTCTCCTAAAGTTGCGCAAAGTTTCACAGTACCGGTCAGAGTTTATTGTTGCACCACGTTAAAGAAAGTCAATAAGAAGCACACCTTGCCTGTCCCAAAAAACCGTCGTCATAATCTTCCTTGCTGAAAATTTTTGCAAACATTTTCTTGGATTTTTTGGGGGAGCTTGTGTGCCCCCACTCCATGGACTGTAATTTTGTTTCGCAATTAATGTGTTTTACCCATGTCTCATCACCAGTTACGATGCGATCCAGTAGTGAATCACCATGTCTGTTGTAGGCATCCAGAAATGTCAAATTTGCCTCCATTTGCTGACTTTTATGGCAGTCAGTGAGCATTTTCGGCACCCATCTTACACAAAATTTGTGGTAGCCTAACCTTTGTGTGACAATTTCAAACTACAAAGTCCGTGAAAGATCCGTTATCGTGAATCAGCTGTTTTCGCGAACCTTTTCATCAACTTTAGCGACCAGTTCATCAGTCACAATGCTTGGGTGTCCGCTCTTCGCTTCGTCATGAACTTCAGTTCAGCCATTTTTAAACTGAATGCACCATTTTCTCACAGAACTTTCATTCATTACGTTGTATCCGTAAACTTCACACACTTGGCGATAAATGTCTATCGGTTTTAAGTTTTTTGGCAACAAAAACCGTATCACTGACCGCACCTCACAACTGGCGGGATTTTCAGTTGCAGCGCACATCTTCAGTTGAAATTGCGAAAAATCGGGCAACGCAGAAATGTTCCCGTTGTCACTGCTGGACGCCGACTGAGTTGCCGAGTGCGCAGGCACCAAAATGTACGAGATCGGCGTGCGCCTAGCGGCGTCAGACAGAAACGTTCCTTACTTTCTGAATAGCCCTCATATTTGTATACTATTTCTATCCACTTATAGACTAAATCAATCAATATTTATGTGTACCTCTTCCAGCACTTGAGGAGTTAAGGTCAAGTGACTCAGCTCATTCACAATTCTGTTGTATGTATACGCGCTCATTCCAGGTGGTAAAGGCGGAATAGCTGCCCAACTAAATAAACAAATACAACTTTCATTAAATGAAACATTCAATCAAACCTATAGCTATGGTTTGAAGTATGACATCATTGCATCATTGTCTCCTAAATACTACAACCTAAGTATAAGAATAAATAAGATGGCATTAATTGTGTCCATGTACTTCTTACAAATCTGAACATGTTTTCTGTTTCGTTGACACTATTCGTACTCAAAAAGACTGTTCAGCTTTCAAAAATGAATCCTGACATTGAAAACTGTTTATATTCCTTTAAACTGATACAAGAACTTGGTTCTATCACAAATGGATAATAGATGAATAGTTTTAGGTGTTTAACCTAAAAGCAGTAAACTTTTCTACACAAAGTAGTAACCTTTATTGTGATTTTAATTATAATTTTTTTCTTAGAATTAGATTTATAACAATGAAAACATTTTAAACTTGCTAATATACTTGTATTTTCATTATTCTATAAATTTTACCATCACAATAAATTGAAGCTCTAGCCTAAGGTGAGTGTGAAAATATCAATTTATATTTTCCGACAAAATGTTGCTTAGAACTCTAAAATTTGTTTTTACAAAAGCAAAATACTAGGGATAAAAATCTTCATTTATATGCTACAGAAAATTATTTTCACTGTTATTTTCTTTCAGAGTATACAACCTGAAAATTGTGTCAGTTAAAGGATTTTTTAAATCAATTATTGTCCTATGTTACAATCATGCTAGTAAACTCGATAATTCTATCTGTAAATAGACGTTGATATCATCATAGGCCCATCAGTGTAATTCCATACGTCTAAATGACACTAGCAAAAGGGTTAAGGTTATTTTTTAAACATTCGTTCATTTAAGATTTAATGTTCAGTAGAAACTCACAAATTCCTCATATTAGAGAAAAAAGAGTAACAAATTACATAAATAGATTAATTATAACATGAGAAAAGATTTGCATATTATAGATTTAAATTTAAAGGTAAATTTTAAAAGGAAATACAAGAATAATTTATTTTAAAAAAGCTGTATGAAACATGCAAATTATGAACATGGTATATAATTATATTCAGTCCGAATGCCTGTTACCTGCTTATAACATCTCCAGAGCTCAGTATTACCCAGAGTACCTGAAAGTTTACCATAAATATGTTGACAAAAGAATATAATTTCCCTATAGCCACTCATCTGTCAACTGATGACTGAAATATAATGATAATTCGTTTATCAATCAATAAGTGCTTGTCTTAACAACCTTAGCATGTAGTCAGTTGTGTTTCACATTTTGCAAATAGTATATCATGATAACACTGTAAATATATTTTGTTAATTAACTCATGAGTTAATTTTGTTTATAGCAATGACTTGAAGTATTTCAAGCTACATGTTCTATTAATGTAGGCAGTTTCCTTCCCTCAACCATAAAACCAGGAGCACTTATTCACAATCTTTTCTCGTGCTTCATTATAGTAACAATAACTGATTAAATTAGAGTCTAATTTAAACACTTTTAAATGTTTTAAAAACTTACCTATAGTAGCACTTACTTTGTTTGTTGAGGACGGCCGTTTCGGGAGATGTGTCCCATTGTCAGCTAAGACCGTAACTGATCTCAAGGTTTACGTAGGTTAGGGTGGGGGTGGGATATTATGAGAGTGTGGGCGTATTTTGTGTGTATTAGGAGTTATGATGTCAAAAGGAGTGTGTGAGTTGTGATGTAATTGTATATTGAGTATGTGTGTAGGTTGTAGTTTGAAGTGTCTGTATATTTCGTATTGTTCGGTTGTGTAGTGTTGGTTATTTCTGTGTTGTTTATAAAGAATTTGTATGTTAGGTGTTATGTCTATTTTTTAGGCGGTTGTATAATTTGTCAATCATTGTAGGGTTGTATCCGTTGACATCTAACCTACAAATTCTTCATAAACAATACAGAAATAACCAATGCTACACAACCGAACAATACGAAATATACAGACACTTCAAACTACACCCTACACACATACTCAATACACAATTACATCACAACTCACACGCACTTTTTGACATCATAACTCCTAATACACACAAAATACACCCACACCCCCATTATATCCCACCCCCACCCTAACCTACGTAAACCTTGAGATCAGTTACAGTCTGAGCTGACAATGGGACACATCTCCCGAAACGGCCGTCCTCAACAAACAAAGTAATTGCTACTATAGGCAAGTTTTTAAAACATTTAAAAGTGTTTAGTGATTACTAGTAGATCGCGTGAAGATGGAATCAACAATTGTCTAATTTAAATAAAATTAATTTTACCAATGCAATTTTTGTAGCAAAATTAATGATAAAATACTGTCAAATCTTCTAGCTCCAATCAGCCAGACAAATTATAGAACACGTTCAATTACCAATCAAATGACAAACAAATTAGCAATACTGTGTTACAATTATTTGGTAACGCCATTTTTATCAGGCATTCAGAAAAACTTACCCATAAGGCATGAGCAAAGTATCCTGAAGAATTTGTAAGAATTGTTTTGCAACAGTTGGCTTTTCATGAAGATTAAGAAACAACTTCCGTTTAGCAGGATCCGAAGACCACTGGATATTTCCTACTGCAGTCATTGCTAAAACCATTAGGCTTCGAAAAAAACAAAAAAATTATTAGTAATACTTATAAATATTAAGCCTTAAATTACTGATTCAGAGTAAAAAAAATCTTTAAAAAATTTTTACTATTAATTTTTTTTATCCTGTCAACATCCTGAAAAATAACCTGGCAGGCTGCAATGATATTCTACGAGATTTGATGGCCACTTTATTTAATAACATCAAAAGCAAAACAAGTGAAAACAACGCAAGTTCTAATACACAGTTTGGCTTACAACACTGTTAGCAAGCTTTTGTCACATGTTGAAAATTGGAATGAATTTTCATTTACAGACATTGTCTTATTTACGAAATTTACAATCATTGTATGAAAAAAATGAAAGATTAGCAGTAAAAAATTTAAATGAAAGACTTTAAAGCAAAGGCTAAATATTTTTTTACGTAAAAATTATTTTAGTCTTTTTGTAAATTAATAAAAATATGGTAATTAGTTAATATTTCATTTTGTAGGTTATATTTATTTCAGTAAACCTGTAAAACATACTTAATAGAGTATCTTTATGAAGATTAAACTTGGTTAAATAATTTTTACAAGTAACTCAGATTCAGTAAATAATTCTTGCACAAATTAATGAAAATTATTGGAACTAAATTGTATTAAAAAATATCCAATTAATAAGTTTTGCTTGCTTAAATATTATTGAAAAGATTATAGTGGCTATTACTTATCATGGTTCTGTTGTGGGTTTCTTAAGAGAATAGAAATAAAGAATGCCATTTAAATAATTACAGCTATAACTTTTATAATTTATTTATGAGTTTAAAACACCGAAATATATTTTAAATACTACTAGTTGAGAACAAAACATGATCTGTTTGTTAACTAGTGCAGTGTTTCTCAAAATGTCTCTGTAGTTTTCATTACTTTATTCCTGAATATTAAGAGACAGATCCCAAGAATCCAAGACTCACTAGGAAGGTTTGTATCTCCAATCCATAGCCAACCATTTAAACCACAAAATTACTATACGGTTAAACTTACTATATGGTAAAATAAATCAATATTTCACAGGTATTTTTAAAATATTTATTCACTATATTACTCAGAAAAAACCTGTATATAAATAAACACCACATATCTAACTTGCTAATCGTTATCAGGTAACAAATTACGCTTATTTTTAATGAAAGTTTTGTAAACTGCACTGATTTGTTTTATTCAAATAACAATTTGACAAAATACAGTTTTGTCAAACAATTCTGTCTTTGATGAAAACTGAAATCTCAATTAAAATTCAAATAACTCACATAATTTGTTATAGCTTACCTGTCCTTATGGGCTTGTGGTTTATCTTCAATGGAATGAAGCAGAAGAGGTAATAATTCTGCTTGCTTTGACACAGGCAATCTTGGAAACCCCATTTTAATATAAATTATGGTAAAGTTCTGCAGAAAACACCATATAATTCTAAATTATTATGAACTTATAACAATTTCTTCACTTAAATATAAAAACCAAAATATATTTCATAACATTGGAAAAACTAGTGTAAATTCATATAAAGCTTTTTATCAAGCAGTGATGAGGCTATATTTAGACGAGTCAATGATAAATCAAAATTAACAAAATTAAAAACAGTATATTTTCAAGTATATGAAAAAACAAACTTATAAAGTTCATCTTCCATTATTGGTTGGAAGAAAGATGAAAGTAGTCATGAAAAAAGCAGTGATTTTCTGTTGTCAGATAATCTGACTTAGTATCGCAGCTAAATTAATACATGCCTACTCTAACAGCTGACTATACCCGCTCTGTTAGCGGAGAAACTTATCTCTCAGCCTCAAGTATCTGTTGTAAGCTCAGCACCCTCAACAGAATCCTAAGATGTAGATGTATTCTGTGGTCAGAACATCTGACTTTGTACTGCAGCTAAACTAACACATGCCTACTCTAACAGCTGACTATACCCGCTCCGTTAGCGGAGAAACTTATCTCTCAGCCTCAAGTATCTGTTGTAAGCTCAGCACCCTCAACAGAATCCTAAGATGTAGATGTATTCTGTGGTCAGAACATCTGATTTATTACTGAAGTTAAACTAACACACGCCTACTCCAACAACTGACTATACCCACTGTGTTAGCTATACAAACTTGTCTCTCAGTCTCACGAATCTGTTGTATGCTCAGTACCCTCAACAAAACCCAAAGATGTAGATGTAGAATTTTTTTATTGATAAGACCATGTTACTACAATAATGATCTTTCTTAATATTTAAACTATGTTACTAGTCACAACTAAGTGGCAAAAGAACAGTTACGTTGTAATATGTTAAACGACTTAACATTAATAAACTTGGCAAGTTGTTAATTTTAATGTAAAAGTTTAGCGGATCATAATAGACAAGAAAGTTTAGAAAATTTTAATCACTGTCACAGATGATAGTAAAGTAATTTTTAAACAGAAATAGTATTAGTTTTCAAAGTAAACATTTTTACACAAACTATCTAATATGTCATCTCTGCTAGAAGAGAATGAATTACATAAAATGAGAAATTATTGTCTTCTGAATTATCTAGTTTAGATTGTATTAAGTTAATTTATGTGTTTAAGAAGAAAATTTGTGACGAATATTTAACAAAAAATGCTAATTTACATTGTATTTATGATTTAAAACTTCATCAGTTAACTTAAAAATTTCCTATAACATGATTCAGAACTTTACTTCTTTGCACAGGCATCCCGCTTCAAGAGCAGCCGATAGCCCAATGTCCACGGTATATTATCCTTGCCAGCCCCCAATCATTCATCATGATTTAGAAAAAAAAGTAATCTATTTTTTTGTTTATCATAAAACTGAATAACTGCCAAAGCCTATTTTATTTAAAATTTCAAAACCTGCTTGAAAATTTAACAATGCATAGACACTATTCACCTAAATATTTTTAAAAGAACTTACTGTAATAAATGGGGTGGATAAAGGATCTTGATACTGCATCAGTAAAGAATCAACAGGAAGCTGAACTTGAGGCCTGGTTTTAACTCGTTTATTTATGTGAGACAGCAATTCCAAGACCTATGAAAATAAAATATTTTTTATTTACTACCATATGACATAGTAAAAATGTAATAATGTATAATGTAAAAATTAATAACTTTATAAGAAATGCACATTTTTATAAAATCTGTAACAGTTTATAAACATAATTTTTTCTTTGTTTTACTAAAATTTTCATGTGTTTTATAAAAAAATAATACAATTTTGCATTTTTTAGATTATCAATTTTATTTTATTAACACTTTCGACATGTCTTGTATTTATTTCAAAATCCTTGGAAGGTGAAATGCCACATTCAGAGATATTTTTTTCTCATTTCCCTAGGCTTTTTTTATACAATACAAGAATACTAACCTAGTATTAATAGGTAAATCTATTACACAACCGTCAACAACTTGTACAATTACACCTCTAAATAAATCATTAATTAAGAGATATGAGAGTATACAAACTTTTAAGTAAGAATAATAACAACAATGTTTTTTAAAAATTTGAAAATACCAAGTCATATTCAAAAGTAGAATAGATCAGGGGAGAAATATGAACAAATTATAAATTTTATATCCAATTTCTCACTAAATTTTGTTTCCATTTCTATCTTATAAACTTAATAAAACACAGAAAGTTTTGTGGAATTTAAACATTTAAGGAACCAGTAACTCAATGAAATAGGAAATACAATATATGTGATACTAGATGGTTCCTAGTGAATTTAACACGGTTGAAGTAACAATATTAAAAGAAAATGTGGAAACTAAAAATACAAACCTGATCTGAGGCATTGCCCTTGAGATCGATCACAGAAACATATATCACTTATATTTGTATAAAAGAGTTATAAGAATTATCTAACGGTAGGGTGAAATTACTAACTCTTATTTTAATTATATTATAGTAACCCTTGAGTTTTGTAGTCCTCCGAAAAAGTTCGGATAGTCATAAACTATTGTTTAAGTGATTAACTATAGTAACATTTACTAAGTAGATAGTAATACAACACCAAAGAGCTAGTACAGTGTTATTATTATTTGCTCTACAAAAATATATGTATATTGAATTTATGTAACTTGTAACAAAACAAATTTTAAAATGTATGTAATTTTTGCAGTTAAAGTTACAAGTTAGTACTCTTTTACAAATTACAATATAACTGTTATTAGCTATCCTATAATATTAAATTATAAAAGAAGACAAGAGAAATTA
Organism: Prosapia bicincta; assembly: GCA_036971475.1. Lineage (NCBI taxonomy): Eukaryota > Metazoa > Arthropoda > Insecta > Hemiptera > Cercopidae > Prosapia > Prosapia bicincta. The sequence continues at coordinate 12,170,927 of JBAIZL010000011.1, read as the reverse complement.
AAAATGATAAGCCATGATTAGTATTAATAAACCAAAAATCTAAATAAAATATATCAAAATACTTTGTAAGAAATTAAAAATACTTAAAATGTTTTAAAATATAAAATATCCATTATTGTATTATTTTTTTTGTATTAAGCTATCAGCCAGTACAACTATTGAATAAATGAATAGGAAAAGATTGTGAATACAAATAGGCATTTAAAAACTACCAAAGGTAGACATATAAAACCTCTACTAGATGTTATAAAATGGATCAAGGGATTACATGAGCAGGGTCTTGTACTCTATTGTAGTTATAGAGAAGTGTCCACCCCTTATATATATATATATATATATATATATATATATATATATATATATATATATATATATATATATATATATATGTATGTATGTATGTATAGATATAAATATATATACGTTGGTTCTAGTAGAGCTTAAAGCTTATTTAGGAACTTTTGGACTAGATAGGAGACTGACAGACCTAATGGCAATAGTCAAAAACTGCAGTCTCTTGGAAATAAATAAATAGACACATAAAAACTTATCAAACTATTAAAATATTTTGATTAAACAATGATCTTTGTCAATCAAAAAAGAGAAAAAGAAAAAAAACACACACACACACACACACACACACACACACGCACGCACGCACACACACACACACACACACACACACACACACATACACACACACACACACACACACACACACACACACACACACACACACACACACACACATATATATATATATATATATATATATATATATATATATATATATATATATATATATATATGTATACAAATCTTAGTCTGTGTAAAATGCTATGCAAATGGTAAACAGTCAAATCATTGATCTAAATACAGGTATTTAGGTATTTTGAAACTATTTTAAATGGAGATATTTGACTATGTCTTACCTTCATCCTAACATCTTCATTTTGACTTCCAAGTTTCAACAGAACTGGAGATAAAAATTTGGAAATTGAATTTTCAAGCTGATCATCTGTATTAGCTGATCCAATTCTAAGAAATACTCGCTCTAGTAACACTGTACAGAGACATTCAAATACAAATACAGAAACTCATTTCATGCTCATTGATCTTTACAAAGTATATAACAATATTCATATTTGAAATTATCGTAACTTTATATAGTACTGCATTAGCTATAACCAATTACTACAATTTATATAAAATATATAAATACAATAAAACATATTTATATTTAAATAACTGTTATGAGAAACAGAAATGTTTACAAAAAAGATTCTTATTGTTTAAACTTAACAGGTTTAATATTGCATTTTCCGGTTTTTGTTTCCCCTAAGATTGAAGGCAGTTTCTCGATATGTCTCATTGTCACCTCAGACTATATAGTCTAAAACACTAACAGCGATCCTCATTTAAAAAAAAGTGCTACTATAAGCAAGTGTCACTTGTTAATACATGTCAAAGTGCTGTGTAAACAATCAACTTAGCATAAGGCTTGTCGCACACTGGATCCGTTCAGTTCAGTCCGCTCCGTTCCGGCAGTTTTCCCGTTCAGTCCACTCAGTTCAGTCGTTGAGTTTGAGCGCCAATCTCCAGTGGACAATAAACACTGTCAATGTTTGCATGTAAATTCTTTGTGTCGGCTTTTCCGATTGTGCAATTATGAGTTCCAGCAGTAGTGATTAAGAACTGTTGTAATAGCATTGACACTAGCTGCAAAAGAGGACGATCAAGTATCAAGGAAAATAAAATTTGGGTGCACAGTATTAATGTCGCACAGGATAGTGAGGGGGAGTATCCTCCTTCATTGTGAAATTATAATAATCCTTGTGTAACAGGTCGAACAACATTGGATATGACTGTACTGCTGAAATAAATCGTTCATCAAAACTCATCTTAAAAATAAATAAATGAACAATCCAATAATCACAGCGCTGCGAACATGTCTGTGTCAGACCGCCCGAGTTCAGTTGCACAGCATTACAGACTATCTGTACTCTGCGCATGCGCGGCGTCTCAGTCCTTCCATCGCATCTGCAGAAATAGCTCGCTGACCAAACGGATGCAGTGTGCTGTTCTACATTTGATTAAATTGTTTCCAAATTTTGGCGGAAGCGACTGAGCTGAGTGGACGGAACTGAACGGATCCAGTGTGCGACAAGCCTAAGTTGAAAGTGGAATCATATAAGTTTCTAATAAGTTTTACTGGCTCTATACTGGAATACATTAATCCAATATAAATGTTTTGAAAATATGTTTTTGAACAATGTTATACTTTAATCTCAAGTGGTGAACAATAACCAAGTAAAATTATACAACATCAAATATTAACACTTTCAAGTCTATGCCTGAGTATAAATCGGGCCATTGAGTTAACACTGGTTGACTACGCCCAGAGACAACGTCTCTAGTTCGGGTTCCTGTATTTATTTCCACAGCAATGTAATTCCTGCATATTCTCAGTTTCGTAGATATCGTTTTTTATATTATATATTGGTTATTCTACTTTAAATGTTTTTACCTTTAGGCCATTCAGAGTTTATTTTATGAACAAAAACTTATTTGATTAAGTGAGGCGACCAATAGCTACCAGACATTTGTTTGACAGATGCTGGTTTGGTCAGATAAAGTGTTTTATTAGTGCATGTTGTTTAGTGTTGCAAGTTTATTGTTGTTTATTCTAAATCTTAAATATTTGTCATTTGTTTATTTAATTTGTAGTTTGTGTAAGTTTTGTTTATGCTTCTAAGTGTGTTGTTTTTTGCTTAAAATTTATCTTTCACTTATTTATTATATTTAGTTTTTTTGTTAGAGATATTACGTTATAGATATAATGGCTAAAGACACTTTCAGAAGCAATTCAATATGAGATGTGTTGATTTTAGACAGTAACAATGACAGTGAAACCTATCTTGACCGAAGAACAATCAACTTATCTTTCATTCATGAACTGAAAGGAATTGTAAATGGCCCAATTTTAGAGAGTTATATTTATAAAAGAAATATTTCTAAATTACACTTTTTTAAGCTTTAAAATGATATAAAACATATTTATTTTCATTATAATGTAAAACATGTAGAGTGAAGTGCAGTGATGTACAGTGGGTAAAAATACAGTCTTAATGACGTTGGTTTTTTTTTAATATTTTCAAATCACTAATTTTAACGTGTAGAACATGAATATCAACTTTTTTCTGCGGAAAACACGGAAAGTTACTTTTTTCACATTCTAAATGTTACTTTGTAATAGCCTTTATAGTGTAAACAAGCCTTATTGACGTTTTTAAAAAAACATTTTTTAATTACTCGTTTTAATGTGTAGAACACAAATATTAACTTTTTACGTGGAAAATACAAAAAGTTCAATTTTTTGCAGATTTTAAATGTTAGTCTGTAATGGCATGTATAGCATGAACCGGCCGCGCAGTAGCTATAGCACACTGCACTACGTCAATTTAATTTAATACTAAACAAAAAATCTAAATATTTAACTTTTGGTTATAATTTTAAACAACATTACACTATACCTACATTAAAATATACTTATGAAGTATCCAGTCAGGATAGATTTGGTTATAATTTTATTCAACATTTTACTATATACCTACATTAAAATACACCTATGAAATATCCAGCCAGGATGGATTTGGTTATAATTGTATTCAACATAACCATCTACCTACATTTAAGTATACCTACGAAGTAGCCAGTTAGGATAGATTTAGTTACAATTTTATATAACATTACTATTTACCTATATTAAAATATACCTCTGAAGTATCCAGTCAGGATAGATTTGGTTGTAATTTTCTGCATCAGCAATAAGTTTAAATATTTCCCAAAATTACAACCAAATCTATCCTGACTGGATACTATATAGGTATATTTTAATATAGGTATATAGAAATGTTGTATAAAATTATAACCAAATCTATCCTGAGTGAATACTTAGTAGGTATATTTTAATGTAGGAATATACTCATGCATAAAATTACAACCAAATCTGGACGTAGTGCAATGGGCATAGCTAATGCACCTCGGTTTACAATATAGGCCTACATGCCATTACAGACTAACATTTAAAATGTGAAAACATAAACTTCTGTATTTTCTGAGGAAAAAATGTTGATGTTTGTGTTCTACAAATTGAAACAAGTAATGTTTTAAAAAAACGTTATTTAGACTATATTTTTACCACATAGTTTTATTTTGTTGACTTTTTTATACTATTTCAAAGGAGCATATATATATATATATATATATGTGTGTGTGTGTGTGAGAGAGAGTAATCAATTCATATGTATATATTTCCTGAAAGCTTGTTTTATTTCCTTTACAACAATGTATATTTTTTTGTAAATATTGTAGTTATTATAAGTCAGGAATTTTTTATATTTTACTTAAAAACCTCCAGGCAGATAGTGACCGGTGACTACTAAGGGGCTAGGCTCGAAAGTGTTAAACAATACATTATACTGCCAGCTCTTCAATTTCACATAACTTTATTACAAATTCTTACAAAATTAGAACTCTAAATTTAAAAGATTCTCACATAATAAACTATAGTCTACACAAAACGAAATATATACTTACCGAGTTCATCTACAGAACTTGTCATCTTACAGCTTTATGAATTTATAAATAGTGTAATAACTTTTAAAGTTCTATATATCTAGATTCTGTGATGTAGGTTATACTTATTTTAAACGATGAGTTTTCAATCATCAGTAATCAACAAAAACCTAACCACAATTAGAGGACTCTATGAGCTGAATCACAAACCATATATTTGAATCTGTTACATGTTATATGGAAGAGAGAGAAATAAAATTAGGATGTGAATTAATCGGGAAGACATAAAGAGTAATGTGAAATATGTAGGGTCATTAAATTTATTGTATATTGTGATCCTTTTTTTCAATTAATTTAAAACACTACAAAGAATTGACTGATATATTATTAAAGATTATGCTGCTGCTTTGCAACAAAAATGTTCATTCAGGGCATAAATAAAAGGAAGCAAAATAATTACTGGGGTATTTATTTCTCCGTGTTATGACTACAATCAAGAACATTTGTATATGTATAAATATATATATAAAACTTACACTCAACTGTATTCTTAAATACAGTACACTAAATATAATATACTTGTTATATAGGTAAGTTGACTTTAGAGGACTTTTAATTACGTGTCCTTATTTTCGAGCAACAGCTGGTCTAAGTTGTACCTGTTAAACAATGAAGATACTGTAATTAATCTTCGAAAGTTAACTCGCATATATGCCAAGTAAGATGCTAGTTTAAGTACATTATAGTGTGCGTGATAAGTGAATCTAGAAAAGAGTGTTGCAAAGATTTATTTAGGCTATACATATATATATATATATATATATATATATATATATATATATATATATATATATATATATATATATATATATATAAACAAAGAGAGAGTATACGATTCTGAGGTTTATTTTGATTACTCCTGGAGGTATCAATTCTCAGAACCTTTAGCATAGATTTATTACAGCATATTTATTTAATAACTACTAACATTAAAACAAGTAATGGTAAATAGCTAATCCAAACAGATTAAAATATTATTCTGTTTAGATAGTCCAGATCCGGTTTACTTGTTTTTGTCATACACAATATCCGATCGAGAAACGAAACGCACACACCTCACGTGAATTTGAATGTAGTTCATTCAAATAACCCATTCTAAAAAGAAATATTCATTTTCTAAGTGTCGATTAGTGAAAAACATGTTGTTAATGTTCCAAATTTAAACTACTGTTTATAGTTTGGAAATTTAAAATTACTTTCTTCATGTTATATTATTAGAGTAACACATGCACTACGGAATAAAATGAAGGACTGACAAATATAGTGTAAGAAATCTTTGAACACGAACTAGTTCTATTCAATAGTTTTTTGTTATATATAGTGTTCCACTTCGGGCGGTATGGTAAAGCTACACTGCGCTTTTGAGTGGAGCAAAATTTAAACTACAGAAAAAATATAATTTCATTTCTGTGGCCATAGCAAAAGGTAGTAGACATTTTTAATCTGTTCGATAACTGCCTTTAAAATAAGTAGTAGTTTTCAGTTACTGGTTTTCATGTGTTTTACAGCTGTTCGTCTGCTTCGTGAATTTGAGTAGGTTAAGTTAGATTCTTTATCTATTTCTTGTTTTCCATTTAATGACTATTTTTTCTACGTGATACTTATGTTTGTGGAATTAATTATGTTTTATGAGTACACTGTTTAACCTATAAATGGTTTTGTACATCTTTCCAATTGAAACAGTATCCACGTTGACATTTAAGGTTATTACCTGGATGGAATTGTCAAAATGTATTTTAACTCTATTTTATTGAAGTAGATTTTACTCTTTGTATAACATACTGGTAAAAATGCAGATTTGTCAACTAATTAATCATGGGTATAAAAACATTTCAAAACAATCACAAGGTTTACTTATTTCTTACATATATTTAAAAACAAATTGATGTTATATTTTTTGCTTTTATTTGAAAAATGTCATACTTTTGCCTTTTTTTTTAAAAAAAAAGGTTATTTCTTCTCTACACACAATCGATAATGGTAAAAATAATTATATGTAATAATGTATAAAATATATAAAAATAATAAACCTGTAGCAATGCCACATTATTCTTCATGAATACAGAATAAATAAAACGTTTAAAAAAATAATGAAAAGGTATTTGTTTCATTTAGATTTAAAAAGAAATATAAAGGTATTTGTTTTATTTAGCCACATAACGTGCCCATGTGTACGATTTTAGCAAAAAAAGTTATACCGGCCAACGCAGAGTCATCAGGGATACGAAAAATTATTACAAGTCCTGCTCATGCCCCAAAAATTATTACAAGTTTTGCTCACGCCCCAAAAATTGATAATTTTGGAAAATTGTAATTCCTCCATATGTGGTGCTAATAGTGCTGGTAAAAATTAACATTACCCACCCTCATTACAATGCTTATAAAAACATGTTCTGAAGCTATATAGGTAATTATTGTTTGTTATTGCCACGGAAGGTTAATTTTATAAACCTATGAAGTATCCAGTCAGGATAGATTTGGTTATAATTGTATACGTTTAACCAAAAGTACACACGTAAAGCTAGAATAGACATCACGTGACAATACCTGATAAAAAGTATTACTTCGCAGAAGTAGATGTCTCATTAGGTAATGTAATGTTGCATAAAATTACAACCAAATCTATCCTGATTGGACACTTTACAGGTATATAGTAATTTATAAAATTACAACCAAATCTATCTTGACTGGAGGCTTTATAGCTATATATATATAAATACACATATACGTAGGTGCGCTGTTGTTACGCAAACATAGATTTCTGTCTACTCCGCACTGAATTCTTTACCAAACTTCAATCTGAAAAAATGATATTTATTTTCCTGAACGAGAGTTTTCGTTATTTTTTTTGTATCCCTGATGGCTTTCTGCATTGGCTGGTATAATATTTTTCCCTAAAATCGTACACATGGGCACGGTAAATAAATACCAACTTAAACAATACACAATTAAAAAAAACTATTTAAATTTTATTAAACGGCACTATGTTATAATATATTGAAATATTGTTACAAAGTATCCAGTTACAATAATTTGGTAAAAAAAATTATGTTTTACTTATTGCATGAGGTAAACTGTTAAAAGGATTAAATGTGCCTCCTTGTTCCTGCAGCGATCATTGTTCCAATGATTAATTTTTATAATAATAAAAATACAAAGATCTATATTAATGTTACAGAATCATATCATTATGGGGTGAAATAATATACAAAACTTAGAAGTGACATTTAAAAAATATATATTTTAAATAATACCATATTGTAAGTTATTCTGAATTATTTTGTAAATTAAAGGAAATATTTTTTTTGTCACGAGCACTGCATGTTTGTTTATAGCATGCTTAAGGACTTAAATATAAAACTGCTAAAATATTATGATGGGTTTGAAAAAAATAGAATTTTTTATAATTTACAAGTCTTAATTTTCAAGTTGGGTCAGAATTGTAGATTAGATAATGTTATCTTACAAATTAATTATTTTCAATTAATTTAGATGAAATACAGGTCTTATTTACTATCTTTTCTACTTTAAAACTTAACATTAAAAGAAATTCTTGTAGTTATAAATATAATGTGCCATTTTAAACGGATTACTAGCAAAGCAAAAACTAAAATGTACAACGTTTTGGTAGGAAAAAAATTAGATTTAGTACCTAAATACGAATAGTAACTCAAATGTGTGAAATAATAAGTTTTGAATCTTTGATTTTCTTGCTTTGATGTAGCAATTAATAATTTTTTATTATATTAATAAGTTTAATTTTTTCAAATTAAAATTATACAAATTAAGAATCATAATTACAAAATTAGTAAGCTATTCGAGAAAAACATAATAAAAAGTAAAACAATATGCAAATTACTCTTTTTAAATTTTATAATTAAAGAATTATAAGCCATTAATTTTTAAATTGGTAAATATAGTTTTGTTTTGTTTTTTCAGGTGCAATTTTTATTGTATGAAGAATCTTATTCCTGCCATATTTTATTGTAATAGTTACAATTACATAGTTTTTTAAGACAAATTTTGGTTACAAATAAATAGAAATGGGAGATTTACTGCAAGTATTTATTTCAATTGGTTTAAAGGAGCAAAAAGCAAAAGAAACTATTAAAAATGAAAATGTGTCAACCAATTTAAAAAGAGCTATAGAGGAGGCTAGTAAGCTAGGTGAAATTAATCCAGATATTGGAATATTATTATATCATTTGGCTTCTAAAATTAAATCTCAAATTACCCATCATATCCCTTTATTGGTAAAATATATATCATTGAAAAAGTTAAATACTCAGCAAAGACTCGATGCTGCTCTAAACTATTTGTTAGAAAATGCTAGCAGTGAAGTTGATATAAAAGCTTTAGAAGAAAGCAGTGGAGTTGGTGTAATTATAACACCAGAACAAATAGAAAGTAGTGTAGAAGCTGTTATACAAAAATACAAAAGTGATATATTAGATAAACGTTATCGTTTCAATACTGGACTAATAATGCAAGATGTAAATACAAAGTTGAAATGGGCTGACGGTAAAATGGTAAAAAATGAAGTCGATTTACAATTATTAGACTTGTTGGGACCTAAAACAGAAGAAGATTTAATACCAGTATCAAAAAAATCCATAAAAACTGTTAAAAGTACACCTGTGTCTAAAAATAAAGATGGAAAAAAAGATGAGAAAGACAATTTAAAAATTGAACATAATGAACTAGAAAGTGATAAACCATATACTATAACCGAGATTATGAGTAAAATTAATTTTCATAATCCTGGAGAAAATTATATGACTGATGGTTATGTTGTTACTCCAAATACAATGAAGTTACTGGAAGAACATGTTAAAATAACAAATGGCCAAGTTCGTACAAGATTTCCTCCGGAGCCAAATGGAATTTTACACATTGGTCATGCTAAAGCAATAAATATTAACTTTGGTTATGCAGCTGCAAAAAATGGAATTTGTTTTCTGCGTTATGATGATACAAACCCTGAAAAAGAGGAAGAACAGTTTTTTATTGGTATACGTGACATGGTGGAGTGGTTAGGCTACAAACCTTTTAAAGTAACACATTCATCGGATTATTTTGATCAGTTATACGAATGGGCTGTTGTCCTTATTAATAAAGGCTTAGCATACATTTGTCATCAAAAAGCTGAAGATATGAAGGGATTTAACCCTCCTCCTTCGCCTTGGAGAGATCGTCCTATTGATGAAAGTCTTCAGCTCTTTGAAGACATGAAATGCGGCAAGATCGATGAAGGTAATGCTACACTAAGATTGAAAATCACTTTAGAAGAGGGTAAACAAGACCCAGTTGCATATCGTATTAAGTTCCTTCCCCATCATCGTACAGGAGACAAATGGTGTATTTATCCAACCTACGACTACACCCATTGTTTATGTGATTCTATTGAACAGATTACTCACTCTCTTTGTACAAAGGAATTCCAAAACCGAAGGTCATCTTATTACTGGCTATGCAATGCATTAAATATTTATTGCCCTGTACAGTGGGAATATGGAAGGCTGAATATGAACTACACAGTAGTTTCAAAACGAAAAATTGCAAAACTTATATCAGAGGGAATCGTGAAAGGCTGGGATGATCCGAGATTATTTACTCTTTCTGCGTTACGACGGAGAGGATTTCCAGCTGAAGCAATAAATAATTTCTGCGCTAAAATGGGTGTAACAGGAGCTCAGTCTATTGTAGATCCTATGATGTTGGAAGCATCTGTCCGTGATGTACTCAATGAAACTGCACCTAGAGTAATGGTTGTATTTAATCCATTAAAAGTAACAATCGTAAAAGGTGTTACTAAATCAAAAATAAATGTACCCGATTTCCCTAATGAGCCATCAAAATCATCACATGCTGTGCAATTAAACACTGTAGTGTATATTGATAATTCAGATTTTAAAGAAAATCCTGATAAAAGCTTTAGACGTTTATCATTATCTCAAACTGTAGGACTGAAACATGCTGGCTTAGTTATCTCGGTAACAGATGTTATAAGAGATGCCAGTGACAAAGTGATTGAACTCAAAGCAACAGCGGAACCAGTTTCAACATCAAACAAACCAAAAGCATTTATTCAGTGGGTTTCAGACCCAATTGAAGTTCAAGTACGATTATATGATAGGTTATTCAAACACAAAAATCCGGAAGATTCAGACGTGGTACCTGGTGGGTTTCTTTCAGATGTAAATTTGAATTCTCTTCAAGAAGAAACTGCACTCGCTGATATGTCGTTGTATTCTGTAAAACCTTTTGATACATTACAGTTTGAAAGGATAGGCTTTTTTACTGTTGACCCCGAATCTTCAACCGAAAACTTAATTTTCAATAGAACTGTAACATTGAAAGAAGATGCAGGCAAATTATAGTTAAGATTTTTAAAAACACTTTATTGAAATAATATAAAGTGAAAAAGGCTTTGTTATCAATACCACAACATACATTTAAAAACTAGAAAACAACAAATTTTTAATTTAATATTCAAATGCAACAAAATATAAATATTTTTATTGAACAAGTGATTTAGTTTAAAAAGTATGTTTTGAATTAAAGTTGATATAACATTTGAATATCTGAGTTAAATAAATGATAAAGCGACTCTGTTTAAATGGGTCGTTCTTTAATTGTACTTTAAATTCAGTGTTTTGGCTTCCTTTTGCTTTGTTAAAAAAATATAACAGGGTACTTTATTTATTGTTATTACAATAAATTAGAGGTTATACATAATAATTTGATGGTAGTCATTTTTCAATCATTTCATTAACTATATTAAATAAACTATATTGACTTGATTTTGTTTATTATTAAAAAAAATATAAGATTAAGACATTTGCTTGTTTGTAAATAAACCAAAGAAAATATACTTTTTCATGGTTATGAATTTTTCAGTATAGAAAAAATTGTCATATCACAAAAAACCATTCTGTACTTTCCGAAAAACCCACATATTTTATGCAAATCAGCAGATTGTAATAAAACAACTGAATGGTTTTAAAAGACAGCTGAATAAGTTGTGCAACAACTTTTAATACTGAATAATTTTAAAGAAGCATGAGAAACAATCAAATTTTGTAATAAAAAAGTCAAAATGTGTGTTGTTTAAAGTTGTGTGGAACACATAAATTTATATTTATATACTTAAAATTTTTGAAATATAATTTTACAATATACCTGAGATTATGATCTGTACATTATTTTACCCTTCCTAATCTGATCTATTCCTGGGATATCCTTAATTTTTAAGAAATTAGCTAATTAACAAGAAAACTTGATTTTTGTAGTCCATTACGTTTGGTGAATCTTATTAATCACTTAAACAATAGTTTCCCTGAACTTTATATTTAGCAAATTTGTTAAAACTTACTGAGACAGAATGTTTTCGATCGCTATGTGCCAATCTTCATCAGTGTCTTCTGCTTGGAGATGTTGGGTCAAGCGGTGACAGTTTTAAAGGTAGGTTTTCGATGCTATTAATACTTTGATACTATTTAAAACCATCACCGCTTGACCCAACATCTCCAAGCAGAAGTCACTGATGAAGATCGGCACATAGCAATCGAAAACGTTCTGTCTCAGTAAGTTTTTAACAAATTTACTAAATATAAAGTTCGGATAGTCATAAACTATTGTTTAAGTGATTAACAAGAAAACATACTTCAACGGCGTATATCCTGAAATACTATTTTATTAAAATGATTTAACATTTCCTAAATTCAGTAAATGATGATAATTCACTTCACCTAGTTCAAGTGGAAAACCCTATTTGAACGGATCATATAATTTATGATGGTACATTTGAGTAATGCTATGTTAGCCCTCTGCAGATGTAATATAAAGAATACTTACATTTTTTGTGTTGTAAATCTTGAGGCTTTTTAAATTACTACTAATGGTAGTACTTAACAAAAAACCACAGCTTCTACATAGGTTAGATACGGAGGAACTTCATCACTCGATACACATAAAAAAACAATCCAAATCAAATTTTGCCATTCACATACAGAACACACTACACATATATACCAATACAGACACTAATCTAAAAGTCCTTCACTACATTAAAGAAACCAATAAACTAAACACCACAAAAACTATCGGCAATACATTCTAAACAACAAAACACTCAAAATCTAATACTATATTTGAACACATAATTCACAACTACTATATGAATAATAACACACCACAGACTCACTCTAATTCAACACACCTGAGCATCAGTCTTGTCCGGGACTCACAGCATTGATATGGTGCAAAACACATTTGCTGAAAAATATCAGTAACTACTGGTTCTTTTTCGAAGTAATACCAATAGTAGCCATATAAACAGTTTATAACCCATGTACAATCAAACAAATATTGCAAGGTCTAAAATATAAATATACATTTTTGTTATATAAATAGGAATTTTTGGACTAGATAGGAGACTGACAGATTTACATAGTGGCAACAGTAAAAAATTGCAATCTCTTGGAAATAAATAAATTGACACATGTAAAAACATATCACAGTATTGATATATTTTGAACATACAATGATCTTTATCAATCAAAAAAGTAATATATGTATATATATATATATATATATATATTTAGTTTAGTTTTGGTTGGTAAAGATTATTTAGATTTTTTGGACTAGGAGACTGACAGACTTACCTTGGTAAGAGTCCACTCTGTAGTCTTGAAATAGAAACACATAAAAGCACTTAACAATGATATATTTCAACCACACAGTGGTCTTTATCAATCAAGGAGAAAACACAAAAAGAAATATGAGAGAATGAAATAAAATAAAATCATTGTTAAGTGTTTTTATGTGTTTCTATTTAAAGACTACAGAGTGGACTCTTACCAAGGTAAGTCTGTCAGTCTCCTAGTCCAAAAAATCTATATATATATATAATCAATCTTTGTCAATCTTCTTCTCTCTTTTGATTGACAAAGATCATTTTGATCGAAATATTTCAATAGTGTGATAGATAAGTTTTTTATATGTGTCTATTTATTTATTTCCAAGAGATTGCAGTTTTGGACTATTGCCATTAGGTAAGTCTATCAGTCTCCTATCTAGTCCAAAAATTCCTGTGTGTATATATATATATATATATATATATATATATATATATATATATATATATATATATATATATATATATATATATATATATAGGAATTTTTGGACTTGATAGGAGACTGACAGACTTACCTAAAGGCAATAGTCCAAAACTGCAATCTCTTGGAAATAAGCACATATAAAACACTTAATACACTTTTATTTGAAATATTTCGATCAACATGATCTTCTTCAGTCAAGAAAGAGAAAAAAAGACTTTTTTCTCTTTCTTGACTGAAGAAGATCATGTTGATCGAAATATTTCAAATAAAAGTGTATTAAGTGTTTTATATGTGCTTATTTCCAAGAGATTGCAGTTTTGGACTATTGCCTTTAGGTAAGTCTGTCAGTCTCCTATCAAGTCCAAAAATTCCTAAATAAGCCTTAAGCTCTACTAGAACTAACCTAAATATATATATTATATATATATATATATATATATATACACACACACACATTACAGCATGTATAGAGAAAATGTTTGGACTAGCTAGGAGACTGATAAGGCTTAACCCTAATAATAATCTGATCTGAAATCTCCAAATAGACACACACGGATACTAAAACACTAATTTAATGATACATTTTGGACACATTGTACTTTTGGCAATCTGAAAGTATAACTCAGAAAAGTGTAAAATTCAAAAAATATTTTCTTTAGTGAATCCATTTTTACAGATGAATGAGTCATTTCCAACAGGGTCGTTTTTTGTTGAACAACAACCAAATTCCATTCATAAATAAAATCAAATGATTCAGCATATTCAAAATAGCCCAAGTATAAGTACAAGACTAATAGCGTATCGATTTATCATTAAACAAAGTATGACGCATTAATCTTTAAAATATATTTTTAAACGCTGCTGGTTTATCAAGGGCTTATTTTAGATTGGTCTCCTCAAAATTAAATTCTTTACAAATTTTGTTACAGGTTATATGTATTTGTAGTCATTTAACAAAATTTGGTTTTCATATTTTGTCAGATAATTTGAAAATTACTGTAGCTACATATCTGGGGCCTGTTCTATATTCAATCTGTCAGTTCATTTTACATGAACATCATCAATAATAACCTGAAATAACCCAGAAATTCTAGTATGGTTAATTGCAATGGGGAAATTTAAATTTGTCAATAAAGAAAAACCCTCTCCGGTCCTATGTTTATATAAACCTTTTTTTATTAGTTTCATTTATTATGAATACATATATATATATATATATATATAAAGTTATTATTGTTAATTGTAAACAATTTTTCCACCACCAAGTACAATAATTTTACCTTTTGTGACGAGGCATCTTTCGTTCACTTGACCATTGTCGAATCACTAAATTAATTTTCTCTATTTTTTTGGTGTGGATGTTCGGTCCGTGATATTGGTATTTGTTGACGCCATACATGTTTCTTCTTGAGCTGCGTGTATATATTTTTGGAAAGTACGTCGTTTGCATACGTTGTCTGTAGGTTCATTAAATTGTTGTGTATGTTTTTATAGATGTGGTATTTTTCTAGTGAGTTTAGTTCTATTGGGTTATTATTTATTTCATTTGGATGTTGATTTTCTGTGTACTGTAGTTTCTATTTTATTATTGTTTATATTTAAATGTAATGTCAAGATAGTTATTTGTTCTGTTTTGTAGGTGAATTTGAATTGTATGTTTTCGTTGTGTGCATTTAATTTGTTTAGTATTATGATGTGTTCGTTGTGAATGGTAGGTTGGTATATTACAAGTATATCGTCTACGTATCTTGTCCATAGTGAAATAATATGTGCGTTTAGTATAGGTTTAATTATTATTTGTTCAAAGTGTTGTACATGTATTTCTCACATGACTGATGATATGGGGGATCCCACGGGGAGTCTAGTTATTTGTTTATAATCTTTATTGTTGAATTGGAAATAGTTTTGGTTGCATATGTGTTTGATTAGTGTAATAATACTATTTATTGTGTTTTCTTTCTCCTAATTGTGTATTAGTTCGTTTTTTATTATTTCTATGGTTTTTTCTATTGGAATGTTAGGGTACATGTTGGTTATGTTGTAACTAATTATTTTTGTGTTGCTGTTTGTTTCTATTTTTCTTATTTAATGAATTCATTCATATCAATTTTTTATATTGTATGTGTTGTTGATATGTATTTTGGATCTTATTATTTTGTCTAGTATTTTTGAGATTATGTAAGATTTGTGCTGCTTTGAAATTAGTGGTCTGAATGGTGAATTGAGTTTGTGGATTTTAGGTATGCCTGTTAATATTGGTGTGCATGGTTTGAATGTGTAAAGTCTTGTGTGATATTTTAATTTATTGTTATAGTTTAGGGTATTTCTGTGTGTCACTATTAGGTCTTTTATTGTATTAAGGTATTTGTTAGTTGGGTCTGGGATTTGTTCGTATTTATTATCTTTTATGTGGTTTGTCATGTAACAGAACACCTAATATCACAAAAACGTGAAATAACAAGTTACTAAAATAACCTCACCATACTTGAAATAAATGATAACCCAATAGAACTAAACTCACTAGAAAAATACCACATCTATAAAAACAAACACAACAACTTAATGAGCCAACAGAAAACATATACAGATGAAGTACTCTTCAAAAGCATCATACACGTAACACATATGACGTTAACAAGTACCAACATCACAGACCGAACAATGACATGAGAAAAATAGAGTAAAATAATACAATGAATCGACAATGGCCAAGTGACCAAAAGGTGCCCTTATCACATAAGGTAAAAATTAATTGCACTTAGTGGTGGAATAATTGTTTACAATTAACAGTAATAACTTTATAAAGTCAGTACAATGGAAGAATAATGGACAATGTGAAAAATATATATATATATATATATATATATATATTGTTAATTGTAAACAGTTATTCTACCACTAAGTGCAATTACCTTGTCTGATTAGAGGGTCAGACAGATGAGAAAAGCTGCAGCATGCACGTTCTCTTTTCTCTGGCTCTCCTCTTTTTGTAGAGAAGCAGATCTCCGGTCCATTTCCAATCACAATTAAAAAAAAAGCGATGGGTAACATTGAATATCACTTACACACACACACACACACCCATATATATATATAAACTAAGTCAAAATACATATACAAGAATTATAATTGAATTTACAAGTTCTTTATTAATACAAGAGAATACAAATTGCGATATTTATATATATATATATATATATATATATATATATATATATATATATATATATAAATTATTAATTACGTTACGATGTTAATTGTGTTATACTATTTATCAAAATACTTTAGTTTAACAATAAGCGTGTACTTAAAATTATTTTATAAAGGGCTTGTAATAAGACACAATTTTTAATGGCATTACATACGTTTATTCTTTTTTCTTATTTTTGAAATATTCCTCCTGATTGTTCCACGAGCCTCTCCATTCCCCCAAAGGCAAATGATGATTCTCTGTATTCCAGCCTGTTAAATTTTATAGAAACTGAGCATTACCTGTTACGATACTGAGACATAATTATTTGAATAACATTTTTTTACTCTATTAAAATATAACAAAAATTTTTTCTATGGAATGCTTGCATTGGGCATGTGTATACACTGACTGTAAAGATCTAATCAAAGAGACCATCAGAATCAGCGATTAGATATTGTTCAAACAATTCAAAGTGACAATATGCCCTCAAATTATTAATTTTTTATAACTGGATATTTTATTCAAGTTATAAATATATTAGGAGTTTTATTTTATAATTGATTTAATTACAATGTTTTACATAGCCAAGAACAGAAAATAAATTTTTCAGACTTTGAAATTAATTATTTTCCAAAAGTATGTAAAATATGGTTAGTAATCATAAACCTGGCAGAGGTCGCATGAAAAATAAAACGTGACGGGTCGCAAACGGTGGATTCGACCAGGTCATTTTATCAATACAAAAAAAATTACTGAACAATATTTTATTTTAAAAATACAAACATCGTAATTAAGTATAATGAATTATTTAAGTTCTATCGGTTTTATTTGTAACAAAATAATTTTAAATAATATTTTAAGATTTAACAAATTTATTTTTTGAAAAAAATACAAGACTTTAGATAAGTTGTCATATAACATACGGACTCTTTTACAAAGACTTATGTTTATTGATATATCCTGAAAGAAAACTAATTTCTGAATAAGAAAATGTACTGGATGTTTACCATCCAAAAGAACCAATTTTGAATCAAAATGTGTTGAATGTTTAACCCTCAAGGACGCGTGCTGTTGTAAAAAGTACAACAGTTTTAATATTTTGATTCTTGTTGAAACCTGTTGGTAGTTATTTGTTCAAATCAGGGTTCTATTCTTCTATTGGTCCCCCCACTACTCTTATCAGTTGTCATCAATGTCTTTATTCTATCAACATAGCCTCAGTGTGCGATTAGTTCTGGTCAGTCATCACTGTTGTACAAAATACAACAAGGCGCCTTCTGACGTTTTTATTTTTTCGGTGCAGTTTTTCTTTTCTCCACGATGGAACGTAAGTTTTTTATATACATTTTTTTAAAGAATTATGTAATTATTTGTTTTGTTCAAGACATGTTTTTGGAAGACATTCCAAAACTTTTACAGGATCTTTCTGATGAAGAAATTGATAATGCTGATTTTATTGAAAGTGACGATGATCTGAGCGACGGTGAAGCTGAAAAAAGTGATCATAACTCAGAAAGTGAATTGGAAGGTGATTGGCACTCTATGTAAGAACAAACGGGAAATTCCACCAGAATTTCTGCCTAATAAAACCAATCAGCCAGGTACTTCCTTGTTTGGGTTCCAGAATGATCGAACCATGGTCTCATATACGACAAAAAAAAAAATAATAAAGCTGTAATATTGATTTCGACTATTCACGACTCAGATGATGTTGACGAACAAACATATAAGCCAGAAATTATATTGCAGTACAACAGAACGAAAGGTGGAGTTGATAGTAATGACCAGCTTTGTGCTACATATAGCGTTGCCCGGAGAACAAGAAGATGGTCAGTTGCATTATTTTTTGCTCTGATAAACATTGCTGGGGTCAAGTCACAAGTAATTTTTTCATTGGTAAGACCAAACTTTTAATAACTCAATTGAAAGTTAAGGAAAATGTAGAAAACCGAGATGTTGTATAAAATACAACAACGCGCCTACTTACGTTAGATAAAAAGGCGCGCGTGCATGAGGGTTAAGTAAATTTATCATAATATTACCATTATAGTGATGAAATAAAACTGTAAAAATTTATGATTTTAAACAAATTACATACAATATGTCTAAGCACCTGAGGGTTATAACAATGAAATTCCTTACAGCTCCTCATCCCATTGATGCCCTTGGGTGGCGCAGTCTTGACAAGAAGGTACAGTGTGTTCCCTGCAGATGAATCTACGACAGCTGTTGCTCCGAGTATTTTATTTCCTGTTATGTCTCTAGTTGCATAGAACGCATCATCTGCAATATTTCACCCCTGCAGCTGTAGGTCCAGCATCTCTTCAATGTTTCTTTTTACGAAAAAGTTGTCTTCTAACATTACCAGGATTTTCAATCCTTTCTTCCCATTCCACGCTAACACTCTAGCAAATCTTCCTTCCTCTGCTAGATTCATATTGCGTAGTAACACAATAAATATAACACACAACGCACTAAACGATTAATAACAGAAAAGTGAAATTAAAAATATGTCACACTTTAGCACATGCGAGGGATCGCGCACGGTGGTTTACAGACTGACTTTTCTTTAGGCTGTTACACTAGGACACTCGTTGGTGATAGCGAAAATACAAACACAGCATTTGCCAGTGGACGAGTCTATTTGAAGGTACTGAGGGGGTGGAAGCTTATAAAAATCGGTAGTTCAAGATATTAAGAAAATGGTAAAGGCCCAGTGGAAAAAGACCGTGATGCGACCTCTGCCGGGTTAAAATATTAACCAATATATTTATATAGAAAAACTCAAGAACATTATATTAACTGATTCTATAAACACAATTTACTCAGGAATTGTATTTATGATTAACCTTGACCTAGAATTATCAGAAATTAAAACTTCAGAAGCTGTAAAACTGGGTGATGCTTAAAGGCGAAATACCTGTGGCAAATAAATTGGATGAAAATAAATAAAGGAAAGATACTCTGAAATTACAGAAATGGAGGTCTTTTAGAGGGAGAAAAACAAACCTATTTTCCCTCTAGCTTTTCCCAGCCAAATGACTACTGATTGGGAAGTCCTATCAGCAGCACCATTAGTGAAACATACCTACAGAATATAGAAAACACCTAGATACCGCAAGCAACACACTTTCATACCAAATTATTCACTGCCACAAGTATATTAACAACATAGTGATACCATAAACAAAACACTCCCGAAGCTCCATTTCATATCAGAATTAGAATTGGATCCTTAACTCCCCCACCTCAATATAACAAAAAAAACTCTAAAAAAACAAACCCTCTACACCTACATAACAATGACACACTCATCTATAAATGTCAAGTCACCCACTCTCAAACAAACATGCTGCTTTAAAACCTTATTCCAATGTTCTATAGACTTAAAGAAACATCAATGGCCACAGAAAATACTGTCAAAGAAATCATCACTAGTAAATATGTAGCACAGATAAAATGTTATAGTGACACAATACTTGTTAAACTATGGAATAAAATACAAAAATGAACAATAATAACAAAACAGGGGTAAGATAGGTAATTGTTACACTCATTTACACAAACAAAACCTCAAATAAAGCTAAAAAATACACAAAAAAATATTGCACAGCATAGCAACTAACCATAACCTACAAACAATACAACAACAAAAACCTCCAAGTATATACAAACTAAACTATAAAGACTGTAACAAATTCTACATTGCCAAACAAGTTGCAACTTTAAACAAAGTGGGTTGTTATAGACATCTTAATTTCACTGATTAAATCATAGATAATTATATGATGAACTAAGTGAAAAATAATAACTTACTTGATGATACATTTCAAAACCGTTGTTTTATTGACAATGTAATCTGCAACTCCTAAGCCAAATATACAATAACAAGAGCACATTGGTACAATTTACTATAGTAAAAATATTGAAAAAACCCCAATACTACAAAAATAATAAAAAATAACTAATATTACAAGTTACCTAAGATTAAACCCTTATGTACATTTCGATGACCATGTCATCAACATCAGAGGGTGTTATTATAAAATTACAATCTAGAAAACAATAATTTACAAACTAGACTGACCATCTAGATCACCTAGAAAGGTCAGTATAGTTGGTAAATTATTGTATTCTAGATTGTATCAGACAATGACGATAACATGATCATCGAAATGTCTATAAGGGTTTAATTTTAGGTAACTTGTAATATTATTTATCTTTGATTATTTAGTTTTGCCTATATTTTTATTGTAATATAATGTAGCACTGTGCTCTTGATACAATAGTGCTTTTGATATATTTTATGAGCAACATTTTACTGCAAATTATTCAGTACTTGTATATACACCATACTTATAAAAATGATCATTAATGGTAACAGAGACCTCAACATTTTTGTAGTATTGGGGGTTTTCTAATATTTTTATTGTCCTGAGTCTAACATATGTAGCATGTTAGGTTTCATCACTAAAAATATAATTTTTAAATGTGTCTGCGTGTAAGTTAAGTTTTCCTTTAGTTTTTCAGAAAACTACTTATGATTTTAACAAAGATTTAAAGAAACACTCTTTTAAATAAACTCTTTTAAATATAACCCTGACTTTTTTTTGCTAATCACAAAATAGAAACTGGCCTCAACCTACACAGGCAATAAAAAAAACCTAGAAAACAACAAAAAAAATATCACATATCAACCTACTAGAACAATACAAATTGAAATAATATACCAAAACAAAAACATATTAAATGAACAAATTTAATACAGTTCATCTCACTCAGTTTAACCTGAGTAAAATAAGAGTCAAATAATGTTACCAAGCGGCTAAACTGGACAATGATAAAGTACCTTAGTGCAGTCAAAAATGTTTTCTCCCAGTATGTTTTCCATACTTGTAAGTATGGCAAATTATTAATTAATTTAATATAAAATTAGTAGCAGGTTGGCTTTGCCAATGAAATGACTGTTTTGGAACACATCAGCAAGCAAGTTAAAGATTCTACTCAGTAACTCAATAACTACTTATAACTAATAAACAAAGTTAAAGTTTAGCGATCATCATGTACCAAAAAACTCATGAGTTTTTATTAATATAAATAAAATAACAAACCTTTTCTTTGAACACTAGAAATAAATGCTGGAAATTCTTCTTTTACAATTTCTTCAATTTGATGTAAGCCGTCTTTTTTTAACTTAGTCAGTTTACAAAGAACTGAATGTTTTTCAGCATTTTGTGACTCCAAAACTGCCTGAAAACCCCAAATATTATTGGAAAGAATGATTATAATGAGAGAAATTGTTTATTTTAACAAAACCATGATATTGTTTTTTATTAAACTACAAACATGGTAAATGTTGTTTGTTAATATTTAACACATAGAATATATATTTTTATAGAGTACAAATGTATAGTCATACTGGCCTTTAGTCTCATATTACACTTGCTAACTTTAAACTTTGTAGAAATAAAACAACTGGTTTGCGAGTCAAGCATTGTCATTAATTAAGTGGCGACATTTTGATAACATTTGTTATCATCTTCAAGCTTATAAATATGCAAAGTTATTATTAGTGTTGATACAAATTATTTGATTAATTATTTAAATTAGTTTATAGCTATTAATTAATTTGTACCAACACTAATTACTATTGATATTTACTGGCCTGAAGATGGTAACGAATATGTTATCGAAACATCACCACTAAATTAATAATGACAATGCTTGACTCACAAACCAGTTGTTTATTTCTACAAAACCTACTCATCTCTATTCAAGACAAATTAACTGAAGAAAATTTTGTAACAAATAAAGCATATTAAACTGAAAGAAATATAAACCAATTTTATTTAAACAGAGTTTTAGCTGGATATAAAAATTCATTACCATAATCAGCTCTGGTTACCACTTTGTCAATATGCTCAAAGCACTGAATAAAGGCGCACTCATAAATATTTTAAAAAAATGTAAAACCTAAGGGTTATATAAATATTTAATTTTAAAACATTGATATAGAAATCTAGCTTGTTTTAATAATTTTTAGTTTCAAGAACTTATTTTGCAAATTATAGGCTAAACCATGATAATGAGATTAATTTTTTGAATAAGAAGTTTTTAATTTATTATTATTTCAATATATGAAACAGTGAATCATTTTAACACAATGCTGAATTTTATAAAATTTAAAAGATTGTTATTTTCAATATAATTAATCAACCTAAATAAAGAAGACATTATGCCTTTGGTTTTACAAGTAACTTATACAGTAAAAGAAACAAATTATTAAATATTTGCAGCAAGTGTTATTGTGGCTTAATTATAAACTTGTATAGTGTATATATGTTTGTACAAGTTATATGTTTATATAACAGAGTTAAATAAACATATAAATATATATCTAATAATTAGTTATGTTAAAACTTAATGCTAGTTTACACTTACGAGGTGTATATTTTCCACAAAGCATGTAGCAATTCCAGAAATAACTGCATGGAAGTAGGCTTGTAACACATCTTCTGTTGTCTCTCCTGAAGCTAATATAACATAAATAGTTCTGTCTTTCACACTTATAATCACCATGTACTTATGTGACTGGAAAGTTTGACACGACTTTTTTATATCATCTAAACTAATTACATTTGAAGAAATAACACTTTGCAAAGAACATCCTAGTTTTATTTTAAAACCACAAAGGCTTTCATCTGAAAAGAGTTAAATTAACAATTAGTCGCAGTTACAAGAAACGAATAAATACAATGCACACAAAAAGACCTTCTACAGTACTTATTTACATTTCTACATTAGAAAGTTCTTACTGATCTAATGCTAAAACCCACCAGCAAAGTGAATGTAACCAGCAATGCTAGGAATGGTAGAAAACCATAATACTCAGCATATTATATTAACCTGGCAGAAACTTTAAATATTATGAAAATTTTAATTATAACCAAATTACTGATTTTAAATCTCAAAAGTTTCTGAAAACGAAACTGAAGTTTAAACAATCTTTAAATATATTTACACAATCCTTAAGGTTACACATTTATATAATAAAGATAATTTGAAAATTAAATATTAATTGATTCCATCTTAACTTGAGCTCCTAGTTGTTAACTAAAAACACTTGTAAATATGTTACACTTGTCTGTAGTAGCACTTACTTTTAGAATTGTTGAGGACACCAGTTTAAAAAAATGTGTCCTCTAACCGTCTGAGTTTTGACGATGGGACACATCTATGTATACAGCCCTCCTCAACATTTCTAAAAGTCTACTATAGGCAAATGTAACATATTTACAAGTGTTAATAATTAATAATTAAAACTCCATGATGATCATGAAATAATCTATTATAAAATAGAAAACAACTTCAGGATGAAACTATTTACTACTATTTCAGTATAGGCACAAGAATAGTTTACAAATACTGAAGGACTTGAAGACATAAACATTATCTGTTAAGGTATTTAACGTTTAAATTTATTTTACTAGCATAAACGGTGATAAAATAACTGTTACAGAATGTCAGATAGCTGGAAAAATGACTGTTTGCTAGCAACTAAAGCTACTGTGAGTTAGATTAAAGATAACTTATATTAGCTTTTTTATTTAACATTAATTTCAATATAGTTTGATGAAAATTATATTAAAAATGTCGTATTACCTGAAAATCCGAGACCTACAATGACAGATTCCAGTTTATTGACATCTTTAGGTAATGATGTAGATGCTGACGGTATGTAATTATTGAGCAGTATTGCCAACCGTTGTGAGTTTAATGTCACTAAATTTAAAGATTTGACAGCTCTGTAGTTAGCAAACATGTGAAGAAACGTAAGCAAGGAAAACAGTACCCACAATATTCTGAAAAGTTAAAAAAACACATGTATTTTATTTTTAAATTCATATTTACGAATCAATTCTCGTTATCTGCTGAAAAGAGAGTAGTATTTGAACTAACTCTTTTAAGACCATCCATTTTTGTCAAATTGCACACGAAAAAAACGTGATATTTTTTCAGTTCTTGTAGTTCTTCAAATGTTGTGTGCATTTATATAAATACAGATAGAAATCTTATTTTTGTATTGTGTTCTACAACTGCCTAGGTTATTAAATATTTATGTTATAAAAATCATTCATTTTCCCAAATTGTTGTGCACAGAGTCAATATGTCCTACTTACCATCATCAGTTTTCTTGCAGGTTTCCAAGCATATTAATCACGAAGAGGTTCTCTATGTATGTTATGAAGTTGAACAGTAAGTCTACACTCATGAAAACCCTACTTTTTAAATTTTAGTCTATATTCGCTACAACTATTATGAGTCTGGATTTCACTATGCCCACATTGTTTAATTCTTACACAATGACCTTATTTACAGTCCATCTATCTATCAATATTATTTCCTAAAATCTATAAATAGGCCTATCCTAAAATACATGTGAAATGAAATTTTAACAAGTATGTTCTGAGATCCATTTTCCATAAAGTCCCTTATCATCGTATGCATACAGTCTGTCATCGTTTTCTAGGACTTGGAAAAATGCATTGACAAAATGAAATTAAAAAACAAATTAGATTTGTTGATTCCATCTTCACTTGTAAAGCTACTAGTTTTTACTAAAAACTTGTAAATATTTACAAACTTGCCTACAGTAGCACTTACTTATATTTGTTGAGGGCGGCCGTTTCGGGAGATGTATCCCAGCACTTACTTATATTTGTTGAGGACGGCCGTTTCGGGAGATGTATCCCAGCACTTACTTATATTTGTTGAGGACGGCCATTTCGGGAGATGTATCCCACTGTCAACTCAGACTGTAACTGATCTCAAGGTTTTTGTAAGTTAGGGTGGGGTGGGATTTTATGGTGGTGTGGGTGTATTTTGTGAGTATTAGGAGTTATCATGTCAAAAAGTGTGAGTTGTAATGTAATTGTGTATTGAGTATGTGTGTAGGATGTAGTTTGAAGTGTCTATATATTTCGTATTGTTTGGTTGTAAAGTGTTGGTTATTTCTGCGTTGTTTATGAAGAATTTGTAGGTTAGATGTTATGTCTATGTAGTCATGTAAGTGCTACTATAGGCAAATTTGTAAATATTTACAAGTGTTTAGTAACAAATTAGAATTTGGTGTTATAATAAGAATTAGAAATAATGCTAAGTAAGTTGAAAGATATTCTCATGATAAATAAGTACGAAATGTCTAAAAAAAATATGCGCGTGATCATCATAATACATGACAGAGTAGACAACTTGAACAAATAAAACATAAACAAGCACAAAAGGATGTTAGGATGCTTGCAGCCATCTAAATATCGTCCTTGTTCATCACCGTATGTGTATAAAAGAAGATCTATTTTGTTGTACTTGAAATAAGCTTTCTTATGGCAGTTACAACAACATGATCTGTTCATTTTAAAGAGAACTATAACGGTTTGGAATTCTGAATCGATATATCAGCCTGTGGTTTTTTTAGATACCATTCAGGTAGATAATATATTGGCTCATGGTCTTTAAATGGTTAATAATATAAACAACCACACATAGGAAACTTCCATGTTTAGGTCATAAAACATGGAAAAAATAAACCTAAGCCGTCACAATAAACTTTACAAATATATATATACAAGATATCAGGCAACTACACAAAAACAAAAAAACGTTTTACTGAAACTGAAGGTTACACAGTGTACATCTCACTCAAGTAAAATTTAAAAAATGAATCTTATAAAAAAATACAATCGACAGACATAGATTTGAAGTTAATTAACCAACCTCTTTGGTGTGATGTACAATTACTCCATTGCTCGTGCTTTAGGTCAAATTTAACAACGAGTGATACAAAATTTTGTAATTTTAAAAAAACAGAGAATTATTTGACAAATATATTTTTATTCTTGTAAAATACAAGACCACTAGTTATAATATTAACAACTTTTTTTTAATTGTGAAAGTATTACAACTGTTCTTTGAGTTTAGCCTGTGAGATTATGTTAAAACAAATAAAAGAGATACACAAAACTCACAAATTAATCATTTATTTACTCATACGGATTTCAATGACAAAGTCATCATCATCAGTGAGTGTTGCTACTACAAACCTAAACTTACAACTAAGCTAGTTGTAAGTTAGAGTTTGTAGTAGCAACACTCACTCATTGAAACGTGTATGAGTCAATAAATGATTAATTTGTGAGTTTTTTTAATGTCTTTTATGAAAGTATTTTTTAAAATTTTTAACCTAATTTTAATGAGAATCTTTAAAATGTTTGGCGGTAGGTTAGAACTGTAGTTTTGGTACGAACAACTATCAACTCCAAACCTAGTTTGCATGAAGCAGTATTTTCGCATTGGGCAGTAAACACATTGAGTCTTAAGGACATCATCTTGGAGATCAGCTGTTACTGTCGGAATTCCCACCATGTCTCGATCTTCTGTCATAGTCGTATTGACAAATTAGTCAACATTGGTGAATGTTGAACAACAAAAATAGTTTGGAGCTATCTTATTCTATTGGTACCTGCTATGACAAATCCACTAAAAGAGTGTATTACCATACAAACATGGTGACCTCTCCAAGGATTAAATAAAGTCATGGCAAAACTGAATTTGTAGAGGAAAATTTATTTCACATAGAACGAAAATGTTAGATTCAAGATGAGAGCATAAACAGTTGCAGGTTGAAGCAGTTGAAATTATACACACAACCGAAACAGTCAAAGAAAAAAGAAATACATAACAGATGAACAAGAGCTATAACATCAACACATAGACAATATAAAATTCACCAACAAACCTTACAGTTATTCTGTATTTAAAACTCTATTTCTATTCAGTGACTATGTTTTGTATTCCTTAACACTTTCAGCATGGCTAGCGTTCCGACACGCTCTGGGTTCCCTTACGAGGTACCGAGAGCGTGGCGATGCGCTCCTAGCTTATTTTCTTAGATACGGCGAGCTCACCGGCACGCTCACTCCCAGGCTAATTGAAACTTCTCTACTGCCGATACGAGTTTGTATAAAGGTTTGATTTTTATGTCAGTGCTTCAGAAGAGTTTGGAGAATATTGTGCCTGAGTTATTTTTAAATCCGACAATCCCAATTTAACTTTTGATGCTTCAACTATAACAATGTTTCATGGAGTTTTATGAACAGATTTAATTTGGTTTACCTTTTGTATTTTAATATTTTTTTTAGTTTGAACCATTTAACGCGGCAAAATATCTGGTAAAAACAACGATCGTAAAAATTAACTAAGCTTTCTGAACTAAGAACGCAAGAATATGTGATCACTGTCCTATTAGAGTGAATGAACCAACTCGAGGTGGGAACAGATTAATGTAAATATGTGTCATTGCAAAATGCTTAGACGCCCGAAAACCTAATGGGTTAACATAAGATTGTAGTAAACAAATGTCAGCTTATCTCGGCTATAAATAGTCTCGGATGTGACATGTATTATCTATGTCTATATCTTTACATTACGATCTCCGAAACACCTGGCACAAACAGAAATAAACATTTCGAGCTGAACTTTGAGTGCTTATTATAGTATGTAATATGTTTTAGTAGTAGGGTCTTTAGTTTTGTATATCAATTTTCTTTTTTTCTCTGTCTTTTTTATTGTGTTTTCTTATTTGTCATACAGTAATTTATCATTTGTATTTCTTTTTTTAAATTGTGACTTGATAAATAAAACAATATTTTTGAGTCTAATACACTGTTCTGATGTCACCTATAAACATGTATATGTTAGAAATAAAATTATTGAGATGAAAACAACGGGCTTGATAATTAGATGCTACGACAAGCTATGCAACCCGCATGGCGTTCCACTGCCATCAGAGCTGGAAGTTAACAAAAAACAGACAGTAGTTGGATGAGATCACCAATATACCCGCTGTGTTGAAAGTGTTAAATGGTAAACCTTTCTACAGTAACTTAATAAAGTCCAAAAGTAGGAATAGAATATTTCTTCAGTGATATAATAGAATATAGCCTTCAGTGAATTAATAAAAAATACAATCCAACATTAAAAACTCTATTATCTAATTTCAATACGATGTCTAATAGGTGTTTAATAGAAACATATCAATCTTCTAACATTTCTATAAAACTGTTATATGTTCTATTTTATTTTGTTATATTGTCTCCCTTACAAGATTTCATAAATCTTTTGTTCAGTTCTGTCCGATCTAGTCCTCCAATATACAAAAAATTAAATTATAAGTATTATTGTGTAACTGAGTGAATACTTTTAAACTTACTTGCTGATACATTTCAAAATAATCATTTCATTGACAAAACCGACCTGCTACTGCAGGGGATCACTAAAAGTTACTGGATGTATGATTTATGAGAGTGGAAGGGGGTTTGGCTTAAGCAGGTTGTTTACTATATAATGGAATAAGGTGTTAGATTCCAAGTATATCATTTAAGATATGTTGTTTTTGTATTATGTGATGTTTGAATATTTCAAAATATTCTGTAGTAGTTTTGTTTTTTACTATGGTTTAATATGTAGAGAATATTTAAATTATTATTTCTTTTGTATATGAGTTGTGTAGCTGGATTTTCGATTTATGTTTTTCATGTTATTGATATGTTCTTTGAATATTATGTTAAATGATCTACTGGTTTGGCCAATTCAAGATGATTACAACAAGCAAAGAAAATTACAACTGTACACACTGATACTCCACAAAATTGCATTTCAGTTTATATCAGATAAAATAAAAATATAGAATTAGTTTTAACAGAAATAAAATTAACTTACAGTTTTAAAGTTATGGTTAAAAATGATAGATAAAGTAGTCAGCCGCAAAGACTAATTAATAAATCATAATATATTAACCCAGAAATATTATCACAGATAGGTTAGTGAAACAAATGAAAATAAAAAATACTAATAAAAACACACAACTCTGTAAAAATATGGATGCATATAGGAAAACAAAAACAAACCCAGGGAAGGCTTCCTTGCTTCTTTCTATAGATTTTCAATTCTTATCTTGGTACTTTTTCAACAAATCAAAAATTTCTCCTTCTGAAGAGTGCATATTGAATCATGGAATCAACTCCAAAACGGATAGAAAACACCTCCATTTTCATAAAAACTGAATGGTAACAGAAGAAGCTCACAGTAAATTTGGGATGTCAGACAGTTAATGGATTTGATTCTGACCTAAATCACAAAACAAAAACAGTAGTTCTGTAAAATATTTACTACAGTTATATTTATTATTAAAAAAAATACACTTTGCATCACTTTTTCTTAACAAGAAGATGGTCGCTTAACTAAAAAAGATATGAAGTCAACTGACAATAAAGAGTGAAGAACTTAGTGCTCAAATGGTTTCCTCAGCAATGGTTTATGGAAAATCCACTTTATTGTGTGATCATTTGGGAAAAAGCAAAAATAATTGCTAACCAGATCACCAGTTTGTATAATTCAAAGTAAAAATAACTGGTTTAGTGAATTTCAAATTAAGAAATGGTTAGAGAAGTTGGATATGAATGCCAAAGAATTATCAACCTGTGAATTTTGTTCTCCATGATTATCAGCAAAACGTTTACATTTACACATAATAAATTCATGATTTTCCATCCTTACAATATAAGTACAATAATGAAAAACTTGCCGACACATATTTCAATCATATTAAATTACCTTCATCCAAGACACTAATGAAGGTAATTTAATATGATGTTTCAGTAAGCTTTTAATAAATTTACTTAAATCATAAGTTGAGCAAATTGTTATTCTATTAAGCTCAATTGTAAGTTAACCATTCTCAATTTTATTTGTCTAATTTAAGTTATTTAATTTTTGTTTTAATATTTGTACTAAATTAAGTTTTTGAAGAAAAATATTTAAGCAAGAGATGATTATTTGTACTGGATAGAGAGAGTAAAAAAACAAGGTAGTTGGACGAGTCTGTATAAAAGATACAGCAAAGTAGTATTTGTAACGGAGTTAATTCTCCATGTTTTTATTCTAGATCCTTAATGACTATTCTCTAGTTCGTTGTGCTATTTCAAGTTTTTTTCACTGTGTGCAGAAGAAAAATAAAGAATATAATAATATAAATATAATATTAATATATTATAATATATAATCTAATACAGTATAATATCTAATATTATAATATTAGATATAGATATTAATAATATATTGTAACATTTATAGAATGGGCTATATAATGTTCTTTAAGAATTGGAAAAATAGATTAGAAATAACCCACACAAAATTTAAAAAAAGAAATTCATTAAAAGATTGATTAGATTAAATTGAAACTAAATTTAGGTAAAAGCCTAGAATTGTAAACAAGGTATTTGAACTGTAAAATCGATTAGGAAATTTGTTATATCAAAACCCCTAACACATAAATTAAAACAAGATAATCTAATAATAATTATATTTAAACAAAATTGTAAATATTAGTAACATATGGCATAAGTAATTACTTGAAGGAGAAAGTGAAATACGATTGTAAACAATGAGATTAGAAAGGTTATGTTCTATGAATTCAGCTCAAAACACACACAATTCGAATTATTACAAAAGTAAAACACAAAGACACTTCACACACAAATAATAATAATTAAATAAACACTGGAAGGTTTGTTAAGGATCGGAAAATTGAAACAGTATGTTAACAAAATTAAAACTGGTGAAAACAATCACGTTATTGCATCAGCTGTAGAAACAGAAGAAAGTAGGTCAGAGACAGTCGACTCTAGTGGGAAGGAATCGAACTAAATTATAGCAACATGTGTTTTAGAAGAAGGAGAAGCTGCCATATTTTAAAACATTGTTAAAAATCTAAAGACGCGTTAGTTGGAGATAGCGTGGTGACGCTACGAGATGGGACCTGCCATGACCAGTCAAAATTTTCCTTTGGAAGGAATTCGTCAAAATTATACCGTTTTGTGAAGAAACTTGGCAAGATTAAACAGGGATAAATGAATTGAAAGAGTTAATACAGTGTAAATATAATTTGACGTAACTAAAAGATTATAAGTGTGTTAAAAAGTGAAATTTGAAGAGAACGGAATCTTACGTAAGCGACCTGCAGAGTTTCGATATTTGATAAGTTAAGTATATAGCGCTATAAAAAAATAAACTTTAGTGGACTCTTAAGATAATAGGGAAGTTTAAATTTGTACATTAGAATATCTTGGAATTAATTAATAGATAGTAGGAAGAACATAATCCAGTTCAAATAGTTTCGCCTTTTTGCTTATTCCAAATTAAAGTATTTCCATCAGGAAAATATTTATTAAAACTAATTTCAAAATTTAATATTGTTTTTCAAAATTTATTTAATTAACAAAAGAATTAAAAATATAGCCCATGCCTATAAACCCCGAGATACTAAGAGCTCTCAAAAATAGCCTAGGGTATAAAAATTTGTAACTAAAAATCAAAGAAAGTGAGTTTAGTATATTGTGTTAAAATTTGTTAAGTTTATTTTTGTTCTGTGTATTGTTTAAATGTTGAAATAAAAAATTGTTATAATAAAGAATTTAAATATTTCTGAGTTTTTTTTGTTTAAATAGAAATTTGATATCATCATTCAAACATTCATTAAATAGTAAAACCCCGTTGTTGTGTCGGAAATATATGTTATAATATATATATATATATATAGATTTTTTGGACTAGGAGACTGACAGACTTACCTTGGTAAGAGTCCACACTGTAGTCTTGAAATAGAAACACATAAAAGCACTTAAACAATGATATATTTCAACCACACAGTGGTCTTTGTCAATCGAAGAGAAAACACAAAAAGAAATATGAGAGAATGAAATAAAATAAATATAAGTTGTAATCACAGATTGTGTAGAGTAGAAATCAGATGACACAGATGCACAGATTAAAGATATATATATATATATTGTAACATTTATAGAATGGGCTATATAATATTATTTAAGAATTGGAAAATAGATGAGAAATAACTCACTCAAAATTTAGAAAGAAATTCATTAAGATATTGGTTAGGTTAAATGAAAACTAAATTTAGGTAAAAGCATAGAATTGTAAACAAGGTTTTTGAACTGGAAATGTATTAGGAAATTTGTTATATCAAATAACCTAACACATAAATTAAAATAAGATAATCTAAGAATAGTTATGTGTAAACAAATTTGTAAACTGTAGTAACATAGGGCCTAAGTAATTACTTGAAGGAGAAAGTGAACACGTTTGTAAACAAAAGAAAATTGAAAGGTTATGTTTATGAAAGACCAGGCAAAACACACACAATTCAGAACTATTTCAAAAGTAAAACACAAAGACACTTCACACACTAATAATATTAATAAAATAAGCACTGGAAGGTTTGTTGAGGAT
The DNA here is from genome assembly GCA_036971475.1 of Prosapia bicincta. NCBI lineage: Eukaryota > Metazoa > Arthropoda > Insecta > Hemiptera > Cercopidae > Prosapia > Prosapia bicincta. Next base: position 12,137,609 of record JBAIZL010000011.1, on the reverse strand, counting down.
AGGAAATTAAAACAGTAAGTTTCAACCAGGTTTAACCAAGTTAAAACGCCACTCTAAACAAGCTCATTGTGGACGCATCAGCTGTAAAACGGTGAAAATAGTTCGTTGACATTAACATGTGTGAAAGTCAAGGAAACATCAGCTGTAAAAACAGAAGAAAGTAAGTCTGATGTAAAGTCTAGTGGAAAGAAATCGAACTAAATTATAACCCATATGTGTTTTTTTTAAGAAGAAGGCCGCCATATTTGTAACATTTTAAAAGAAAATCGAAGGACGCGTAGTTAGAGCATTCTAGCGTGGGTGACGCTACTAGAGGAACCAGCCAGGACCAGTCAAAATTCTATTTATTTGGAAAGAGTTCGTCTAAATTATACCGTTTTGTTAAGAAGATTGGCCAAACTAAATTAAGGAGAAGTGAATTACAAAATGTAATACTGTGTTAATATAAAGTAAAGTAAATAAAACGAATTTAAGTGTGTGAAATGTTTAATTGGAGAGAACGGGAATTTACGTAAGCGACCAGCAAAATTTTGATATTTATTAAGTTGAGTAATAGCGCTATAAAATAACTTTAGTGGACTTTTAAGATAATAGAGAAGTTTAATTTTATACATTAGAATATCTTGTAGTTAATTAATAGTAAGTAACAAGAAATAATCCAGTTCAAATCGTTTAGTTTTTTTTTATATTCAAAATTTAAGTTTTTCCATCAGGAAAATATTTATTAAAACTATGTTCTAAATTTAATATTGTGTTTTTCAAAATTTATTTAATTAACAAAGAGTTAATATAGCCCATGCTATAACCCCGAGATATCAAGAGATCTTAAACTAGCCAAGGGTATTAAAATTGTGTAACTCTAAAATTAAAAGAAAAAAGAGTTAGTATATTTTGTTAAAAATTGTTAAGTTGTAAAATTTTGTTTTGTGTGTATTGTTTAATGTCGAGATGAAATGATAATAAATGTTAATGAATTGTTCCTGAGTAGTTTTATTTGTCTTAAATAAAAAATTCAATTTATTAAATAGTAAAACATAAGTATATTGTATTGTGTCTCTTTAAAAATTATGTTATAATATATATATATATATATATATATATATATATATATATATATATATATATATATATATATTGTTTCCATGAGCATATGAGTGATTATAGTTTATATAAGTCTGCCAGGGGAAAAGAGATAAGGCTATTAGGAGGGAAAAAAATGAATGGATTTATCTGATGTTGAGGTTAGGGGATTCTCTGGACTTGGTATACCACTGGTATGATAGTTCCCACCTTCTCAGTTCTGAGGGATTGCAATCAGGGGGGAGTGATTTAATTATTTTTGTGGTATAGCAGTCATCAAAAGTTGTGATGTTGTGACTCGCAGCATGTTGAGCTGTTGGTCTATCCATATTCATAATTTTAACATCATGTCTGTGGCCATTCATTCTGATATTCAGACCATCCGTGGTCAGGCCTATGTACTGTGCTGAGCAAAGTTTACATTGTAGCTGGTATATGACATTTTTCGATGTACAATTATGATGACCCTGTATTTTGAAGACCATTTTTGTTGTTTGGCTGTTGAAACTATTTGCTGAGGGGTGTATTGGACACGTCTTGCATCTAGGTCTATTGCATGGGAAGGAGCCATGAGGCAGTTTGTGTGGTTTCTCTGCATCAGGGTCTGGTAGTTTAGGATGTACTAGGATGTTTTTCAAGTTGGGAGGTTGCTTGTACCAAATTTGCGGTGGATCGGTGAAAAGATTTTTGGTGTGGACGGAAGCTTGAAGAATTTTGAAGCCATCTCTCAATATCTTGTTGAGTTTATATAGACCAGGATGGTAGTCTGTTATTAAAGACAGTTTATTTTGTTCTGTTTGTGGTTTATGGTGAACCGAGGATTGTGCTGAATGAATTTGGTTTTCAATGAGTTTTTTTGGGTATCCTCTTCTCTGGAAGGATGTTGATATCTTTCTATTAAAATCTTCCAATTCCCTATCATTCGAACAGATTCTCTTACCCCTGATTGCTTGACTGTATGGAATGGATCGTTTTATGTTTATTGGGTGGTTGCTGTCGAAATGGAGATATTGTAGGTGGTTTGTCGGTTTGATGTGAATTCCTGTGTTGATATTTCCATTCTGGAGTGTTACCTCTACATCCAAAAAGGTGATGGCTGATGTAGATTTCTCCCAGGTAAATTGAAGTGAGGAGAATTGTGTCAGGCTGTCTAAAAATGCCTCAAGTGTTGAAGCACCCTGTGTCCAAATTAGGAAGATGTCATCTATATATCTATACCAACATAATGGCTGGTATGTTTCTGTCTTTAGAAAACTTTCTTCCAACAATCCCATGTACAGATTTGCGTACGATGGTGCCATTCTGGTGCCCATTGCTGTTCCCTTTATTTGAAGGTAGTTCCTTCCCTCAAACTGAAAGTTGTTCTTCTCGAGGATGAACCTGGTCAGGTTCACAAGAAAATTTGTAGTGGGAGAAGGCTTGCCTGGTTTTCTCTTCGATTGACAAAGACCACTGTGTGGTTGAAATATATCATTGTTTAAGTGCTTTTATGTGTTTCTATTTCAAGACTACAGTGTGGACTCTTACCAAGGTAAGTCTGTCAGTCTCCTAGTCCAAAAAATCTAAATAATCTTTACCAACCAAAACTAACCTAAATATATATATATATATATATATATATATATATATATATATATATATATATTAAATATGGTGATATGTTTTCTTGTATATATAGTTAATAAATTAAAAATATTTCAAAAACAAGAATACTTTTAATGAATATATTTATTCAAAGCTTTTCGCCGATAAAATAGTATCAGCATCTTCAGGAAAAAATTATCTCTATAATAATAATTTTTTTCCAGAAGATGCTGATACTATTTTATCGGCGAAAAGCTTTGAATAAATATATTCATTAAAAGTATTCTTGTTTTTGAAATATTTTTAATTTATTAAATATATATATATATATATATATATATATATATATATATATATATGAAGTTAATATATTACTATTGTAAGTAATTTTATCCACCATTAAGTGCAATGATTTTACCTTGTGTGATGAGGCACCTTTCGGTCACTTGACCATTGTCGAATCACTCGAATGTTTTATATATATAACTTTTCTAGGTTTCTTATAGTCAGTGCTTCATAGATGCCATCACGCCAACTTCTTCGCGGCTGCTCTCTCTATCTTCTCTCTGGAGGAATCCACTCTAATACCTTTCGGGGCCACCTGCCTTCTGTAATCCTCTTTACATGTCCAAACCATAGCAATTGCCTTTTACGTGTTTCCTCCCTTACACTTTTTACGTTTATCCATTTCCATTTCTTTACAAATTTGTTCATTTCTGACACTTTCAAATCTCAATTTACCATAGCTTCATTGTAAATAGTGAGTCAGATTATAATCTGATTTCACAATTAAAAACAAATTTCTAACCCAGTTTTTAGTTCAAAGGCTTCACACAAATAGCTCAACACGTTTATTGCCAAGCTGGAAATTGGAATTTTGTGTGGTGGCCAAATTTGTTTTATTGTTTATTTAGTTGTATAGTGCTCAAAATAAGTAAATATAATATTTACAAACTTTTATTATTATGTACTTAGGAATTATGGTCTCTAATATCCATCATGCGATATAGCGTGATTGGCCATACATAATGCAATCGCATTACCGATATGGCCAAAAAGCGCAATATCGTGTGATATATAATTTGGCCATATGGAATTCATAATATAAAATATGGGCACGTAGTTTACAAATAAAAGCCATTTAAATGTATTAATTGTAATGACTGTAATTAGCTGACCTTTATATTCAGACAAAATTTGAATAACTCACTCTAGATTGTAATTCACTTACACATTCAAAATTTACAAAATGGTTTCAAAATATAAAACTATTTAGAATTGCAATCATGCAATCCAAAAAAAAAACAGTCAATACATAATGGCGGAGCACCTGGACAGTTTTTACACTCAATTGTGGTGTTTATCCTCTTTTTATTTTTATAGCAATTTCTGCAATCTTTTATAGAAATTGCAATTTACTGTTTTGCCGGTGCTGAGACATCGCTGTCTCTTTCTAGTTAGCTTGTGTTGGACTCGGTCTCCTATTGTCTTCTGTGTTGTTTGTGGGTCAGAATCTAGTAATAACTCTTTCACCTTTGTAATTAAAAAAAATATTTTTTTGGACGATTCGGCATTTCACTGACTTTTTCCAGGGTCCTGGTTGGTCACTCATAATTAAAAAAATCAAAACCAAAACTTGAAAAAATAAAAACCCAACTTCAAAACGCTAAATCAACAAATAACTAAACAAAATTATTAGGATGTTACCTTATCCGAACTCTACCACTGTGTGCACTGGCTGATATGAACAAAACAAAATGGCTGGTGGCCATCCCCACTACAAAAAGGTCAATCCCTCCTCTAGTGGGCAATATAAGTATTACGCACAATTTTGCTGTGGCTATAATAATTCACTTAGAATTTGGATAGCAATGGCCACGTGATTACGTGTGATCGGGCGTCCGGTAAGAACTGGCATCACGCGATATCGCATGATTGGCAATGAACGTGTTAAACAGCTTCACATTGGATACAAAGTTGGGTTAAAGTAGTCAGACCAATGGAATTAAAAGTCTTTTCAACCTAAAAAAGTTTAAGTTTAAACATTCATGCTTGCAGGATTCTTAAACTATGAGACTTGTATGATGAGTCTAAATGTTTTTCTTAAATTCTCACACAGGAATTCACTTAGTTGTTGTTCCTACTGTTCTTCTGGCTATAGCCAGGAGAAATTATGATTTGTAGATTAGTAAAATGATCAGGAGAAGTTATGGTGTTGTTACTCACTTTACACTTAATAATTTGACCAGAGAATCAGCATCCTATTAGCTTACTTTAATTTTGGGAAATTAATTATTTTTTTTTTATATTGCTTCCAATCTCAGATGGTTAGATGTAGAACTATATATGTTAATTTAGTCAAATATTAGAAAACACAACATTAGGTAAACTAGGACTCTGTAATGGTGTGCCTGTTATGTTACCCTCTTCGAATCTCTGCCAAACCCTCTCACTTCTTAATATAATACTTATTCGAAATTGTAAAAACAAATCAAGAGAGTTCCCTCTGCTTATAAGTGGCAAAGAACGAGTTTAGAATGGTAGATATATTTCGAGTAGAGACATCCTTGGTCTGGGAGGTACAGAATTAAAATCCTAATGTTTATTTTGGAATAGTTGGTAGATGTCTACTTATATTTATGCCTGTCTAGTTATTGATAATTAGACAATGATTTGATTCCTTTAAAATCAATTTAAGGATAACAAAGAATAGCCGTAATGTTAGTATGATTAAAAAGGTAACACTTAGCTTAACTAATATTAGAGGGAGCAAGCTCGCTTTCCTGAAGCAGGCCTGGTTTCTACTAGGGTTTATAGAGGTATCTCCACCTCTACCTCCTACTCCAGAAGAAGTAAATAAGTTTTGAAAGGTTATTATATTTAATTTCGTATTACTTACAATGCGTGTTCTGTTGCAGAAAGTACCATCACACCTAGCATAGAAGCCACAAGGTTAACACAAGTTTCTTGACTTCCATCTTTAGCAGAAACGTCTCCCATGTTTCCACGAACTGCCTAGAAAAACGATTAGTTAAGACAATCAATTTCTTAATAGCATGTAATTAATTTAGACAAAAATATTCTGTTGTATCGAAACAACTGAAGTTGCAATAACTTACATGATGCTGAGTAATGGCTGCCCTTGAAGCTCCGCCTGCAACACCGACTAATGCTTTCATGCCGGACGTTACACAAAGAATTTGAGTAGATGACTGAGAAAACATGGGTAGTAGAAGCAATTCCAATGACATTGCTGCATCATTTAGAAAATCTGCAAAGAGTCGCCATTTTTTACAATCTGCATCTAATCCACTCCTAAATAAAATAATTATTACACAGTCAATCATTTTTTCAGTACATGTTTTGTCTAATTAAAAAAAAAAATGTTCAATGAATTCTTTTATGATAAAGCTATAATGAGAATACATTTGATACTAGAATTGTAAAATAAATAAGTTTTATTTTTTCATATAAAAAACTAAATTCAATTACACATTTCATATTTATTGTCATACGGAAGAAAACGTTTTCTTTAGAATGATCTATATAAAGTAATATAAACAAAAATCTTTCAAATCAATTCGTACTTAGGTCAACAAAGAAAAATTTTATTTTAGTAACTATTTATTAAATAATTGCAATTAAATTAAATAAAGTAGTATAGCCTAAAAACAGCTGTAATACTGCATAACCTATAACATAAAATCAGCTGTTTTATGAAATATTATTTTATCACTTATTTTAGGCCAAATGACAAAACAAATACGAAGGTGGTCCACAAAGTAACTTCCGTTTTGAAATAAAAAATAAACCAGTTGAGATACAAACATTTTATTATATACATGTTAAAACTACAGCTTTTCCCTACTTTTCTACATATTCACCATACAAATTCAAGCACTTATCATACCTTTTAACAGTTTTTGAAATTCAGTCTTTAAAAAAATCTGCTGCCTGAGAACGTAGCCAGCCTGTCACAGCATTTTGAAGCTCTTCATCACTCGCAAACCTCTGAGATGCAAGCCACCGCTTCATGTACGGGAAAAGATGGAAATCACTGGGAGAAAAGTCCGGGCTGTAGGGGGGGGTGGTCAAAAACGTCCCATTTGAACTTTTCCAAAAGTTCAGTTGTTTTTTGAGCTGTGTGAGGGCGGGCATTGTCATGGACAAACACAACTCCAGATGTCAGAAGACCATGACGCTTGTTTTGAATCGCTCGTCGTAGCCGTTTTAAGGTTTCACAATAAGCTGCAGCTGTAATGGTCGTACCATGCTCCATAAATTTAACGAGCAAGATGCCCTTAGCATCCCAAAAAACTGTAGCCATCAATTTTCTCGCTGAAAAGGATTGGTGAGCTTTCTTCGACTTGCTTGGCGGTATGACCCCATTGCATTGACTGTTGTTTTGTTTCGGCATTCACATTGGCTACCCAAGTCTCATCTCCTGTAACAATCCTGTTCAAAAATGTTTCTCCTTCAACGTCATACCGAGTAAGAAAGTCTATGGCAGAACTCATTCTTTTCATTTTGTGATCATCGGTGAGCACTTTTGGAATCCAACGAGCACAAAACTTGTGATAGCCTAGTTTTTCTGTCACTATCTCATGCACAAGACTTCGAGAAATTTCAGGAAAATGATTTGAAAGTTCCGAGATTGTGAAGCGACAGTTCTCGCGAATTTTCTCATCCACTTTGTTCACCAAGTCATCACTGACGAGAGATGGCCTACCCCTCCGGTCTTCATCGTGAACGTTCGTTCTTCCATTTTTAAAAAAACAAACCCATTGACGGACTACACCTTCGCTCATAATGTTTGGGCCATACACCGCACTCAATTCACGATGAATTTCAGCTGCTGTGTAACTTTTCGACCACAGAAATCTTATTACACCTCGCACTTCACACTTGGCGGGATTTTCTATCGTGGTGCTCATGTTTTTACGTTATAAAAAAAGAACGCGTGATCGCACGATACTCTCCCTTGCACAGCTAGAAGCGTACTGAACGGCTGCGCACACCCATGTGAGAATGGAGGCGCTACCCCCACTACTTATCGCGCCACGTCCAAACGGCGGTTACTTTGTGGAGCACCCTCGTATATTGCATATGTTGTCTTTTTTGTGAAAAGTTTTCTTCCATATAAAACTAAAATTAATTACAGTTGCTTGTTGTAATCATCTTGAATTCACTGATTAAAACTATAATTAAATGATACTTAACTAAGTGAATTAGCAAGAATTAGTAAACGAGTAAGAAAGCCCTTTTTCTATTCACTTAGGTGAGTATAATTTAATTATAATAAAATTAGTTCATTATTAAATTTAAATTAATGAATTAATATTTAAAAAACTGTATTAACATCTAACGTTATCAACTTCAACTTAAACATTTCTCTAAAACTTGAGTTGATGAATAATTTAATTAATAATTGAAAATTTGAACATTGTATGTATATGCTGATACGTATTCCTTCACAGATGGAAAAATATGATGAATAGTTATTATCTGGAGTACATCCGTTCATTCTGAAGTGCACAAAATCGCAGTTTCAACGTTTTGCTAGAATCTCATCTAGCATTGACGAGGTGAACCCAACAACAGTTGAAGAGCGTGTGAAGAGCGCAGATAACTCTGCTCCTATACATAGAGGAATGAAGCCACACCCATTGATGTCAATCCACACACACACCGGAGCCAAACAATTACCTTTCCTTTTCTTCACCTTAGGTTTCTCTATATATAGGAGCAGAATTATCTACGCTCGTCACTCACTCTTCAACTGTTGCTGGGTTCACCTCGTCAATGCTAGATGAGACTCTAGCGAAATGTCGGAACTGCGATTTTGTGCACTTCAGATTGAACGGATGTACTCCAGATAATAACTATTCATCATATATATATATATATATATATATATATATATATATATATATATATATATATATATATATATATATATACTGTATATATACATATATATAAGCAAGGAGAGTGTGAACAAATAGAAAGAATTGAATTAAAGCTAAATTGTAATTATTTTGTTTCAATATTATAAACTGTGTTCATGGTGCGTAAAAATAATATACTTTTTCCTCATAGTACATGAATTCTTAATTAAGATAAATTTTTAAAATTACCTTTAAAAATTGTCTGTTTCATTTAAAGTTTTGCAAATTTTAAAACCTGTCAAATATGTTTTTTTACAATTTCTGTGTTTTAATTACTTTATTAAAAGTTGAATTAGGTTATTTAATTACCCTTTCCACCATGCAAAAGCAATGCGTCCAATCATGCCAACGCCATCTTTCATAACCCACGTAATTGTAGCACTCAGAGCAGTAGCTGTGGAATCACCCACTCCGACACCTTTCATAATGGCATGTGTTGTCATTGTAGAGGAAATTGTACTACAAGAAGCCTAATTAAAAAAATAATTTATTATAAAATTTTAAAATTAAGAAAAGATGGATATATTATATTAGCAGCTCGTCAATTAACTTATTATGAAATATTATCAGCATAGCATTTTAACAAAATTTAAATATACCCCAAGTTTTAGAATCAGCAAGAAGTTATGAATCTTAATTGATATACAGCTCCAATAAAATACAGTAAACTCCCGATTATCCGTGGGCGGATTAACCGGTTTGCGGATTATCCGTGGTCTGCCATTGTTTTACAAATATCCAATTTTTATTTCAATCAGCTTAATTAATGTTTGTTTTAACCACTCAACGCGGCACAATATCCGGTAAAAACAACGATCATAAAAATAAACTAAGCTATCTCAAATAACGCAAGGATAAACGATAACTGTCCTTTTAGACTGAATGAACCAACTCGAGTTGGGAACAGACTACTGTATATAAGAGACAATGACAAAATGCCTTGACGCCCGAAAACCTAATGCGTATCATAAGATTGTAAACAAATGTCAGCTAATCTCGGCTATAAATAGTCTAGGTCGTGACATACGCATTTTCAATGTCTGTCATATACATTATCGATCTTTATGGCTTTGTGACACAAGTAGAAACAAAAATTCCGAGTTGAACGTTGAGTGGTTATTATACTTAAATAAGTAGTAGGTAGTTTGAATTTTTTATGCGTTATTTTTATTTCTCTGTCTTTTTTATTGAATTTTATTTTTTTGTCATGCAGTATTTTATCATTTGTATTAGTTCATATTTTATGTAAATTTCCTTTTTTTGTTGTAAACCGATAAATAAAACAACATTTTAATGTCTAATACACTGTTTTAATGTCCCAAATAAACCTGTATATGGAAGAAATAAAATTTTTGAGATGAAAACAGCGGACACAATAATAAGAGCAAGACGACTCTTCACTGTGCGACAAAAAGGTTTTCAAGAAACTTAGATCGCACATTAAAGCTAAATCAATGCTCACAAAAAAAGAGATGAAAGTGACAGATTTTTTTGTTAAAAAGTGAAAGTATTATGTGAAAAGGAAATTACATATGTACATACATACTTACTTTTGACATATACTTACGTACGTATTGTAAATAGTTAGACATATAAATGTACATGTTATAATCCGTTATAATCCGTCAAATACATCGACATTTTAAATTATTTTCTGTATTTATTTTGTCCTCTGAAGATTATTTGTGAATTGCATTAACCGGGGTCATTATTTGTGTAACTTATGGTATAATAATCGATTATCAATCGTTATGCGTATTCTTTGTTCATAGCGGATTATCTGGGGAATTCGTTATCCGGCGTTGCTGGGCCACCCTATTCCATGGATAATCGGGAGTTTACTGTATTTTAATGTACTCATGACACATACCATTTTTTTATTAGAGGAGAAACTTGCTAGTTAGTTGAAAATATTTTGTAAGTTTCAAATTTATTTCATGTAATACATTGAATGCAGATAACTGCACTTGCTGTGAAAGCCATGTCTCTTTGGTAGGATAATTGCATTTACCATTGTTTATTGGATGAGAGCAGGGGCACACTGAAGGGAGGGAGTTATAAACTTTGTTCATATATGAACTTGTATATATAAGAATTTAATCTATATAACTATGTTAATGAGTTATAACTTGATTGATATATATATATATATATATATATATATATATATATATATATATATATATATATATATATATATATTAATGGAATGAAACGTATATTGTTAATATTACCTGTAAGATTATCACTTTGTCAATTGAGTGTTATTTCTATATAATATATGGTATTATATAAATGATCAATCGTTACACATAAAACAAATTAGAAAAGGGTTTTGGTTGAAAGTACTATTGTTATAACAATCAATTAAGATAGCAATAAACAAACTGCACTTGGTGATAAACTAATTAAATCAAACAGTGTTTTCATTTAATATTGTAATTTGTAGTATTAAAAAGATTTAAAAAAATTTTATATCAGAAAATAGTTTCTTTGGTAAACAAAAAAAAATAATCTGTTTACTTTTTAAACTTCATAATGAAGAAAACATTTCTAGGATGTTTCTATGGTCAAAACTTAATAATAATAAATATGTGTCACTAATATGTATATTCCAAATAAACTACTCTCTCTGACCGTTTTGAACAAATTAAATAAAATGTCTTTAATATTTTTTACTTAGATTTTATGAAACTTTTTTTTGTAAAAATAGACACTTAAGATTAATTACATTAAAAATATTACATGCACAAATTATTTTTTATCTGAACAAAATATGAGCTCTGTATCACAACTCAATGTACAGAAAACCCCCAAAAAAATAATTAATCACCTGTATAGTGTCCCAAATTTGATAAGATAAGTAATCATCTCTCACACTGTCTGGAAAACCTTGTGGTAAAAAAACTTCTTTTAAAAAATGTTTTATATAATTAAGGTAATTTTTCTTTTGTTGATTTGCCTCATCTTCATCAACGTTGATCGTATAAATGTCATCTGTATTACCTGCAACAAAAGTTTTAAAAAACCGTCCTTAATAATTTAATTATAAACAATTTTAAGCAAAGAGCAATTCTATCAAAACAATAATTAATTATAATTAAATATTACTTAACTAAGTGAATACTTAAGGGCTTACTTGCGGACGCATTTCGAAAAAATTGTTCCTTTTACGAAGCAAAGCCTTTAAGTAATCACTTAGTTAAGTGTTATTTAATTATAGCTTAATCAGTGAATCCAAGATGATCATAACAAGCAACTTTATTAATTAATTATTTTTTTAAAATCATATAAACAAATATTGAATGAATAGAACTGTTTTAAAACTCCATCACCTATCTTATCTATTTTATTACCGATATAAACTATTGAGCAAGTTCATTTAGGTGCTCTTTGTAAGTTATATTTCTCGAACAACCAGCCCTCACCAAAATAAGTTATGCACTCAATGAAGTTATTTACAGACAATGTAAATGTATATGTATTTACAACTCTAAGTCTACTGGCAATTAGTTGTTTTTTACTGGCATATAAAAACCATCTTTGAATTTTAATATCTAAATTTTCTTATGAGTGTTATAAATTAATATCAAATTGGGGTTATTACAAAAATTGTATGATTTCCTCCATATGTGTAAAAAATTCCTTATTATATCCTTAACACAACATGCATAATATTTTTTTTACTCCGGAAAGGTTCATTTTTTTACAAATTTCAGTAGGGATTGGTTTTTTGGTATGCAGTATTAATGGTGCACCCTACTATGTATACATATATTTAAATGTACCTATAAAGTGTCCAGTTAGGATAGATATGGTTGTAATTTTATACAACATCATCTAATTAGAGGTCTACTTCTGCAGAGTAATACTTTTTGCCAGGTGACGCCAAATGAACTCTTTCTAGCCTTACAAATGTACATTTGTTTGGTTAAATGTATAAAATTACAACCAAATCTGTCCTAACTGGATACTTCATAAGTATATTTCAATACCTATGAAATATGGGTATATTAGAATTTTATATACATAAAATTAACCTTCCTTGGCAATAACAAAAATAATAATGATGAATATAGCTTCAGGAGATGTTTTTGATTCATTTTATACATTATATTGCATTGGGGTGGGAAATTTGCATATTTACCATAATAATTATCAATATGGCTTCAAAACATGTTTATCAGTGATTTTATATACGTTACAGAAAATTGAGTATAGCATTTTTACCAAAATTTGTTGCATAATTGGCCAATTTAAATTGTTTTAGCTGACAAAATTTTTTTTTAAACCTATTTTTCTAAAAGAATTTAACTGCGAAATATCTCCTGGTAATTATATAGATATGCGACTATCGCTATTTTCGTGAATTTTTTGTCATTTCTAATGTAATTTTACGCCCTGAACACGAATTTGACATTAGTTTTTGTCGTTGAGGTCTATTTAAGGCCAAATATACTGAAGAAGCGTTCACCATTTTCTACTTACCGTTGCAGTAATTGCGAGAATTTGGGACCATCTTAAATTGAAATAGAAAATTGTTCTAAAACACGTCCTACGACGAAATGCACAAGAATTTTTAAAATTTTAAACGATATGTTATTTTTTATCAATTTAAAGTTGGGTAAAAAATTAAGTGCGGAGGAGCAAGTTGTGTATCGTTTGTGGGGTGATACAATGATGTTACAACTGTTGTTGGTGTTTTAGGAATCTAACTTTGGAAAATATGCAGATTGCCAACCCCCGTCCTGAAGCTACATTTATAAATAATATTTTTGTTATTGCCAGGGAAGGGTTATTTTATATCGCATATCTATCTTGAAATATACCTATGAAGTATCCAGTCAGGGTAGATTTGGTAGTAATTTTATACATTTAACCATAAATTACAACCAAATATATCCTGACTCGACCTTTTATAGATATATTTTAATATAGGTATATATGTATATTATATAGGTATATTATGTATGTATACTACAATTACAACCAAATCTATCCTACCTGTAGACTTTATAAGTATATATTTAAATTCATATGCAAAAACCATAAAATTTAAGCCAAAATTTTGTTTCTCAAATATTTACACATGTAATTTATGAATAGAGATAGCGTGATGTCACTGTATCACTCCGCAGATGTTGCACAACTTTCTACTCCACACTAAATTTTTTATCCAACTTTAAAATGATAAAAAATAACTTTCCGTGTAAAATTTAAAAAATTCTTGTGCATGTCGTCCTAGGACGTGTTTTAGAACAATTTTCTATTTTAATCTCAGGTGGTCCCAATTCTTGCAGTTACAGCAACGGTAAGTAAAAAATGATGAATGTGTTCTTCTTCAGAGTATTAACCTTAGACCTCAGCAACAAAATCTAATGTCGAATTCGTGTTCAGGACGTAAAAATACATTAGAAAAAAATTGACGAAAATAGTCGCACGTCTTTATAATGATCTACCTCCTAGCTGAGCCTTATTCTAATAAAAACCCAAAGTCCGGAGACTCTGCTTACTTATGTACGCCTGGTTCACTTTATTGGTACATTGTCCATTTCTAGATCTTAGATGTTGAATAGAATACTATTTGTTATATTCCTGAACCATGAAAAGTTTTTGGTAAAAATATTACCAGATACCATTAAAAGTCATCAGAAACATGAATACAATAAAACTTGTCATACACCAGTTTTGTTTTAAACCTAACCTCGTTTTACAAACAGCATTAACAACTACAACGTCGAAAACTGAAATAAACTTGAAAATTTAAACAATTCGTTATTCACACTAAACCAATGCCAATTCTAGTATATTGATGTCAAGACTTTTGTATTTTATACATTCTAAAACATTTAGACTTGTAATTTCAAAAACAAAATATCTTTATACTTAACATACCTTGTTTTAAATAAAGTACATTTGATCCCTTAATTCCATACTTTTCACAGTATAAAATATCAGAGTTCATTATCAAAACAGGGTATTTCCTTTGTCTTAATTAATAATATATAATTATATATTTGATAAAACTTATAGGCTAGGTGACAAAAATATAACTACGAATTAAAGATTACGCGGCTGCCAGCATTTTAACAATACTGCATTGATATACAAACAGCTGATTTTTAAGAAACAGATTTCAAGGCTAGATGAAGCTACTATGTATATATCACAATACTATTAAAGTGTATTTAATCTATGGCGAACATATACATATACATCTTTTTTGCTAAACATTATAACATATGTTAACATAATAAAATATATTCAATTGTTACAAATTTCAAAATTTTAGAACGCTTCACTTAGTAAATTATTTAAAGATTTATTCGAATAACTTTTTTTATAGTACTATTTATGAAACTGATTTAAAGTAATGTTGACAAATTTGCTCAACTTGTATCACTGTCCCCAAAACGCAAGACGATTTCATTTTCTTTTTCAAGTTTGTGCTGCAATTGGTAAAAGAGGCTTGACTTCACCATTTTATGTTCAGATAAAATATCATCTATACGAAGGGTTTCCAATGTAAAATAAAAATGAAATTTTGGGCTTACACAATTAGCTAAATAACAGCTTAATTGAGAAATAGATTTTCAAATAGAAATAATAAGTAAGTTTGAGTGATTAGTAATAATATATCACACTTTATCAATTTGAAGTTTAACACTGGCTGAAAGTACAGATACTAAACTTTGCATAGAAAAATGCTTATTCCTTTTTTAAAATAAAGTTCAATGAAGTTCAAAACCTGTCGTTAAAATGCTATGACAAGCTATTACAACGAACGGAAATCTTTTTAGATGTGCAGGATGACAACAGATTTCAAGTCGCATGATCTACTCGTAATGTGCAACTGGAAGCCAAAGAAGTTCTACATCAGGTCTCATCTCCTTTGTAATCACTTCAAGTAGTTTTTCAATTTTTTTGAAGTGCAGTTTTGCCAGAAGAATGAGTTTTGCTTTTGTGAGCTTCTACGAACTCACGGCGGGTGGCAGAAAAGGTTGTTTGTCTGCATCCAAGATATTATTTGGGCTTTTTTCCAAGACATTGTTGGATTTTTGTAGACGGATCCAACATAGTGTGATATGGAGCTTGATCAATAATTACTGCAGAATTTTGAGAAAGTAGAGTTAGAACGTTTTTCAACCATTCTATGGAGTGTGGTGGTATTCCTTTTGTTGTGGTAGCCTTTTGTTCCCTTCTTTCCAATGAAACACAATTCTGCTCCTTCTAAGAATCCATTTTCACTTCCAACGGGAAGAATAATTATCCCCTTCCCAGCTCCTGAATCCTCCACGTCATCCGTACACTTGCTGTATGTGCATCCTGTATTGATCATAGTTTGAAAAATCCTTATCTAACGCATCTATCACCTGCTCTTGCCATCCACATTTAAGAGTATGGTTCTCTCCGCACCAAGCTTCATCAGTAAAAATAAAACTGTAGCTAGCCGTGCATAATTCTCTAATTCTTTATAAAAATGCATGTCTTGAAGTAGTGATCTATGCTAACTCCATTAGACAGGTTCTTTGGTGAATTTTTTATATCAGAAATCAAGTTTTATCACTATTTGCTGTATAGTCATCTTAGACAACGCGTTCACGCCTGAGCGCACATCAGTTTGTTATCAAATAAAAATAACACCTAACTGTAATTTAATAATATTGTATGTAACGGAATAAGCAAAATTTAACAATTCCAACGGTATATCAATTGATGATATCCAATGAATGGTTCTCAAAAAAAAGTTGTTTGACATAAAGTCCTATAAAAAAGTTTTTAATAAAATAAAAATTCTGAAACTAATAAATTATGTTTACAAGACCATCTCAAATATTGTATTAAAATATTAAACAATTCCGATCATAGATTTGTTAGTTTTGAATTTTTAAAGTGGAAGTTTTTTTTTAAACATTACAAAAACTGTGACTTTTTTCAGTTATGCTATGATACAAAAATTAAAATAAAACCGACATTTTTTAAAAATAATACCAATCATTGTAGAAGAGAATGGTATTTGTTTTTTATTTGGTAAAAATTGATAGCAAATATTTAGATTTTATAAGTACCAAACTCGAGTCTCCAATCTTTTTGTTACGGACAGTAGTACTCTCGCTTACATCTAGGTACAGTGATTGTGGTGAACCAATATTTGTAACATCAAGATTCAACAAACGGCTCTAAATATTAAGTAGGCAACTGCACATCCAGCCAATTCTCTTACATAACCACACAGCTCGGGTTTACGTAACCATATAAGTTACAAATAACTTTTTTCAGTGTTTTAAACTTCCTATTACTATTGAATTTGAAACTTCTAAAGTTTCTCCCCTCTAACATTTTTTAAAAGTAACTTTACTTCAATTTTTCTAAGTAAAAAATAAGGAATTTTATCTTCTGATTTTCCATTGAAAGAGTTTATCAGTTTGGTACATGGGCAATCAATATCGTTTCCTTCATCCACATTAGGGATACTAAGGGCATATGCATGTGAGACAGAGGCAGCTCGCTAGAGGTTGGCTGTCACAAGGCCTGGGCAGATTCTGGGGGCCCAGAACCAGGTAAAAAAAAGACTTCACTGTATACTACCCATAGTGAACTTTCTGAGTGTGTTCACTCACCTACAGAGGCAGTTCCACGTACAGATGAACTGAGCACAGTCCCTGGGCCCCACACTAATGATTTGTATTTACTAAACATTTTGTAATTTCTATTAGCAATAAAACTTAGAATATCTGTTTAAAGTGACACAACAGCTTGTGTGTAATTAAACATGATTGTTTTCTTGTTTATTCATATGTTTTCCATTTCATCCACTAACATGCCATTTCAAACAAAAAGGAACCAATTCCTTTTAAGACTTACATTTTTAAAAACTATAAGTAATGCTTCAATTAACCAAACCTGTTTTTACATATAGTCAGCTTTATGTTGCACTATGTAGAGTAAAATCTTAAGCTGGATTAAAGATAGATATTGAAAATACTATGGGTAAAAAAATCAAACTGAAAACACATTCACAAAAACATAGTTTAGGAGGAAATTTTTTTGTGAAAAATTTGAATTATATTAAATTAATTTGTATTAAAAAATAAAATTATACAAACGTTTAAAATTTTTTTCAATATGAATCCACGGGAATTTGCTCTAATTTCATTAAAATTCTGGAGATGTTTACTTTTTTGAGTCTGAATATTTGACGTTTCTTAATGTGGTCTCTTTATACTCGCGTCCAAAGGCATTTATGAGGGGAGGCTCGAGACCACAACAATTTCAAACACATAAAAGAAAAATAGTAGATACACAATCATTTATTTTTTATAAGCTGAGCTAAAACCTGTGTTTTTATGACATCAATATCCAAAAGTTTTCAAAGGCAGGTCCATCGGAATCCCCCTTTCCGACTCCTCGGTCGTTGGGACTATCTCCCCGATATTTTTTTCTCTATATGCCACTGCCCCAGTCTACTAACAAAGGAGACTATATGTACGATTGAGGAGGGACTCAAAGACAACAACCCTGAGAAGTTTAGTGTTGAAGAATATCTGTTTTTTAATTTTTGTATGAGGCAGAATGGTTTCCAATTCAACAACAAGCTTTATTTAGAAGCATAATGGAAAACCATCTGACTAGAAGCTAAATGCTTTATGATCAAGTTTAAGACCAAAGCCTAAGAAACAATGACATTTTTTCTACATGTCTGGTTTTGGTATGATGATGATATATTTATTATTTTAATATAGATGTTTTATTATTTTTGAGTAGAAAAATCCTCAATGAGTTTTAACATGAGCTAAATAGATTCTTTCCTTCGATCAAGTTTAATCCCTGAGGTAGATGAGAGAAAAAGGATTGCCATTCTGGAAAGTTTCAGGTATATCCCATATGGTTTATACCATTGCAAAAGGCACAAGTCAGCAGAGTTTCATAGTAAAGCACACCATTTAGTTTATTTACAACTATTATGAAACAATTATTTGAAGGAACTAAAAATGATAAATAGAATAGAGTAAATAAAGATTTCAATAATAAAGAAACACAGGGAAACATGACAAAAGGTGACTAAAACAGTCTTAGCTTGGGATAAACCAAAGCAACAGCTGAATAAGGTAGCTTACAATTATCTGCTGTATAGCGATACTAAGAAATGCCTTATGAAGTACAGTGGCTTAAGAATGGAGTTTCTGTAGAATTCTTGATTCACCGAAAAACTTCACAGATAATTGTGAAAAATCGGGGGTTTATAGCATAAAATGTGAGGTGTGTAATTGAGTATATATTGAACAAACCAGTAGTAGTAACACAACAAGAAGCTAGGAAAACTTTGCTCTCTTTAGAAACCACAAACCTGAACATTCAAAGATTAAGTCTGACCATCCTAAGTTGTTAAAACATGTAGCAAGGTGATGCTTGGAGGCCGTGGTTTATAAATAAATTTCCAAATGTTACAATGAGTTGAGCTCCATCCTAGACGTGTATCTTCCAAACTTAGTGTCTTTTCATTAAAAATTTATAATTTTATTGGTGTTAAGCATTTTCTTGTCATTTGCTGCTCTTTTTGTGTTATTTCATTATTTTAGTTAAAGACTTTGGTTTCTGTTTAAGACTTAATAAGTGTTATGAATTCTTTGCACTAGTTGAAACGTTTTGGACAAAGTGTAAATTGTAATAACTTAATAAAATTGTTCAATAAATATTTGTTTAATACAAGTAATAATTAGTTGTTTAATTTAAAGCCTGTTGTATTTTGATTAATGTTTTAATGCTTTTGTAGCCGCATATTAAAGACTATATTTTCTAACAGTTTAAAATTGACAGAATAATTTTAAAAATAAAATGGTTTTACAAAAGACAGGTTGAAGACGTCAACCCTCCCCCCTGACTTGAGAGACATGTTTCAACAGTTGTACAATCTCTTTTTTTATTTAATCCTTTGCTTAGTTATACTGAACCGAATAATGGTCATGAAACATAAAAATATCCACGATACTTCCGACCATCAGTAATCATTTTTCAATTAATTTAGGAAAACCCCGCTTACTAAAGCAGTCTCAATTGTGTTCAGGATCTCATTCCGTAAATTCTCCAGAGAAAAAGCATGTAGCCCCTTGTAGCAATTTTCCTTACATCAGTGACAACCATTCTTGATTATAAGTAGACAACTTAAGACTAGAGAAAATGGAATGAAAAAAAGGCATCTTATTTATTTTTATAACTGAATGTCAATTTAACTTTCATCTCGATAATTTAAATTAAACGCTTGTTTATGTTGGTCTTCAATGGTTCATTTAAATTAAAATTCGAAGCCTAAGACTACATTTTACAACAGAGTGATTTTTAAAATAAAATGATGCAGGTCTTGTAAAAAAATTTCATTTTAATATTAAAACATACATTTTTATTAAATTTACAGTAACTTTGTACGTAAAACTTTCTTTATGATCAATAAACTTTACATATAAACTATATGTTAACATGGAAAAGGACTTTAAGTAACTAGAAATTATTCATCTACTTATGGTTTTATATTACAGCTGTAAAGAATTCAGAGCGTGTTTATAAATAAAACAATAAATAAACATGATTTTAAAAAATATTAGTAATGTTCCATATTATATACTAAATTAGTTAAACTAGAAAAGGCTATATTATAAGACATGTTTAGCACCATTTTATTAGCACAAAATCTGAATACAGTATAGGTAGATTTTTTACAAGTTTGTATTAGATTATATTAACATTTAGGTAAACTAGAGTATACTTGGCTTCGCTTGTCATAAAGTAACTTTTTACTAATTCCAATATTCTGAAGACATGTTTTTCATATCTTCGTTTCATATTATTTCTATTTGAAATTAAATTCTGTTCAATAAAACTAAGAGTTTTGAACTTAAAAAGACCTTTTTTAAACTTTCAGTAACAAATATTTTTAAACTTGCAGTCAACTTGCAAACAAGTGTAAATATTTTAATTTCAGAAAAACCAAGCTTTTTTATTCAGTGTCATAATTATGCAATATTATTGTAACCATTTTATTTTAATTGAGTAATTGTTTCTTAACAAACTCAGTGAAAACTATAACAACTTACTGTGCTGACGCCTTTCGAAACTGTCAATTCATTAGGAGCCTATTTACTACCGTTGATACATCAGCATACTAAGCTGTTATAGTTTTTACTGTTTTTTCAACTATTACTGCATTAAATTATTCAGTAAAATTAAGATGATTAGAACCACCAACTTTAGTTTTAATCCTATTAATTTACCACATCCAATATTCTTATTTAAATGGCTGTTTTTATTGGCAGAAAACACACATATAAAATTTAATATAAAAATAATGATTAAAAGAACTCAAATGATTTTACTATGTTATATTATTTGATAACATTAAAAGTATGAATTGATAATTTTATTGAATAATTTTTAATGTACATTATAAATTATTAAAACATATATAACATTTTAAGTGTTAAAAAAAGTGTATTAAAGATAAAACGTTTTGGCTCAATATTATAGTAATTGAAATTTTTAATTAAAATAATTTACCAATATAAGCATTAAAAAATGTAACTATGAATAATGATGGGTTTAAATAATATTAAATGAAGATCATTGTGTAATTGTGTTAGTTTTATAATAGAAAACAATCTATAAATTAAATATTTTCTCATGAGATAGAAGTATTTAAGATACCTATTCTGGATCTCTACATGGGCGGAGTTAAAGGGGGGCAAGGAGGGGGGATTACCGCTCTCTAACTTTCTGGAGGTGTATTATTTTTTATAGTCAAAAGCATACAATGAACTCATTAAAATACTACAAAAATAAATATAGTGCTGGCAGAAAATATACTCGGCAGTATCAGTTGTTATTTTGATCACAAGTG
The DNA here is from genome assembly GCA_036971475.1 of Prosapia bicincta. Classification (NCBI taxonomy): domain Eukaryota; kingdom Metazoa; phylum Arthropoda; class Insecta; order Hemiptera; family Cercopidae; genus Prosapia; species Prosapia bicincta. Next base: position 12,116,108 of record JBAIZL010000011.1, on the reverse strand, counting down.
AGTTATTTTCTAAATATGATTGTAAGTTCAAAGAATAATATAAACCTTATTTTAATCTTTAACGTCATGATGTTCGAAACGGAAATTTAGTAATTGTTTTAGACAAAGTTTGCTATTCAACATTATGTTTCTCAATGAAACAAAATCAGGCTGAAACAAGTCTAAAAGCCTCCGATTGGCGCTCTATGAGAAACATATCATTAAATACTACCATACCCTAAAACTTACGAATAAAAAGGCAGTGTAAAACATGTACCTTATAATGTAAGTTTTCGATGCTGGCTTAATGACGACAAGCTCTTAAATGTTCTCTATTTCTTGTGACGAGTACTTTAGACTCTATTTGATACCCCCCAGGGATAATCTTGTGTCCCCACCCAGAACAAAACTTGTAACTCCGCCCATAGATCTATATTATATTAGGATGAATAAATATGATCGTAAAAATCTGAGTCATTGTTGCACGTTGTAGATCTTTGTTGATGAAACAACACAAATTCTCAGCATTACGGGCTTTTATAAATAAAAAATATAAGTAAAGGAGGAAGTTGGGAAAATTTTACGTTTAACAGTCATGTTTAAAATCACAAAAGATTATTATTGGGTTTATATTTCAAAGTTAAAAATATTGGTTTTTGAACATTATAAGATTTGCATTGAACTTACAGAGCATTTTTTCATAAAAATTTTGCTGTCGTTCTTCAAATTTAATTTTTTACACCTAATTTATTAAATAAACTAAGAATCTTACATACAATATGGCGAATTTTACAAATAACATTATGAACAAAGCATTACTGGTTTGAATTAAACTTCAAGTATTTTTAGAATACTAGGTTTAGAAACAATCTTAATTTTTCTAAAAAATTAGAAATAAATTTATTTTTCTACAAAAAAAAATTTTTTTTAATTTTGTTGAAATGACTTTTTATTGTTAACCTTACAAAATTAACTTACAATTGTGTGGATAACCATAGTTTAAAAATAACAATTAATTGTTCATCATATTTCAATAAAATTTAATAACTCAGCATTAAACTTACATAACGAATGACAATATAAAAAATGAAAGTAGTTAGCACTTTATATTTTCTTTTTACTTTCTCAGGAATATATACATGTACTATTATAATACGATAAATATATACAATCTTAATAATCAAAGTTTACAATATGGTTTATTATTTTAACTGAAGTTTTAAGAGAAGATATTATTTATGTTTCTGCTTATTAGATACACTTACTTCCTATTTATAAGTAAATATAAAAATGAAGTCAGGCATTTCATAGACTTAAGTATAGAACCTAAAAGTAATTGGAAGACGTTTTAGCTCGTCAGCTGTGACTCACTTTCGGTAACAAAGGACAATTCTTGTTTGTAAATCAAATACATTTGTGTACACACATTACACTTCACTTCCAATCAGTAAAAAACAAGTCCGTGACGTTTATCACTGTCTTTACATTTTACCAGAATAATGTGACCCTAAGTTAGATGATGGCCCACGGTGGCCATTCTTCTGTCCTGGACTATATCTACTACCTGGCCGAGAATGAACTATTGCGTAGTGGTCACTGTTTGTCGAGATAGAACGAGTTGAATTCATTGTTGAACCTCCTGAGACGTATCCAGGCTTGCCATTTAATGAATATCTATAACAGTAATAATAATAATGAAGTTTCTTGATGTTATCATCTTGAATTCACTGATTAAACTAATTTTAAACTACTTAACTAAGTGAATATGTAATTGCTTACTTGCTGACGCGTTTCAAAATAATCGTTCCTTTTACGAAGCTAACCCTCTACTCAGGTTAGCTACCCTATATAGCTACCCTGTAGAGGGTCAGCTTCATAAAAGGAACGATTGTTTTGAAACGCGTCAGCAAGTAAGCAATTACATATTCACTTACTTAAGTAGTTTAAAATTAGAATAATAATGAGTTCCATTATTTTCACTTGACTTTATTCACTAACTGTACATATTATACGTCAGACTAACATAGGTGTTAGATTAATAATTATAAGGAATAAACATGTACGAGTATAATCAGTGCCTTAGTTGAACAAACATTATAAAGCGTGCTCTATATTAACATTATAAAGTAACAGTTTTTTTAAAAATATGTTTATACTTTTAAACATTGTGTGACAATATGTATATTTTTGTTTGTCTTTTGAAAAAAGACTAGAGAAAAGTCTAATGAAAAATGATGCATACAAAGTTGTACTACAAACACTGAATGTTTGTTGTTAAAAACAACAATAAGAGTGATGAATTTAACACACTGATAATGTTTTCAAAAGAGAAAAAAACTTGCTGTGGTTTTATTTGAACAACACAATTATTGATAAACTGTAAGGATGAATGAATGAAAAAAATGAGAAAAAGAAGGCACAAGGTGGTAGAAGACAATAATATAAATGTATTTTATATTATAGCAATGCAGAAGGACAAGAAAATAGTAGTTTTGAAAACATTACTAGTGAACACCCTTCCTTTGACAGACCACAAAAATGAACTGAAAGTAGTTTATGTAAATATGAACTGCAAGTAGCTCGTTATACTATAAGTACATTTATTCTATTTGACAATGAATGTTTTTGAAATTAACTACATTAGACTGACCTTTAGAAAATTTATTTACTTATCGTTTTTATTAAAACTATTTTAAAAGTTTGACAATACCTTGAACCATACTGTGAACCATGCCAACTTCTATATGGATCATAATCCTCAATAATGCTTGGTTCTTTTTCAATTACTTCCGTTCTCGCACAAGCACACGTCATTGCCGAACACAAGAAGATATTTATAATTAGCATTATTAGAAACATAAGTCCGAAGGCAATACACAGGTACAGTAACCAGTTTGGATAAATGCCTCCTTTCTCACAGAGTTCTTGGATTACTGAAACAAGATTTCACCCATTAATTTATCAAGTTCATCAAATATAATTTGTATTTTTATAATTATTAATTAAAATGTAAGGATTCTGTTGGGCTTGAACATTGAATATTGATAATTTATCTCCTAATTAGTCACTTTATGACAATACAATGATATCCAATACCATGATTTACTTTTTCCTTGAATTATAAGACCCAACAAATAAGGCACAATAAAATTTAAGTACCTTAACAATCACACTGAATATTCTTTGTGATCTCAGTTCTGTCATAGCTTTACAGTTATTATAGTTCAACACTAGCTTGATATCTCACTGAACAAAAATACTTTAATGCACAGTAGAGCGTCAGTAATCTGGATCCAAAGCAAGCAAAACCGGCACTCTGGGTGAAGAGTTCACGGTCCTCTGGGTGAAAAGCGCGTCACTCGGCGACACTACAATACATATCTAAACTAAGTGTTATCTTTAATTACAAATGCAGAGCATATTTAACCATGATTAAAATTTTAAAGATTTGTGTGTTATACACCCTTAGCAATAACGCGTATTGTGTTCAATCAGCGATATAATAAAATTTATTATTAAACTTAATCTTTATCCAATTTGTCATATAATATGCTTTTGTTAAAAAAAAAACGATAAAAGACTTTTTCACTCAATTAGTTTGTACCTGCATGTTTTTTGGCTTTCTGTGCTATGTTTTAGTATGCACTTTATATGTTTTTCGATCTCTGATGTCTGTTTTGTAATAATTCCTGGTTAAATTCAAACTTTCACGATACTCTAAGCATTAAAATAGATTATAGTTGATGAAATATCAATTACAGCATTAGTTTAGAGATCATTTGAAAATTCAGATAGTCCAAATGGGTCCCGGTCCCAATTGATCCGGATTTTCGACGCTCTACTGTACAAAAATTCTGCATTCAGAGTTACCACAGCAAACAATCATCAATAATTACTAATTTTCAGAGTCAGGTATAAGCAACATGAAACTATAAGTTTTATATAACACCTAAAGAAACCTTATATCTAAAAATATGATAAATAAATTATTTATAATAGCAAATTATTTTTAGTAGAATTGCAATGGTAGTTTTTTTAAATCAATTTTATTTTATAATCATCTGTTAGATTAAATTAAAGGACAGACCAATATTTTCTACTGAGGTAGTCTTCAATCTCTATTTGATATTGTACAAATCTGATGTAATAATAACCACTGTCTAAGGCAGAAGCCACATAGCTGGAATAATTAAAGAAGAGAAGTAGTTGCGAGACTTGTTGAATCATTTAGAAGGAAAGTGCAAGTGGTACAGGTTCCACAACCTTTGCTTTGTTATTTCATAGGTAGGCTTATATGGGCCTTGGCCAATGAGAAAGTAGTTTATGGGAGTGAAAGTGGGCAACAAGTCCTTCTCTGTCTCTTTCTTATTCACTGGGCAACTCTTTAACTTCTACATGACATTTTCTGATAGGAAACATAAATTATGTCTGTGTATGTTGCCATTAGATCCATAATATAGAACAGCTGTTACTTCAAACACAAAAATCCTTTGAATTATAGAAGTAAATTATGCTTTTCTCACCAAAAGTCTATTTGCATTTATTTAAAATAGTATTGTTGCCCTTTAAACTCTATTGCTTATCAATATTAGGCTTCTTTTTATGTATTACGTACATAATAATTTTATTTATTAATGTTAAATTTACTATTTATAAAGTTAGTAAGGATTCACTATGACCTTATTTGAAAATATAATAACGTAGTCAATTTATTGTCTTAATATTATAATAATGTTTTTAAAATTGAAAAAAATAAAAAGTATATAAATTAAGATTATAAATAATTGTAAATTATTTATTTTAAATATATGCCAACAGTTTGATACATGTGTGTTTATGTGTTATGTGTGTGTGTGTGTGTGTGTGTGTGTATAGTGTGTGTATTGTGTATTGTGTATGCATGTGTGTTTGTTTATAATTAGTTTTATAATGAAGAATTTTTAGGTATAAACTTACTTTAAAAATGGTTTGTTTGAGTTACTGTTGGCAGTTATTCCAAAAACATTTAAGAAATTTTAAAATGTAGTTTTTTATGTTAACGCCTGATCACTATGAAAAAAAGATACAACAAAAACAGTGACTTTTTTTGACTAAATTGGTGAATAAAATTGAGAAAAATAATATCACCTCTCAAAAAATTACAAAATTAACTAATTACAAACATAATTATCCAAATACAAAAATATGTTTTGATTAATGCAGTTAAAACCTTCAAAATAACTCTGTAGTGAAATACAAAATACATTTTAAGATAAACTGAATCAAGAATATTGATTGTATAACATTACCGTTCAGTCTAATATATTTCAACTAACTGGTCTGTATGACAAATTTTAAATTCATCACACTCTATTCATTATAGATTACAATAAGTGAAAAACCCTCAAGACTGAATATCTTTTAAACATTTTGACGGATAAAAACAAAAATTGTAAAACATGTATACAATTTTAAATAAATTTTGTAAACATTTTTTTTTGTGAAAAAGAAACGTTTCACAAATTACTTAGAATGTGTTTTTTCCCATTTATGCTATATTTGTTAGTTATATCTATATTCTTATAACTTAATAACTTGATTAAAATAATTATTTGTTATAAAATAATTAAAACCATTTTATTTTCTTAATTCTTGATAGTGTTAAAATAAATGCATGCCATTCAAGACATAAGATTAGAACTAAAGAATATTAAAAAACAGCAATCTAGGAATTGTCCACTTGGCTAAACCTCAGATGCCATTACTGTAAAAGGACCTCCAAAGCAATTGTAGGTTTGTTCAAGGTGACAGATGTATCTCTCTGTGGGCACTCTGCAAGGATATTGGCATATACTAATAGATCTAATAAAACTAAACTTTAGTAAACGGATTTATGTAAATTCTTAACCTCCATAAGAAGTTATAAGATTTTTTATTGTGTTCAAGTCCTTGAAATCAAGTAAATAAGTTGCTATTCTTGTATTAAATAATTTGGCATGAACAATTCTTTAAGTTGTTGAAAAAAAATGAAAACTGAGTTAAGTACCAGAGCCATATTCTTAGATAATGAAGGCAAATTGTTTAAACTTACAATAATATCCATTAGTTAATATTTGAACCGCTTAGAACCATTATTTTTAGCCCGCTCAAATTGTAGAACATTCCCTCTACCATTTAGAACAATTCTAGTACTGAAGGATTCAAAAAATAATTTCTTATAACTTGGCACCTACCCTAGTTTTCTTTACCATTGTTTTATTATTTTTTAAGGTCTTATTTTATTATGTGTGTAAATAAATCATAAAACTATATAAGCCTATACAAAAACTTGAAATACTGAATTCAAAATATGAATATACATATTTTATTTAAAAAATCATAAATTTTACTAACATTGATTTATAATAGAACATTCCAAAACTAAGCACGCTTTGAAACTGAATATTTCATACTACTTGAATCCGTCTTCACTTGAGCTACTGTTTCTCAATAAAACACATATGATAGTAAGTTACGCTTGCCTATAGTAGCACTTACATATTTTCTTATTGAGGTCGACACTTTTGGGTGATGTGTCCCTTTGTCAACTCACTGGATGGGCAGTTAATGAATCAATGAGTTACGGTTTGAGTTGACAAAGGTCACATCTTCCGAAACATCTGTCCTCAATAATAAAAAAAAAATAAGTGTAACAATATCAAAATATAACACTTTGATGTTTTTAATGAATATCTACAAGTGCTAATATTGCTACAAGTGTTTTTAATGAATATTTTATTTTAAACTGACACTGGAAACTGATATTCATCAATATTCCATATTTTTCACCACTCGCTTCACATCCCAATTAAACATGAGTTTCTTATGTTGATTGGAGCTTATTTCAAATTAGAATGGGAATGGTTTACGATTTTATTCTTATTAAATAGATTTTAAAATACCTATTTCTTTTTTTTCTTTTTTTTTTAATGTTCTGTCTAAATCATTTAAACTTGACATTTTAAGCTTACTTTTCATCTACTTCTATTTCAGATTAACCCAATTTTAGGATATCACTTACATGTAGTAATATTCTAGGATTGTTGTCTGCTTTCTTGTTTGATTTAAAAAACTTGGAGTAACGAACAGAAATTTTGATAATGCCGAAGTGTTCAACAAAAAAAGTGGCGATACTGCGGAAGTGTTCAACATAGACATGGTTTTATAGGCTTTAATTCTGTATTTTAAACCTCATGTTCACTTTATCAAGCAAAGAGTTAATTATAGTTTTCTTCTCAAGCATCCACTGACCTTATTCCTCATGGTGTACACAATCATAATAATATTTTTTTATCAACTTTTAACTATTCACTGCAAAAATATCTGTATTGATTTAGTCCATTTTGGATTTGTTCAGTATTACAAGTCCTAGCATTGACCCATGTCTTCCTCTTATAGCCTCTAACAAATAAAACCTTCCACAAACTATTCGTTCCCGCATGAGAGACGGCCTCTCCATCTCATATTCCTTATCTGATCACACTATTATTCCCTTAACACTATATTTACTGATTACTCATAAATATATAGCCATACATTACTATTTTTTTTGTGTTACAAAAACATATATATATATATATATATATATATATATATATATATATATATATATATATAATCACAATATGTATTTTTGTGTATTAATAAAGAAATGTCAAAATACAAATACAAGCTTTGAATTGTAAATTCAATAATTATTCTTGTATTTGTATTTTGACTTATTTCTTTATATATATATATATATATATATATATATATATATATATATATATATATTATATATTATTTATATAGGCTAATGATAGATCACAGACAATTAATTCATGCTTTTTTAACACTCAATGTTTCAAATTTCTTTCCGAAATCCCTTTTCAAGAGCTCGTTTTTATTAAACCAATATGCAACATAGCCTACAATTTATAAAATTCATAACATTACATAAAACGTAATAAAAACCAACAATACAAAACTCTTAATAAATATTCTCATTTACAAGTCAAGTTGGTTTTTATTGTTTAATATAATGTTATGAATTTTATAAATTGTAGGCTATGTTGTATTTTGGTTTAATAAATATGAGCTCTTGAAAGCGAATTTCAGAAGGAAATTCGAAACGTTGAGTGTTAAAAAAATATGACTCAATTGTCTGTGATCTGTCATTAGCCTATATAAAAATTTAATAGTTATTAAGAGACATTAAATAAAAACATTAATTATATAT